>JACYXH010000812.1:5396953-5541953 GCA_026745465.1 Lota lota
GATCACCAACAAAACATCCCATGATGAATTCTGATGTACAAGCCCTATAGCTGGGTTTTGGTGTTTGTTGGGGCAGTGGGCAAGCACCTTTAGATGAGGCAGGGTTCACCCCCTGATTGATTTACATACAACCATTCTATTTGAAACCAGCAGCCAGCATCTGGTAGAAACCTGGTAGAATGCCCATCGTTTAGCTGTCCGTTTAGCCGTTTAGATGGCATCTGCTTGGTCAGAGTGTAACTGCGTACACATAATGGATTAAATGGATGGAGAACATATAAGGTTTCCTCATCACACATGTTGTGTCTTATTAGCATAGGTTAGCATGCCATCTTGAAAACAAGTGCATTTCATCTGTAAATGAGGAAATCTGCAGCCTTGGATTGCTTAGTTAAACTGAACTGAAACTATACAATCTTTTGCATTGCATGGATTTAATTCAGTTGAATGCCAACCAAACGCTACCTAAAAAAGTTAATTCCCTCTGTTCTCTTCATTAACTGTCAATTGCAGAGAACAATGGATAATGAATTGGCTTTTTTATACAAAGAAAATACATAAATATATGTGGCTGCCGCCTTAGGGTGACGAATATGCTTTAAGTAGTAGTCGTGCAATATTTCTCCTTTATTGTCTTTTATGAAAATGCATGAAGGAGAAGTGTGGGGCTATCAAGGAATTCTAATGAAGTCAATGGGGGCAGGCCTGGGGTGTGAATTCAGCCAGATCTAATGGAGGCTAGTTTTACATATGCCTGCCTGAAAAAGATGATGCCCTTGTACTGCCATCAAAAACCTCCAAAATCAAATGCCACTATCATTTGACTTGTGATTAGTTGTTCTGCCAAACATTAATGGTAACAATTTACAATAAGGGTACATTAATAAACCATTAATTCAACATTAATTAACATTAGTTAATGCAGAAAGAAGCATTAACTAAGAGTTAATTAACAGTTAACTAATGGTCTAGTTATCATTTAATAATGGTGTTCATGTGAGCTGAGGTATTCACGTATACATTATTTAATAGGATTAGGGTTAACCCTAACCTGCTAACCCTAACCCTTAGCCTAACCCCTATGATAATGCTATGCTTATTACTGCATTAACTAACTAATTAATGGTTAATGAATGTACCCTTATTGTAAGGTGTTACCACATGAATAATAATCGAAACAGTTCTTCCTTCTAGTCTTGTAAAATATTCTCACATATTATAATATATAATCCCTGTGTGTACCATTAGAAAGTCAGGCATGTATCACCATTGTAGACGGTGATACAGGTCTACCTTTAGAAACGTAGACCATGAATCACCATCGTAGATGGATTGCACGGGGCACCCAGACTTCGTTGGGAGGGAGTGAATAGGGACGTCTTGTAAATGCCAGGTCCCTATAAACATCGATCACTTTGAAAGAGTTCACCAGGATGACCTGTTGTGCTGCTGTTGATTGTGGCCTCAATGTTGAGTTTTTAATGAGTTTTTACTGCAATGTTGTTTAATACTTCACCATAACATGCACACGCACACCATATTGCGGAAATAACTTAGAAAATACCCGTTGCTAAATTAAAGCGTACTTGTGCACAGGCAAAAATGCTGTTTTTAAACTAGCCGTGACCTGTGAGATCTGTTCGGATCTACCATCAAAAATTCCCAGTATGATCATTGTACGACCATTTTCTATTTTTCAGAGATTTCTGTCTGGATTTGACCAGGAGGTGAACCCAAATGCTGAGATAAACCAGCTCAAATTAAACAGGCAGGCAGAAACATAGCAACAGGAGCAAACCAACAGAGACAGGTAGCCGACAAATATAGGCAGGAACTAAGGAATCTAAATTGTGACAATTTGACTCCTTAGTACAAATGATCAAATACAAATAGAGGTATGGCATGACTACAATAAACTCTGAGAACTCTCATCTCTCACTCACATTCCTGCAGTTCTCATTCCAATGGGCTATAGGTATTGTCTTCATATGTATATATATATATATATATACATATATATATATATATACATATGAAGACAATATATATATATATATATATGAAGTTTTATATGATCTGGATGGGAGGGGAAGTCAACATGGATTGGTCTCAGTGGAACATAAGTGGGCGTATCTCAACACTCCTGCTGTTTCCCAGCTCTTTGATGTGATTGGCTGCCAAATGAGCGTTTTTCTTTTGCAGTGGATGAAAACAATAGTGTATTCATGTAATACACATGAATACCACCAAAATACACTTTGTATAGTCTTTATGTTTGGGTCAGTCAAGCTGAAGTAACCTGGCCTATGGGGTAGATGGAGTCTGTGTTAGCTATTGAGATGCAGTGTTTTATTATGCTGGTGAAGATGATACATATAACTTCCTTCTACGGTGTAGACCCGTAACGCAGGTAACGTTATGCCATTAAATGCAGAAAGTGATCAGGTGTCTATCCAACCACTGCAACAACATTGGTTCTGCTGATACCTAAAGCTGTGCTTATCGGTGAAAGAAGCCGAGACCACCAGTGATGGGCTAGAATATTAATATAGACAAGCTATGCCTCATAGATGCCTGGTGTATTCTATATTCAACACTGACTCTGTTTTAGATTTCAGTGTATCATTACAGCCAAGTTGAGTTATTAAAACATGTTTAACCAACGTTTTTGTTGTGGTTTGATTAAAATGTAAAATAATGGATCTATAAATTAGATATAGCGATTCCTTTATAGAAGGTAAGAAAGCTGTCATGAGGACATTAGGGCCTCCATAGATTTTCCAAGTTGGATTGTTCAAGATAAGGCTGGGTTGGTTCATTTTTTGCATTTTGGATGTTGGCAGCCCCAGCCTTATCGTGAACAGTCACAAAAACAACTCTTGCATTATCACTTCTTCACCAATTAAAAACAAAAAATCTGTAACTCATCATATTATATGAATTCAACCCTGATTAATATGGTGCCACTTTAGATAAGGTGCTGCATAAAGTTGTCATGAATGGAATGTGATTTAAAAAAATACATTTAGTTAATTTACAATATAGTGTATATACATAGGTATATATATCTTTGTAAAAAGTATAAATCATTGTATAAAGCAAGCAGAAAGTATTTATCATTTATCATTCATTTATAAATAATCAGTCAACATCAACAACTTGTTAGTTTAAAGGAAGTTCATGTACATCTTGTCTTCAGTATAATAAGCTGATGATGTACAAATGATGATTCCGATGTGGTTTTCCATTATTTATATTTACTACATTTAATTAATAAATTAATAATGGCAACTGGCATGCCAACAGAATAAACCGTACTTAAGGGATAGGCTACCTGAAAAAACACGATTTTGGTGTTGATTTAGAAAACATCTGATAATTTGTTACTATGATTACCCTAGTTCTAATATATCCCATAAAATAATGGTCAATAAATAATGATACATATATAATTTAGATGCTTATATTCCATCTCCACTAACCTACCAGAAGCAAAAACCATTTACATTAAAGCCCTTAGCTCAAAATGACACATTTCACACACAGTGGACCATTTTTTTGTAGTTTGGTAGTAGTAGTTGTAGCATTTCCCATACAGCTTCCATAAAGATATTGCTTAGAATTTAAAGAGGCTTCTTTTAGATATCTTGTGTACTGTTCATTTTATGTGGTAGTGTAGCACTTAAACGTGCACATTGTATTTTTTATTTGGAAAAATAAAGAAAATTGGAAAAAGCCCCTGTACATTTGGTTCTCAGTTACTTATCACAGCAAAAAAGAGAAAATGACTCTAACTTACTCCAGCGAAAGAGGACAGTTTTCTGTTTGTGGTTGGAGTTTGCTGTCCACAAATATAACCGCATAATGGATGCTGTGTCAGGCTTTTCCAGTAATGCTTCCTTATTACTATAAAATAGTTTTATCATCCATGGAAAAACAATCTGTTGTCTCCGGAGGGCTGCAAAAATGGACATGGTCTGTGTCTGCACATATGAAACACTCTCCACACCCTCCCTAAAGTTGATGTAAATTGCACATTTCACTGTTGAGTTTGTGAAGACATTGAACGTGGACAAGGGCGGTTGTGGGACGTCCGCATTACCTACCGTGTGTTGACTTTGATGTGGACTGGTATGCCAAGAAGTTATAATAAAATAAAACATATCTAATGCCAGTTGATGATGAGGACCCTACAGATTATTCACAAATAGTAATAATGAAGCAATTCTGCTTTTGGAACGTGTTTCCGTGCTGATCTAACAAATGTAACACTGACACATATGGCAATAGCATTCTTGTGGGATTTTCATACTCTGGTTGAATAATATAGCACAGCTACCAACACATCATTTGTCAAACATATTACAGTCTTCTTTAGGTAGATGAATATCAACGCAATGCTACTTCAAAAAAACGATGTCTATTTTTCAAGGAGTCACGCCATTGATGGGTTCATCAATCAAGGAGTCGTATCATTGGTGACAGAGTTGCCATTGCTTCCATTTTATTTGGATGAGACAGTTTATTCTGTACTGAACACCATCCATCCAACTCAGGCAAAAGCAATACTCCATTGTATGGCATGCACTTCTTATGTGTTGTTTTTCAGTGGTTTGCTTTTGTGATTTAATGTTATTGTTACACTAATCTTGGATGCAGCAGTCCTACTATGTTACAGCAGAACCTCTAGGGGGAGATGGCACAGAACCTGGGCTGGAAACCAAAAACTGCAAGGGGCAGAGTTACGTCTTGTTTCGTTATGGAGATATTTTACAGAGGATAACTTGTGTGAGATTTCAGAAGGAGATTTAATAAGTGTATTTCTACAGTGGCCAGTCAACACAATGTTGTTTAGAAATTTTTACAGACACTTTTTTTTACAGTGTACTACTGCTGGCTGAGTTTGTATCCACCAATTACCTGCTCACAGTTCCCCACCTCCAGCAAAATGACTAATATGAATTAAAAGGAAATTGAAACGTCCTGTTCACATAGGCCATCAGACGTTAGATATTCATCTAAATTCGGATTTGGAAGACTATTGTTACACTATCTTGCCACCAAATTTCTACCTTAAATTAAAAAAAACAATGTGACTAGACCAGAAACACTGCCTTAATTGTGTTCTACACTTATTTCTGAGGTTGCAATGATAAACAATCCAAACCAAGGAAGGAAATGAGAAGATAATCCTTAGAAAGAAAATAAACAGACAGACAGACAGACAGATAATCCAACATGTGTACTGCCTGTTGTACTAGTGTTCAAGCTCTATCAGTGTCATTTACCATTTACGTGTTGACTGCAGCATAGTTTGTTTGGCTGCCGATGGACAGACACCGTTTGTCTAACTGCAAAAGGTGATACAGCAACATCATCTATTATGACAGTTGCTAAGCAAGTCTGGCGCAAACATAAAACAAACAGTCCACAAGTTCAGAAAAGCGCATACTGGCAATGATTGACTGAGAATTAGAAAAACTATGAGGCGAGTAGCAACTATATCGTCAAGCCAGGTATTAGTGGGATCTTTTTTATTTGTTATTAGTTGCTAATAAAACAACACAATTGGTTTTCCACTTCACTAACTATTAGCTATGACCTCCCGTCCTCTCATTGTATCTCCACGCTATTAGTTGGCACAGCCCAGATTGAGTTAGAAAGCATGATTCCCTGGGTTTATAGAGATGTGCATGGATTGCGTTTATTTCGTAGACATTTAGTAACGTATATATATCTGAACAAAAGCAGAAAAGTCAGATAGTGGAGCTTTTAACTAATTAAGAAAGCAAATTAATCTTCAGTGGTTCTTCCAATTTGTATATATATTTTATCACACCCATTTCACTCTCTCTAGGGATATTAAGTGGTGTATTTTCCAATGGATTTACATAAATATCTAATTATAAATCCTGCTGAATGTTCTGGTTTAACTCTGATATGTACGCTCGCCATCTGAATTCCAAGCTCGTACACGACACTTTTCTCCGAAATGCTCTGTGGATTTCTCCATTTCTTTGGAGATGTGAGAAGAGAGGTTTTTTTTTTTCTCTTTTAAATGCTGACTTGCTGGGGTTCTTGATTTTTTTCTGTTTCTCTTTTGATCATTTCATTAGCTGGGAGCTCGCGTTCCAAGCTGCCTCCCACAGAGCTCAGCAGCGAGTGTGAACAAGCTCTCACAGAATGGGTTTCAGAGCACTTAATATATATATATATATATATACAGTATATGCTGTATCATTCAGAGTGCTGTTCATCATGGCATTCTCTGAAGTGTTGCACTTCTTGAGACGTGTATATGATATTTCTATTAGGTATTTGAAGACATAGGTTCAACATGATGTGTGTACGGGGGGGTATTCGTTAGTATATCATTATTATATTCAAAAGCCGAGAGTCAGAAGCCGAAACCCAGGGCATTTGGTGATAGTTCAAAAGTAACTGAATGTGAAAATGACTCATGATGATACAATGAACACACATGAAATCATCAATTGATATTTAAATACGTTTACTAAAGTCACAATGTACATTTACTGATGTCAACAATGAAACTCATTTGAATTTAACTAACTAACTCATACAAAGTACAGCTCTGGATATACATCAGTGTTGTGTTAAATTGCCATAGCCTCAAGCATGAATGGCAGCATCTATCTGAATGTTGATGTTGTGTTTCACAGCAAAAATGGAAGGCTGCAGTGCATTCGCTCTCTGTAGTTGTTAGCCACCAGGCTAGAGGGGCTGCTGCTAATGCTGAAGCTCCCAGACCGGGGCTCCATTCTCAACACAGCGTCCCGCTGAGAGTTACACATTAGGGGGAAGACATTAACAGGTATATAGGGCTTCTTTGATCATCCAAAATAAGACAAAGTAGATCTCCCAAAACCAGCATAAGCTGAGATAAATCCAAGCCTCAACTAGTTCCCATTTGTATGAATGAGCTCATACAAGAAAGAGGAGATGTGATTGCACTGCTTTTGTGTAGTTCATCTTTTATGCTGACAGGTGCAAACTGTTGTAAGGGTAATTCTACGCTGACGGGGCCGAGGGTGTTCCATTGTAGTTAAGATGACTAAACAATACACAGTTCAACGATGGAGTTTATTTTATTTTAATTATCGTCTGTCATCAGCAATAGAGAGAGAGAGAGAGAGAGAGAGAGAGAGAGAGAGAGAGAGAGAGAGAGAGAGAATGCTACTGCAGTTCATCATCCACCATCCTAAATGAGCCTAGGTCCAATGCTCTAATTAAAGTCTGTCTACCATCACAGTACTCTGTCTAGCATTTGTGAGTCCAGTGAGTCCTAGTTTATAATGAAGGACTATTCCACTTCTAAGTCAGCGCAATCCTGAACTATGTCTACATATTGATATCGTTTTTTGTATTTATGACAAAAAATAACATTTATACAAAGTTTGAAGCATGGCATGACCATAATTAGCATTCTCATTTCAATAAGCCCATATATACAAAAAAATAACGAATGTGTTGCTTCTATTAAGCTGATTAACTGTGTGCTTAAATAATGAGCCAATTAAATCAGACCTAGAGTACCCCATGCTTTGCATGCCCCTAGACCTAATTATCATGGTAGAAATATGCATTTCAGACAGATACATTGTTCTTTAAGCAAGCAAGCAAACAAACACTTTCATGTGCAATACAACAAAGATTATGCTTTTGTTTTACCACTGGCATTAGCGAGAGCTGAAGAGCAAAATGCCTTTCTCATATATCCGTTAATCAATATCAGGCCACATACCTCTACAGAACCTACTGCCCTCCTATCCACCGCTGTAAGAAGGGATGGCGTCTTCCTTCTCCCACTGGGTTGTTGTGGAGAGCCTCTCCTCGCCCTGCTGAGGGCTTTAGGGTGATAGTTTCAACAAATCAGGGCACGCTTGTTAAATCTACGGATTGGCTTTGTCTTCAATGATTAACCATCCAATCGGGTAAATCCATGTTTGTAACTACACACAGCAATTCAAAGCAAAGATTGCGTCAAAACATTCTGTATGGAGGAAAATAACTTTGACATACTGTCTTCCTAAACCCCTTAGCACCTTACATTGAGGTGAGCTGTCAATATTTCCTCGCTGACATTTTTCTCAGAAAAATTGAACCATCATCCTCGACTTCCCCCTCCTCCTTCCTTCCTTCAAGAAAAAGAATCCTTTCCTTTCCTTTCCTTGAAGAGTGTTGTAATGTGACCAAATACCTCCCGAGCTCCAGGCATGGGCTGTTGGCTGAACAGAGTAAGAGACGTTGCATGATGCAACCCACGGAGCATGACCTATTTTATACTTAACGGATATGTTGTAATACACTGTAATACTACCACTGTCAAAAGGGTCCAAACTTTCACTCAAACTAGGACAAACAAAATCACAAACAGACTTTCTGTGTTACTTTTGTTCTCAAGAAACACAGAAGCAAGTAGAGGGAAGGGGAAGTAAAGTACAACCTCATTCATTCCCCTCCACCCATCCAGCTACCTATCCATTCATCCATCCCCCTTTTCCACACCATTCAATGGTACATCTGTATCCATGTTTATTTGCCATGGTGGGTTGGTTTAAATAGAGAACAAGTTTCACTTCAGCCCGTGTGCCAATGCAAAACAGTCTTTATATGACCTCTGTTATACCTACACATCACTTGCAGCGCTGCTTCTTTGCTCCGTCTTTGCCACACACCGCCCGCCCCGCCCCGCCACGTTATGTGAATTATCTATGCATGACATCAAAGTGTGTTACTAATGTATGGCCCATATGGGCAATTTCCCCCCGTTAGGCAATTTATGGCTTGTCTCTTTCTATCTTTAAAGGCCACAGTCTTCCCTCATCTTTATGTTTTGCTCGTCCAGTTTATTACTTTAACCAGCGTCTGTGACACATCCGTTGTTCCTCTTTATAAGATAGAGCCTCTTTATTGTACTCAGAGAATTCCAGGACGCTGATTACTTGAATGTACTTCTCTCTACGTTGCACATAATGAAACATAACTATCCCCAAAGATATGTATTCCACAATTGACCGACTTATTTTATTCAACAAAAGAAATGCACGTGTCTGTTTGTGAATGATTGTCAGTATACTGCGAGAAAAAACAAATACCCCACACAAGTGTATAATGGTTTCCGCCTCATTATCCAGCATTACTGGCGGTGTGTTGTCGTGAGTGGTTCAGTAACTCAGGGAAACTGACACACGATCATTACTGCACTGTGAGTGAGTGAGTGAGAGTGAGTGAGTGATTGAGTGAGCAAGTGAACGAGTGAGTGAGTGAGGGAGTGAATGAGTGAGTGGCACGCTCCTGCAGTCGCAGACGATCGGCCCGTACGTGTGCTCACTGTTGTGGGTTCAAGTCAAGCATGGATGGATGGAGCCCATCGCCGCTCAGGGTCCCTGACTCCATCATAAAGTCCGTAGACACTTTGTTATTTCTGCAGGGTGGTAAATGTGTCGGTGTGGATGGATCAGCTGGAGGAGAGGAGAGGAGTCGTCTGTCTTTCCCTCTCACTTCTCTTTCTCTCTCTCTCTCTCTCTCTCTCGCTTTCTCTCTCATTTCTCTTTATCTCGCTCTCTTGCTTTCTCTCGCAACACTCTCCAGCCAGTAATGATTTATTTAACATTAACCACTTTTCATATTTGCAGAACCATTATAAAGTTACACATTAATGATGGATGGGTGAATGGATGGGCTTAAGGAAAAGAGGTTTGACCTTCTTCACTGACAATGTTCCATCATTGTTTCCTTATTGACCTCTTTTCATTTGATCATGTCTTTCTCTTCATTCCTCTCTCTCCCTCTCTCTCTCTCTTTCTCTCTCTCTCTCGCCACCGCTCTCTCTTACCACTATGTTTTCATACCAGAAGTCATAAATGATTCATTTAATTGATGTGGTGAAAGCTACTTGATGAAAAACCATAATGCAAGACTAAGATGTCAACAGATTAGTGGTATCTGTATGTCAAAACAATGGAGCTTTCTGTGGGTATCTGTTTCATGAATGCCTGCAGTGTTCATACTCAGGGAAATCAATACAGTCACTTCATCCTGTATCTTTTATCTTTCTCACTAAGAAGATTTCAGATGGATCTTGAATATGAACATAAACTAAATATCATCAATGGTGAATTGTTTGAAGACGGTATAATACAATGAATGATTGATGATTATACATTCTAGTCTTGTATCATTTCATTCTAAATTCTTCTGACAGTTTCAATGCTTTTGTAATAAAGAGAAGATATAGATTGTAGAAGCTATACTATATGCTAAATGTAAATATTACCCAAAATATGGGTTCATGAACTCAATCTATTTAACATATTGTTAAATGTATTGGATTAAAAGATTCTCAGCATTTACCCACAGGATGAGGTTTCTTAATTAGCATTTGGCTCTAAATGCTTAGTTGAATCATTTTTAATAACCTGATGCTTCTTTCTAATTTGCTCAATATGTTAGCAGTTAATTCAAATGCTCAAAAACGAAATATTGAACGACCAAGGTCATAGAATGCACTCCACTGCTCTATGGGTGTAGGCCGATTTTACGTCCTAACTCTTGGCCTTGGGTTTTGTGATTGGTTGAACAGAGCTGTGTGACAGTCCACTGGTGTCCAACCTGCTGCCGTCATCCTTCAGAAGCTCCTCCCACTTGTCCAACAGCCACAGTGCAGGCTTTGCAAAGCTCAACAGGAGAGAAGGTAAGAAAAACGTGTTGTACTTTAACAGCTTTAATGTACTTCAATGTACTTCTCCTGCCTTGGATGCAGAAAGAGTCTAGAAATAGATGTGTCGCTGTATGCAGAGTCTCTTTCTGTATCACACCAAGGCAGCAGCTCTGCCAGCTCCATTCTCTTTCTATAAGCAGGTTGTGTGTAGTCTGACAAATCAGATTTTAGATTAATAATCTATAGTCTGATAGCAGACTAGTAGCAAAAGACAGCAATACAGGTGAATATGGCATTTCACTTTCTTTAATTTCATATTTTTTTCCAACCAATCATGTGGCTGGCGGGAATCTGTAAGCGTATAATTGACTAACAGCAAACACAACCTCTCCCACATTAGTAAATTAAAATGTTTTTGTAGCCGGTGAAAGAAAAATGCTAAAACATTCTGTCCTCACACCAACATCCTAAAACAAAGTGTTCAAATCATCATATTGTAGACTCGCCACTAGCAAATACGTTTCTCCTCAGTAGTATATCTCTGTAACAAAACAGGAAACAAGACGTAACTCCGCCCCTTTCAGTTTTTGGTTTCCGGCCCAGGCTCTGAGCCGCCTCCCACAGAAGTTCAGGTATCGTAGGACTGCTGGATCCCAGATTAGGTTGTATAGGATTGACAGCAGGATCCAAGAAGTGTTTAGAAGATTACAAGGCAAAACAAGGTTGGTTCAGTCATTGGTTTGGTAACCCATGAAGTCAAAATCGAAAAATAACAAACACTTAAGCCAGCCGAGGCTTTCTACACTAATCCTGAACAGGGAACAACCACACGAAGGAGGCAATCATTATCTAAACTGTAACACAAAACGCACAGAATAGATACACCTCTTCACAAGAGACAATTCAATGGTAGATAGAAACAGGAAACAGGAAACAGGCTTTGTCTGTAATAGCATGGGCTTGCTGATGGCAGCTTTAAAGGCGTAGCAGGCTGAAAGCTTTGGTCTGCTTCCCAAATCTCATGTATCTGGCTTAGTGGATAAAAGTAGCTCACCGTCATTGGGGTGACCTGACTATATGAGATCAACTATATCAGGCTGTCCTGGTCTGAAGAGGAAACCAGCGGGGACATAAACATCAGTGCCTCTTCAGATCCCTGGTTATCTTTATCCGAGGCTTATCTTGTACTCTAGGCCACTTTAGCATTGGGGAGTCAGAGCAGAATTCCTATGGCTTTAAATGTTGAAGTGGCCTCTTCCGTCACCCCCTCATCACATCACATGTCCATCTGGACCACCTGGACCAATGGGAGCCACTTATCCAATTTGACTGCCAGTCAGTTATTGAATCTGAGGTGGACAAAGAGGCAGAGATGGATGCGAGCCACATGTGTGTGTGTGAGAGATAAAAACGCCATCACTCTGATTGTGGCTACATCTGGTGGGTCCACAGTGCAAGCAGAACTCACATCTGTCCCCCGTCCATCTTCAGCATTTCATTGCTCTTTCGCTGCCAAAAATGGCCAAAGGCTCAAAGAAAAAGAGCGGCAACGAGGCAAAGACGAGTAGACTGAAACCGTACATGTAGTTCTATTGGGTTGGAATTTGTAGGGAATGACTTGTAATTGTTATCATTCACACATATGGACCTAGTTTACAACCTTTGTTGGTGTATTCCTCCGCTCCAAAGCATATTGCTAGGTACACTGATATCTCCTTCTTTCTACGGCTGAGCATATGCATGAAGATGCACAAAAGCTTTCCCTGCCATCCTCAGCATGATTGAAAAGCATTGCACCGTGGCCTGCAGGGCAATGTTGCTGTGTGCCAGGCCAGACACATCAGTGATAAAAATGGCATGCATTTCAGCATCACTGTGATCTTGCATCATCTCTTCCCCCCCTTTCATCTTTGTGTCTTCTCGTTTTCTAAATGAATCACAAAGCATTCTTTAGAAAAATGAATGATGCCTTGTGGTTATTTTACTCCGACATGTTGGATGTCACTGATTGGACCATTTGCCCTAGACTCCTCTTCTTTTTAGAGTATTTAACTGGATTGTGTTAGATCATGTATTCCTCTTGTTGCAAAGGATGGTATCCGTATCTTCCTATATATGTTGAGAAGCAGCCAGCCAATTGAATTAAAGATGATTACACTTTGTCCTCAACTGCAAGTCACTTTATGGGAGCTCTTTTTGGTACCACTTGTTTTGGGTTTGACATTCGGTTGGCACTTCGATCCCAATGTACAGCTTGCTCTCTAAAAAAACATAACACACACACACATGTGCACCCACACCCACCTATACACACACACACACACACACACACACACACACACACACACACACACACACACACACACATGCACACACATGCACACGCATGCACATTAACTGTTGCACTTTAATGTGCAATACATTACAATTTAATGTACAGCCTCTTATACAATATATATACTCAGAGATCCAAAATAATGAGACACATAATCTATGAATGGCAGGCGGCTCTTCGGATCTCATTGTGTTGGGATGATCATGACACAGAGTGCGCACACACACACACACACACACACACACACAGGCACACATGCACACAGACACGTACACACACACATGCACGTGCACACACATAAACACACACACACACACACACACACATAAACACATATACACACACGCACACACACACTGTTCTGACTCTTCCACTGAAGTCAGGTTGCTCTCTTGGTGTGCCAATGTGTCTTTGATCTGAGGGAAATGAGGAATATCCAAAAACTAACATTGCTTAAAATCGGTTTATGCTGCATATTTTCAGTTTTGGGGATATCTTCAAAAGAAGAAAACTACACTTCAAGAGAAGTGTACCTATGAAAGAACTGTGTGACAGCTATATCTCGTAAATCTCCAGAAAAACACCGGTGCAATCACCTATTCATCATAATGACCTGTAATGTACACTTGAGTCTTTTCAGAGTACCTGCATAATGCTAATCCTGTATTCACAGACACCAAACACAGGACCTTGAGATAGATGTTGAAACAGAAATAAACAATTGAAATGCAGCAAAAACAACAACAACAGCAACCCAGTATCCTCACTATGCATTTCATTGGGAGTAACGCTGTTCCCATTGCAGCTTGGTCAGACGGTTTGAGAAAATACACACAATCCAAAGAGCATTTTGAGCACCAGGCTGGCATAACATCATATTAGTAATAATGGTTCATCACCCCCAGGCAGATCTCAGTATTCCACTGAACGCCGCCTTGCCACTGAGGTGAAACCAAACAGGAAAACTCTTTAAGTCTTGAAACACTGCGGTGAGTCAAACAACGACGGTGCAGTTTTGGCCCTACGGTTTCCCTGCGGTTGAAACGCAGCTCTCGTCCTGTCCGATCTGCTTTCAGATCCATCTCGGCGACGGCTCGGAACATGCCATTTTGATTAGCGATGACGTCTTCATTACTCCGTCTTCAAGGTTACCCTGCGGCCATCGCACGGCAGCGCTCGCAGCCACGTGATGGCGGCTGCTTCAAATGGAAGTTGCTTTCTGTCATTTAGCGGGGGGGGGGGGGGGGGGGGGGAGATTGGAACGCTGTCCGCCCCCGACTCCCTTGCCAGCGGTTGCTAACGGGACACACACATATATATATAGATATATATACGTGGTACAGTCCAAGATGTTTGCAGAACAAATCGATGAATAAATGAATGTCTCCACAGCAATTTCCCCACAGCTTCCTTCCAGCACCGCAGGCTGGGATTCTGCCCGGTGTGCAGACTCTCCCAGGAGCGTCTTCGTCCCAGATTTCATTTTCAAACTTAATGAATTGATTATCAGGTGGTCCCCTCCCCCAGCAATAACTACCTGCAGCCTCTTTCCCTGGGAACCTTGTGCTGTTGTGCAGTGGTGGTCTCATAATCTTTAATTGAAACAAAGTTATCGCGATTGGGAATTTGGCATCAAACAACGTGCTTCCATATGATTAAATGTGACATAAATTGGACAAACCATTAGTTGCTATATCGAAAAAGCAATTACGTTTGTAAATCCATTTCGACAGTGTGTGGGATGAGGAGTTCTCGCACCGGAGTCAAAAGGAAGACATGTCGAGCCTGGGTTATAAAACCGACTCCTGACTTCTTTACAACTAGGCCAACTCCTTGAGCTACAGTCCTGTGTGAGTTGAGAAGAGTCAGGAGCAAAGCATTCATTAATAACCTATAGCAGCGGGGAACAGCCAAGTGACTGTCTCAATACTAAATAAAATACTGCCGCATGCCCTTGACCAGGGCATCGACACTAGAAGATGAAGTCACTTCCTGGGTGCTGCACTGCTGCTCATAGAGATGGATTAAAACTAGAGGAGAAATTCCCTCATCTTGTCTCATCTGATCATAACTTGTGTTATCTTATCATAACTTATCTTAGTTCATCTTATCTCATCATAACTTATCGTATATCATTGTATAGCTTTTTGCATCTCTGAGTGTTAGTCGTAGTTTAGTATTTGTGTCTAAAGTGATACAGAACGAGGAACGGTGACTGACTCATCATGCCG
The DNA here is from genome assembly GCA_026745465.1 of Lota lota. Classification (NCBI taxonomy): domain Eukaryota; kingdom Metazoa; phylum Chordata; class Actinopteri; order Gadiformes; family Lotidae; genus Lota; species Lota lota. The sequence continues at coordinate 5,412,204 of JACYXH010000812.1, forward strand.
GCCATAAATCAAATCTGTCGGACACCCTGACTGCTCTGTGATAGACAGCACCCGCTTTGCACCACTGTGTGTTCAATAGAGTGTGAAACAATTGGTCGAGAGAGCATATGTTAATGAGAAACACAAAGCCCAGGCTTGCTTGTATTGATGTCAATGTGTGATAACAGTGGGAGTTGCCGTGCAGATGACATGAAGTTGAACCAGCAAAACAAAAGGAGTGTGATTTCACTGCTTCTGACAGCAGGTGTAATAAAAAAAGATGCAATGCCCTGATGAGGTATTGATTGGAGGCAAAGGCAATTTCTTAACTGCCGCCTTTTGTAAGACAAATGACCTGGTATTTATGTCATTCTCTTCATTCTCGTCATTCTTTCATTTCTTTAGTTTTTTGTTTTTTTCATTATACGTTTTTGTCTTTTGTTCTTAATTGATCTCCTTGCCTCCTTTCTTTCCTCCTCTCATTACTCCTCTTTCTCTTACTTCCTCTACTCAGCCTTCATCGCCATTTTTCTCTTTCCCTTTTTTTTCTTTTTTTTCTCTCGCTCCTTTTGCTCCTGTTCCCATTTTAACTAAGGCCCCCTCCCCCTCTCCCCCTTCATCAGGCAGCTTCCTCCGTCTTCACTTTTCTCTATTAACGGTTTTCCTGTCACTCTTCACTTCTTCACTGGTGTGGGTTCTGTTGTAATTATTAGTTTAACTCTGCTCGTCTCTAGTCATATTTGGATTGGCAAAGACTAATTTAGTCAAATCCGTCCGCTGGCAAAATTAGAATCTTGAATATGTCAGCTACTTTTTTTTTGTCCATTACTTCATTAGTCTTTCTGACATGGGGGCTTAATGCAATTCTGAGCTACGACTACTGAAAAGGTTGCGCACAATAATATGTTGTGCAGTTGCAATTATCGAAAGAGAGAGTTAATGAATTAATTGGTGTGGTATTGGTATTCATGCAGGAATGTCCACTCTTGCAACTCATTTGAGTTTTTACTGAATGACAAACACCGGATAACAGGATACCATTCGGATACCCATCCAAATGTCCTTTGTTGTGCCATGTTGTGTGTGTTCTCCAGTAACAGCAGCCAATATCAGGATTTAACTGGCAACTCTGCCAAACAATTCAAGAATAAGAAAGCTTAAATGGTGGCGATACACGGCTTGAAAAAAGAAGCAACAATGTAATTTTTTAATTTTTATAAACAGACTGCTCAGATATCCTTTTTTGTGTTTGTACAAACAGAGGCTGTGAAGACCTGTTCAACAAGCCTGAACGACTGTATTACAAATAAACTAACCAGGCGGTTAGCCAATGTAGCTTGAGGCTGTACCAAAGTAGTCGTTGCAGCACTTCCCACACGTTCTACTTCATGCCCCGCTGTGATTGGCTGGCTCGTCGATAGGTCAGCGGTGTAAAAGTGTGATGTGTTTTTATCTCGGACATGACACAACGGGGAGCGAAGTAGCGTTTAATCGGTTAGTATGGACAGTGATTGGGGACCAGTGAGTAACAGCAGCGGGGGTCCGCATGCAGCCCACAGTGCCGGCCCACTGGGGCGCTCCATGGAATGACCAGGATAGCATGTTTTCCCATCCGTAGCATCAGTGCTAATATGTGTTCTTGCGGCGCTATTACCTCTAGTGTAAGTGTGTGTGTTCCATCTGTGTGCTACTATTAGCGTAGCATGTAGCGTTTCATTACCGTGGCCCTGTTGTTGATGATGGGGCATTACATCTGGTGCTGCACTGGGTACTGGGTATGCGGTCAATCTGACCAGGGTTATATATATATATATATATATATGTATAATCTAGGTCATCATTGGTATTCACCTCTACATAGGACCAAGCTTTGAGTTTGGTTTCTTCTGTTCATTTTTCGTTTCTATGCACCCTTGGACAAGCTTTGCTGTAAGTTTGATAATATTGATACTTTTACTCTATTAGCACCTTTGCTCACTTAGTCTATTTACAGCGTACATATCAGTGCACTTTTACTTTGTTACATTCTAAAGCCATTATTCACTTGGTTTCAGTTCCACCTGGATGAGATGACCCTGGATGAGATGTAGGATAATAACCCAGTCTAAAATGTAAAGTGACTTCTATGACTTAAGGTCTTCATTCATGCATTCAAGTTTTAAGTGGTCATCTATCGTTCCATTTGTGGCACGCATGAAGGGGACAGAATGAATAATGATGCAAATGGATTCTAGGATGCACACTCTAGTCTTCATTGTGTCTATTTTTGTTCAGCGCCTCAATCTACCTAGGAGAAGCAATAATTAACAATAATTAGCAATAATTAGAGGAGTATCTGTATGTCTGTCTGTCTGTCTGTCCTACAATTCTCTCGACATTCATTAATCTGAACAACATCACACTTGGCGGGTTTATTGCTGAGGACCCAAGGAATTGCAGTGTTCAGTGCATAATCTGGAGATGTAAGGGAAATATTTATAACTTTTTAGTACCTGGTAATCAGTACCCACAGTGAAGTGTATTGAGAGGGGACCCCTATTAAATGTTTCACTGCCAAACGGCATGCTGGGTACAGCTCCCACTCCACCGACTTATGCTACAGTACATGCAACAGATGAAGACAGAGAGACTGTAGATGTTACTATGTTTGCCATTTGGTCTCGCTAAACTCCAACATTTAAAGCATCAGCGATGTCATTTTCACAATGAACACTTTTGTTCCTGGAAATAGCCTCCCAGAAATAGGCGGATCCCAACTAGCTAGATAGCCTGGTCCCAACGAGCTAACTGTTAGCAATGCCACCAGCCAGTTGATGATCTCACATTCGCTGTTAAGTTGAATACTGTCTAACGTGTATGTATGTTTATATGTATGTCTGTCTCTCCTTTGATTTTCTGGACGACAGTTTATCCGGTCGAACTTGAGGTTGTTTGCTTTAGTGATTCTCGGGAAAGCTGCACACAGTATTACTGGAGGCCAAGTAATCGGCACTGCACTAGTTTTAATATTGATAGTAAATATTTTAATTAGCGCTCTTCTCACACTCAAGCATGGCTTCATAGACATAAATAACAGACAAATAAAAGCACAACATAAAAATATACAAACATACATACATACATATATACAGACTATTGTTATCGCTCACTTACTTCCTTCCTTTTACTGCCAGCTGTTTCTCCACCTGTCTGTCTGTCTGTTCTATTCAACTGTTTGTCTGTCTCCCGGTATTCACGGCTGGTCTCCTGCTTGCCCGTGTGTGTGTGTATGTGTGTGTGTGTGTGTGTGTGTGTGTGTGTGTGTGTGTGTCTGCCTGCCTGCTTCCCTGCCTGGGTCTGTCAGCTGGAATATCGCTCCATTATTGATGATCCATCAGTCCCTTCATTAGCTCCCCATCCAGTGTTGCGGTGAATGTTAGGCTCTGGTTCCCCTCCACACAATGGGGGAGAAGGGGGGAGATCAGACAGCCAAGGCGTGTCTTTGATGCTGCGGGTCTCTTCCTCTGTCCTCCTGATAACTGCTGGAGACTTTAATAGGCAGTGGGAAGAGGGATGGGGGGGGGGGGGGGGGGGGGTGGCGTGCGGTGGGGCGATGTTGACTGACAGACTGACAGAGGTAATAACAGTCAGAGTGAGACAGAACCATTTTTTTTCTCTCATGCATATGCAACAGGCAGACAAGTTTCTTCTTTCTTGATTTGAGTTCAACTCAAATTGTTTTGCGTCTGTTTTCATTTTGATAGTTGTTTGAGTTGCTTCTATAATGATGTAAAACCAAAAACTTTGCAGATACCATGCTTGTAGTTTTTCAGCTGTCTTATGAAGATTAACACAGCCATATAGCAAGTTTCGTTTTTAGATTTTGAAATGTTGTCGTGCTTCAAACAGGAATTAACTCATGACATGTGTCATTGAGAGCAATGACAATGACAATATATATTTTATCAGACACTATAATCAATACATATTTTTACATTCCATTTTTATATGATTGAAACGCTGTGGTATTGTTTTGTTTTGACCATATGACTTCAAAGCTGTAGTCAAAATAGAACTAGGATCAGGGTGAGGACCGGTTGCCTTGCATCACTCTTGAACTCTACCGATTTTCAAACAATCAATTGTTATATTCTGTATAGTCAGAATATAAAAATTTTATATTCTGACTAGTTACCTCACACCTTAGATGTCCTGCTTTCTCCTCATCTCCATCTGGCTTCTCTTGCCTCTGTGGCTTCCTCTCCCTCTCCCTTTTTCTCTCTCGCTCCCTTTCTCTCTCTCTCCCTTTCTCTCCCTCTCTCCCCTTTTCTCTCTCTCCCTTTCTTTCTCTTGCTCCCTTTCACTCTCCCTGTCTCTCCCTGTCTCTCCCTCTCTCCCTGTCTCTCTCCCTGTCTCTCCCTTTCTCCGTCTCTCTCTCCCTTTCCCTCTCTCTCTCCCTTTCTCTCTCTTGCTCCCTTTCTCCCTTTCCCCCTCTCTCTCCCTCTCTCTCCCTTTCTCTCTCGCTCCCTTTCTCTCTCTCTTTCTTCCTTTCTCTCTCTGTCTGTCTGTCTCTCTTTCATTTTCTCTCCCTCTCTCCCCTTCTCTCTCCCTCCCTCCCCCTCTCTCGCTCCCTCCCTCTCTCTTTCTATTATTTCCACAATATCTCTTAGCTGTGTGTGTGTGTGTGTGTGTGTGTGTTTTCTCCCTGCGGTCCAGTATTAATGAGTGAAGGTCAGCATGTCGGCTCTCTCTGCATTGTTGTGTCAGCGGAGACCTCTGCTACAGACACTGCTGTTAGTCGTGGCCTTTAGCTCTGCTCTTCAAAACACCAGACACGCAGCGGCTCAGCATTCAAACAAGCCGCAGACCAAACACGCGTGCGGTGTGTCGGACATCCACACCACTAGGAAGTAGGAAGTAGGAAGAGGTTCGATGGTATAATGGCACGACGGTATTAATACCGTTATTAAAGTTTAACGTACGTGACAAGGGAGAGTGTTTGGATTGTTTATCTGCGAAGTCGGTCGTTGGGTAGACACGGCTATAATGCCACACAGCACAGTATGTCCAGCTCAATGACTAGAGGTCTGCAGATAGGATGACTTTGTTCAACCTATCAACATTTCTCCAAAGGCACTTTTTTTGCATGTGTGTGTGTGTGTGTGTGTTTGTGTGTGTGTGTCTGTGTGTGTGTGTGTCTGTGTGTGTATGTGTCTGTGTGTGTGTGTGTCTGTGTGTGTGTGTGTCTGTGTGTGTGTGTACTCTGCGGGGGAGTCGTGGGTAGCCTCCTTTCCATTCTGTCCATCTGGTGTTCAAGGTAGCCGTGCAAGTCAGCACTTTTCCGTATGCGCACACACACACACACACACACACACACACACACACACACACACACACACACACACACACACACACACACACACACACACACACATGCAGACACACCTCATGTGCTCTCCATTATTCAGTGTCTTCATCCTTTAAAAACATTCCATTAAAAACAGCCTTTTTCTGACAAGATGGTCTCCCCTACACTACTACTACTGTCACCACACACACATACACACACGCACACACACCTGAGGACAAGCGGGCCGTCAAATGCCAGTGTGTCAGCTGCCACATGTTCAGCAATCAAATGCTTCATGGACAGGAAATGACATGTAATTTGTCAAGGCAGAGCTGATAGCCAAGCGTACCGGCTGTCCAAACCTTGTCCCACTGGCCCAGAGTAAACCTAATCAGCTGCTGGGCCTGGTGTTCCACTGTGAGCCTTACATGATTTCAGAGCAGAGAGCTGCACGGAACACAAGCTCCTTCTGCCTCCGCCTTGTGTCTGGTCATCAACCCTACCGATCATCGCTGGTGTTCTCCTAACCATCATTTATCCTCTGTTATCATCTCTGCTCTTTTCTCATCATCTGTTAGTATATATTGATCCTCAACCTGACTGATCATCTCCATAGATCACTGGGCATCTCTTATCATCTCTGATCATTTGTGACCACAGGACTGATCTTCTCCCAATTATCTCTGAGGATCTCTGATGATCTCCATTCATCTTTGATCGTCTGATCGTCCTCGCTCACCCTGTCTACCCTCTGACAGACATATACTCCTATACACTCCTATAGACTCTCTGTCCCTGCTCCCATCCAATAGATAGAAGACATTCACTAAAAGCATGGTGTATGGTTACATGCTGTATTGTGTAAATACAATAGTGTAGAATATTATAATGATAGAATATTATACTCAAATAGATCACATATAGAGCGTAGACAGAGTCGTTTATTTTTGGAAGCGGGAAACAGGTGTGGAGCTTCTGTTGGTGAGTATCGCCGGGCCCTTGTGAATTATCGTGTGGTGTCTCTGTTGTTTTATGCATTTCTTTTGCGCGTTCTCGTTTCATAGTTTAATCAAATTGAGGGGGAAAATATTGTGCAGGATTTTGGCAAGGGGCCAATCGATACGTTTTAGCGGCCCCTCCTATGGATGAGGGTTGTGAAGGAAAGGACAGCAACTGATAAGCTGCGCTCATGTATAGATAATCCATTCATTGGTTACACCCCGTCGGGTTTTATTATCTACCAGCCAGATTCCTAGCTTCTCACTAAATATAGAACTAATCAATACGTTGCAACAGAGACCAAAATTGATCATATTTTAAAACGGTGAGACACGCCGGCCCTGGTTTAATGCGAGGCCGCTCAATATTTTCCGTGACTGGCGGGCGTTGGCGAAACAGAGCGCTCCTCGCAGACTCTTGTCGATCTAATTAACACCGTAGGAACCGTACGCATGCAGAGTATACAAAGGGACTGGAAATACTGGGAAGGGCTACGCTTTACTGTGGTGGTATACTCTCAGTTCATAATAGCATTAACCTTCATTACGTAGGTGGTAAATAAATAAACCTTTTGTGCCTGCTTCTGTACCTGCTCCTCCTCCTAAGCCATCAACGCCCGTTCATGGCTTTCATGTGTAGAACATCTTTTAAATGTATCTCTTTCTCTCTCTCTTTCTCTCTCCCTCTCTCTCTCTCAAGGTGCTGGAGGGTGGTCACCTTTGAACTCTGATAGGTACCAGTGGTTGGAGGTTGACCTCGGGGGGCGGACCCGAATCACAGCGGTGGCCACGCAGGGCCGCTATGGCAGCTCTGATTGGCTGACATCCTACCTGCTGATGTTCAGTGACACTGGGAACAACTGGAAACAGTACAGACAGGAAGATAGTATTGGGGTGAGTCTTGCAATATAACTGGCAGGAATGCATAATTGATGTGCACCTTTTGCCTTTTAATATTTCTTCAACAATTCTTCCCTTGATTCGTTTCGGACTACTAGGCGTTTTATAATGGCACACCCTGCTGCACTTTTTCAATTCCACCTCCAAGTCCTTTTGACAAAGAACTTTAAGTCACCATAAAAGGAAAATAGATATTTTCACCTTGGTCATATTCATATTTTCAGTGATGATTCATTGAACAAAAAACTAAAAAGTATATTTTACTTCCAAAACGAATAAACCTAACTTCCTCTTGTTCAAGGTGACCGTTTTCACTTTCAACTTAGAATATGATCATGCCTCTCTTCCCCATAATAGGAAGCCTGTAAAAGACGCACACAGCTGGCTAGCATGTTTTGCTAATATGACCCCAATCAAATCACCAAGAATCCAACCTCAATCCTCTTATAATTAGTTCTTGAAAATACATACGGCAATTTACTGCATTCGACATTCTTAGTCCTTGATGTATACAATACATTTCGATTTTATTTAATCAGCCTTTATTTGTCAAGATTGAAGAACATATTGAGATTTAAAATCTAATTTGCAAAGCTGACCTGGCGATCCGAGCACAGCACAGCCCAGCACAGTAAAACATACAGAAACTTTGTTGAAAGAGAAGCATACGAGAACACTTTGTAGAAATTCGCCGGAAGCGAGGGCCCCTTACACGCCACATGCTGTGGAAGCGCTTTACAATAAGCACAGCGGTAAGACACTGTCCGTTCCTCCATTTGTACTCATGTGAATGTAACCCCCCCCCCCCCCCCCCCCCCCCCCCCCGATACAGTACCTCTCTGATATCACGAGGGAGAGCGCTGCTCCGTGGGGAGCGTTCCAGCCACCCAGGGGGTGAGGCCTCTCATAAAACCTTTACGGTCTGTATTAATAATGCATGGAGAGCCCTGATGACAGGAGGGGCGGGGCCCGGTGTTCTCGCTGACTGGGCCCCAGCGCCTGCCAAAACACATTAGCCTCCATCATGTATGTAGACAGAGGCAGTTGGAAAGAGATGGAGAGAGAGAGAGGGGGGGGGGGGGGGAGAGAGAGAGAGAGAGAGAGAGAGAGAGAGAGAGAGAGAGAGAGAGAGAGAGAGAGAGAGAGAGAGAGAGAGAGAGAGAGAGAGAGAGAGACGTGGCGAGTGAGAAGAGTGAGTGGTTTACTTGTATCTATAGTGCAACGGAGAGCAAGCAAAAAAGCAAGAAAACTCCCATTAAAGCCATTCCCGGCCTTTTGGAGAATGAAGACATAACCCGACATTGGCATCGTGCTTTGTGTGAAATGTCGTTCATTCCCTAGCTGAGAGCAAGAGACAGAACAGCGTCACCTAATTGGTTGACATACAACCTCTGGTTACGAGTTATGACCGCCGAGAAACACTGCTGCCGTGCAGACCTCCGTGTGCAGGGGAACATAAGGGTCGGATTCTTTTTACGACAAGCTGGATATCATCATGCTCCTCCACCCACTGCAGACAAAACCTGGCCCACTATGAGGATTTGTGATAGGTTCAGAATCAGTCAGGTGGACCGCAGTGTCTGTGTCTATTCTTCCGAAGCACATCTTTGTTAGAGTGTCACCTGCTCCACAGGTGATACCCGCCTATTAAGGATACAACGGATCATGCACTGTATGAACATCATGTCATTTAATGGCCTGGAAAAATGCCTTTTCCTCTGCTTCAATTGTCTTACCTGTCAGGTTTGACAATCATTCAGGGTTTTGGGAAGCGCACATGTAGCGATGAAGGGGTGTCAGTCAGTCTTCCTCTTCCTCAGATTCACCTCCTCCGATTTATTCAACCCCTTTTATTAATAATAATATAATTAATTTAATAATTTATTAATTGATTGATTAAATCATTCATCGCAAAGACACCTCAAAACCCTGTCTGAAATGTATTAGCCAGTTGCAGGTATATATTTTTATTTATATAACTCTAAAGAATTCATGGGAATCCTTAGTAGTACTATCTAGAGTAGTGTAGGCTTTCTGATACGCACATGAGGTCACAGAAGAGTGCAGACTTTTATAAATGAGCAGACTGCCTAATGATTAAAAACCCACAAGCAAACGTTAGTGTGGAAGGATGTGCATATGTTCACTGGTACATAGATATAACTGGAAAATTGCTGATGGGCTATAATACTCTGCGAGGAAGCAGATTCACAAAAAAAGGAAGAAGTCGGGGTTGCAATCAGTTTCAGACCTAAAAAATTAGGTCACAGGCAAGAAAAGGTTTGAGAACCACTATACTAGAGGCTGCAGTATATTCAGCATAACATTGCTGTCTCAGGGCCTAGATATTGAGGAAATGCAGGTGGGTAAACATTCATTTTAATATAGCCACACGAAACACACCATCAAATCAAATGCGCTCCCACACAGATCAGTACAGCATTCATGCACATGTGTGTCTCTCTCCATCTCTTGAGACGGTCTCAGCCGACCAGGCCCAGCCCCTCACACTCACTTGTTCCTACAGCATCCTACCCCTTCTGCAGACCCACTTTCACACTCCCCCCCCCCCCCCCCCCCCCCCCCCCCACACACACACACACACACCCCGCACATTGGGGACGTTTAGCACTGCTCGCCGCGATCATCTGTGGTCCTCTCCCCGCGATCATCTGTGGTCCTCTCCCCGCGATCATCTGTGGTCCTCTCGCTGGGCAATTAAAAACCTCACAGCTACTCAAGGGTTGTCTTATTTTCCTTTTTTAAATAGGGCTTGGAAAGAGCATGATGTGTTCTTCCCCTCCTTTCCATGGTTCTCTTCCATTGTTTCAATCACTCTTCATCTCTTCCTCTGCCTCCTCACTTTCACTCGGTATGGGCTTTTTGATTAGCCTTTTCCTGCTTTCAAAAAGAGCCATGGCCCTTTGCGCTTCAATAAAAAGCAAGGACGTGTTTATTTTACTCTTATTTGCTCACTCATCTCTTCATTATTTTCTAGTTCCCTCTCTCGCTGTCTCACCCTCTCTCTTTCTCTCTTTGTCTCCCTTTCTACCTCTCTCAAGGGGTTTGTTGGCAGGGAAAACTTACATTTACATTGCCAAAGCACCACAATTAAAATCAGATGCAGAAACAACATACAAAATAAGAATTATATAAATATAATAAATCATAAATAATGAATAGCTGGGATAGGTGTGCGTAAAGCAAACCTTTTCCAAGAAAGAGGTCATAGAATGACTTATCTTTACCCATTTCCGTAAACATTTATAAAAAAAAATACATACAGAGTATATAGGGGTATTCATTATCCCTCTCTCAATCTATTTCTCTCTCTCTCTAGCTCTCGTCTCTCGCTCTCTTTTTATCACTCTATTACTAGCTCTCTCGTCTCTCGCTCTCTTTTTATCACTCTATTACCAGCTCTCTCTCTCCTTCTCTGGCGTACACTGTGTTGGAGAGCTGGCCTTGTAAACGTGGGTCATATTTCTAGGGGCCGTGCAGCAGTTGAGTGAGACGCCTCTCGTCTCCTCTCAGGAACGTCGAGAGTCATTTGTAGGGCTTAACGGCCGACCGGTCATCCCGTCTCAGGAGAACGCTGCCCGGCAGGAGGATTATATAACGCTTAAGACGCCGCTTTCCCTCAGCGTGGAGAAACGTTAGAGGAAACGCAGGGGCCATTTTGAGACGGCCATTTTGAGACGGCCATTTTGAGACGGCCAGAAAGGGACGGCCAAAGAGACGCTCGAGCCACATGAGAGGAGAGAGGACAATGCTGTGCTCTCGCAGAGGCATGTGTGAATTGTGATGCACACAAACGTGCACGCGCACGCGCACAAACACACACACACACACAAACATGCACTGGCCCACAAACAGCGATGATTAAAAAGCATGCTTCTATTTTTCGTCGTTTCACATGCACACACAATCACAAACATACACACACATGCGAATGCGTGCGCAAGCACGCACACACATACACACACGACAACCGGGCTGTAAAATATGTGTTTAATTAACACAAGCAACTGACCAAAAATGTTGCGTTTTGTGTGAAATCCAACAAACAACAGATTGTGTGGTGCTGACTGTGTAGACCCATGCAAATGGAGCAACAACACACAAGGCTCTTCCACTGAAACTCTCCCATCTGGATCTTTCTAATCCTCCTACATGCTGCGCTGTTAATGATTAACCAAGTGTGTGTACACATAAATGCATAATGCATTGAAATGTGACGTCGCATTGCTTGTGTGGAAAGGTGAGGGTTTTTTTTACGTAAAAAACTTCCTGAGAAGTATCACTATGGTGGAGAAAGAAAGTTGTGGTTGTGGTTGGTGCTTTTACTGTGAAATCAGGTACTGGGCCTTTCACTCCCTAATATAATCACGCATATGTCAATATACAAACAGTTTGATTGATAGCCTTCTGCTATCCCCCAGGTTGAAACCATTGAACTGTTCAACGTGAAACAGGTATTTTCTTTTTTTAAAGAAACATCAGAACCTACAACAGCATGAGCCTCCAGTACACAACAACTTAAAGTTGTTGTGCATTTTGTAGCTTCTAGTGGAACGGACTTGGCAGAAATGTAATCTAATATTCTTAAGTATGTTTTAATAAGTGTAAAAGAGAGGCGTTTTTAATCTCTAATCATAATCACTATTTTACCGTTGTTGGAAAGGGAGGGGTGGGGGGGCTATTCAGTCGGTTGCAACCTCACCACTAGAGGCTACTAAATCCTACACACTGCTACCCGTCAAGAAATAAAGTCACACCATGGACAACAAAATGAATACGTTAAACCATGACCACCCATCTGTTACGATAACGAGAATCCACACGGTATTTCCTATGTTATATTTAGTGTGTTTTTCTCCCTTCCTCCCCCAGTCGTTTCCAGGTAACACCAACGCTGACAGCGTGGTGCAGCACACTCTGCAGCAGCCTGTCCTGGCTCGCTACCTGCGCCTGGTCCCTCTGGAGTGGAACCCCAGCGGACGCATTGGGCTCAGGCTGGAGACGTACGGCTGTCCATACGGTGAGCTGGCTCTCCCTTCTAATCTCCCCCGGCGTTCACCATCCATGACTCACACAGCATCGCTTCCTCTCTCTCTCTCTCTCTCTCTCGCTGTCTCTCTTACTCTTACTCTTGCTCTCTCTCTCTCTCTCTCTCTCTCTCTCTCTCTCTCTCTCTCTCTCTCTCCCTCGGTGTTAAGAGCCAGACTTAGAAAGTGATTTAAAAGCAAACCCTTAAACAGACACGCACGCATGCACACACACACACACACACACACACACACACACACACACACACACACACACACACACACCTGCCCTCACAGACAAGCACACACACACACACACACACACACACACATGGTCACACTCACATGCACACATAATAATATTAGTGTGTGAATGTGTGTGTGTGTGTGTGTGTGTGTGTGTGTGTGACTATTACACTGTGTTATACTGGATTTATTGAAAACATAATGTCCTTACTTACCTTGTTAGACCTTTTTCTTTCTGCACCATTCTTTAACACACATTTGGAGTGTTATGTGTAATAGTCAACATATTTTGGTTTTCATTAATTATGTTTACTTTTAATAAAAAACAACCACCCCTATCACACATGCTTACTATTTCATGCACAGGAACATGTGGTTACAGCACAGAAAACGTTTAACACTACCTACGAGTTTCCCACCTGTATTTTTCTCTGTCTTCTGTTTCCAAGTGCTGAGTAACATATCAATTGTTTTTTTCTCAAATCAACATCACACAAAAAAACACAAACAAAAAATGCTTTTAAATCGCAATCTAACAGCACCTTTACCAACATTGACAATACAAAACAAATCAAACACGATATTTTGAAACAGAAAATGTTAAAAGCACACTGCATGGGATTATCTACTGCTGTGACATTTAGCTGGTGATGTGGTAAAACATCACCAGCTGTAAAAGTAAAATAACCATAACATTTCACAGAATAATGTATATTAATTATGTTATATTATTATTATATTAATATGCATCTCAAATTCAGCTAATAAACTCAGGATCATTGTGGTGGGGTTTGAATCCCCGCCCCCTCCTTGCTGTTTTGTGTTGTTTTTACCTCCTCTAAGTCCGATACTCCATAGCTCCATTCAGCTGCAATGGGAGCTGACGGTAATTGGTCACTGACTTGGCCACGTGAGTGTACGGTAATGGGTCACACGCTTGGCTACGTAGCCAGGAGGGAAAATAGACTCCACCCATTAAATCGGCTTGAAGGAATAGAAGGAAATCGATAGACCGCAATTAGGTGAGATTGAAATGGATTTGGTGGAACATCATTTTCTGAGGCTTAATGCACACCTGGATAACCCCGATAACTAATAATAATTAGATGTAAATTAGGGATTTCTGTTGGCAATCACTTTAAATAGATGCAATAAATTTCGCTGATCACGTCTGTTCATGTCAGGATGAACTAGGACATGTAGCTCAGCAGAGAGGCCTCTCCTGGCAACATGTATAGATTTTCAACAAATTCATTTTTTTACCCTCGGTTATCCACCATCTGGTTGCTATGGTAATGGTCATACAACTAAATGGATGAAACTCCAACTCTCATTCTATATATATATATATATATATATGTCACTATATTTTCCCAACAATGACTATCAAAGAATGAAAGCCATTAACCCACACCTCAATTAACTCAGTGTTTAGTTTTGATGGTCTCTGCAAATTGATTTGGATTCGGGAGCAAAAGGTGAGAGAATTTAATTTTGAACAAAAGTGATGGCTGCGATGACAAATATGACACACACACAAAAACACAAAATAAAGGTTCAAACACTAATAGTAAAAGTTCAAGGTATATTCCCCATAGCCGAAACAACACAGTTATTATAACAGATTGTTTGTTCACTTGAGGGAACAGTCTCTATCGGACACAGTAGTAAAGGAAACAAAGTAGGTATTTTTAAATCATCCAGCTTAATTATTAATCTTTTGTTATCCTGGAGCTACTTAATGGTCTAATACTGATAATTGCTCCATCATATTTCAGAAGGAATACATTCCTGTGCCGGACTTGGGGACATTTAAAAACATCTCTTCTACACATTTTTTTATGTTGATTAATAATATTTATCAGAATGTAAAATTATTAATTAAGTTAAGCAGCTTGAAACATCTTGGAGGGCTGAACAGGTTTTGTGTCACTGACGTTAGGAAACTATTAGCTAGGTGTGTGTGTGTGTGTGTGTGTGTGTGTGTGTGTGTGTGCGTGTGTGCGTGTGTGTGTGTGTGCGATTTTGTGTTTGTTTGTATGCGCACTCGCACTTGCGTGCATGCGTGTCTGTGTATGTGTGCTTTGAGCAAGCTTTGCCTGGCTCATTAAAGCCCATTCAATTCAAAGAAGGTCTGTTTTGGCAGGAGAGGAAATTGGGCCTGGACTGAGCTCAACTGCTTTTCCGAACATGAGGGACTTTAAGCACTGATGGCTGCTGGGACTACCAAATACAAGTCTGTGTTGATTCTGTAGCCGTGGATGAAACAAAAAAATGTGGTCCAGGTATTCAAATACGAAAAGGCCTGATCTGTGTCTACATCTGAGTTGATGAAGGGCTAGGGGTTTTTTTTGGGGGGGGGGGGGGCAGGTAGCATGATTAAACCATGAATACTATTTCCGTCTCAAAGACGGTTAATAGTACCTAACCATTCATCACCAGTGACATTGCCTTCTCATTATCTTGGTTAGTTAAGAATATATTAGGAAGAGATAAGAGATTCGTATGAAAATCGAGACTAGGGCTCGACTAGCTTAAATTATTGAACGGATTGAGCAGATGGAGACGGTTGTTAACATCTTAATGTCCGCTTATACCGCTAACACATTACTGGATGTCTCGTTCTCTGGGTCGATCCGACCTCTGAGGAAGCACAAACTACAGCAATTGTGTGTATTTTCCATGTTGTCTGTGAATACATTATAATTAAAGTGTATTGTGTTGTAGTTACAGCTTTTACAGGAGATTTTCAATGAGGCAATTAGTCAAACGGCAATCCACTTCATTTCATAATGAGTAGAATCGGAAACAATGGAAAGTACACTCGGAATGAATTAATGTTTGCCAGACACTTTGTATGGCAGAGTCACCAGCAGTGTGAGCATACAGTTTAGCATATAGTCACCTTTTTACCGTTTAGTAAAAGTTTGGTTGTGATTTAAAACTGCTGTAGGTACGATTCCAGAGCTGTATAGAGAGACACACAAGAGAGCAAGATTTTGAAAAAAATAGTTTTTTTGCTCTCTCCCTCCCTTGACAAGTTTACCCGCCATTGAGAAGTGTTGCATTCATGCTGCTGTGATTGACAGGCAAGATGGATTCCCCGAACCAATCAGGGAAGAGATGCGCTGATTGTTCAGAAATGAGTCGCGAGCGGTCTAAAATCTAAATTGTCTTATACAGAGGCAGGCGCAGTCAACTTGAAACAGATATTCTCACAGCATTTCACACACTAATAGCTGACGGATGGATATGGCATGTCTAACACATTGCACTCAAATGATAGCCATGAATCTTAAATACAGCACCTTTTAGATAGGCATATTCACTATTTAAATGAGTGGTTCATAACCTTTTTGGGGCTGAGGCACACCACAATCCCAACCAGAAATTCAAGGCACACCCACTTAAAGTTGAAGGGCATGCTTATGATAAATGTCACACACATTATTACCAGGATATAATTAGGCTATTATCCTTTTCCCAATATTTCACACAAAACAATACAGCTATATCAAAGATGTATTAAAACGGAGAAACAACTTACATTACTTAGTCATAAATAACACTAATTATAATAGGATTATGTAATAAATCCAACAATATGTCACTGCGCACCTGTTCCTGCCTCAGGGCACACCGCCGGTTGCGGACCACCGGTTCAGGTCATTAACCAGCCCGTCGGTCTGGTGGTTTCAGCGTCCGACGTGGTGGGCTTCGATGGCGCCAGCGGCCTCTCATACCGCTGGGTGCCCGGGCCGAAGCAGCGGGCCAAGGACAGCGTCTCCCTGAAGTTCAAGACCCTGAGGAGCTCTGGGACCCTGCTGCACGCCCAGGGCCCCGCGGACCACAGCCTGACCCTGGAGCTGGAGCGGGGGAGGCTGCGACTGCTGCTCAGACGAGGTACGCACGCCCGCGCACGTTTACGGTACGGTGACGAGGCTCACAGCAAGTCACAGTCTACTGTCTTTTCTATTTATAAATTTATACTTTTTATAGAAATGTATGAAATCATTTTCTTATACGTTTTGAAGTAGTTTGTGGTTTTGTTCAGTTTTTGTCTCAAATATGGGATTGTACGTTTGAAGTTTGTTGACAGCGTATATGTCGCGGTAAAGGGCTGTTGCTTTGTGCATTTGTGATTATTAAGACTTTTCTGTTGGGGGGTTCTGTTGGGCTCACCCTGCAAAAATGGCTTTCTACTGACCCTGGTTCCATTCCAGCCTGCAGCATTTTTTTGTATGACTCTCCCTCTCTCTCTCTCAACCCACTTTCCTGTCCATCTTTACTGTCCTGTCTGTAAAATGCAAGAAATTCCCACATCTACAAATCTACTGCTGTTGCTTTACATTTTTCACAATATCTGAAAATACGTAATTGTCTGTTTAAGTTCTTTCCATTCATGTTGACTAAAGTTAGATCTTTGAGAACCATCCTATAGATGGATGAAAAGCGAAGGACACGTCTCTCCCCATGCAGATCAACATAGTTTAGCCCTTCCCTATTAAAATATGATTTGTTTTCAGGAGACAGATATATGTGCAGTCACAGTGGAAGTCGTTATTCATCACAGGATGGCTGCAATAATAAGGACCGATTTGCACAGGATAAAGAATCGTCATACACACAATGTCATAGTTCCAGAAATCTCTCAGAAGCTCAACACACAGGATAAAACAGGATAAAGGAATATTGTCCCTCGGATTTAAAAAGAAAGTGCTGCTATCTTCTTATTTTAGATTTAATTTCTCACATGATTGCTTATTGAGTATACTTAGAGTTATTTATTTTAGAACCTGCATAAAGAACTGGTTAGCAAGAAATAGCAATAATTCAAAGCCTCCGGCACAGATCCTCTCCGAATTTCCGAGGAAGCGCTTGCAGCAGCCAGTGGTAACTAAAGGAGTTAATCCTCTAGCACAGACAAGCGCCGGGCTGCGTCTGTGTCTCTGTCCACTTCCACCGGTGATGGATGGGGCAGTCAGCCCAACATGTGTTAGGGCTGGACTCTGTGCAGCACAGTGGAGCAGCACGGCAACGCATGATGCATGGCCTGCACAACACTACACAGCAGAGCTCAGCACCGCTCCCAGCCAATAGGACTTCTTCCTCTGCCTCTGTGTATGTGTGTGTGTGTGTGTGTGTTTGTGTGTGTGTGTGTGTGTGTGTGTGGGGGGGGGGGGGGGGGGGGGGGGGGTGGTTGTGTGTGTGCATGCGTGCAGGCATGTGTGCATGCGTGTGTGTGTGTGTGTGTATGTGTGAGTCTGTGGTACAAATGTATCCGTGTGAGTAATGAGTTTACTATCTTAAGGGAGTTGAGGAGTGTGTGTGTGTGTGTGTGTGCGTGTGCGTGTGTGGTTGTGTGTGTAATTGGGGTTAAAGCGGAGGTGCTACCCGCCTGTATCAGTATCTTATGGTTAACTTCCCATCAGACGTCCCATCTGGATGCTCACCATCTGCTGTCCCACAAGTACCTCATCAAGTAAAGCTCCTCCTAAGAGTGAACCTGCCTTCTTCAAGGAGCTCGCTCCATAATGAGACCCTCCTGTCTTCACTCATGTTCACGTCTTCAGGAACATTTTCACCCAAAGAGGTGGATGCATATCTTCGTCTTCAAAACACACCGTTTTTCCTTGAAGTAAAAATGAGCAGAGCCTGTGCAGAATCCCCTGTCGGTATCAGTAGTATAACACAGACATAGTGATGTCGTGTTATCACAAGTATACTGGCTACTAGCAGTTGTTATTGTGATGACATCACCTCCACTTTGTATTCTCGTCTGATCTAAAAATTTACAATTTCGATTTGTGTTTTTTCCAAGGTAATGTACTGGAATCAAATCGGGGAAGAAAATTTGAATTCCTCACCTGATCAGTATGCACCATATGCAACAACAACCTGCACCACGACCACCCATCTGCCAACAGAGCTTGCCGTTTCTATGTCATTTGGTGTAATCAGGGCTGGAAAAAGGCATAATCACCTGTTTCCTTCATCCTGCCGTGATCCTCTCTGAACCTTCGCCTAAGAGCTATGAAATCAACACAGTCCTCAGCATCACAGCACGCAGCTGAAACGCGGCCATAATCACGTCTTGTGATTACGGACAGGATTGACAGAAAGAGCAGGGCTTTCATTAAACCCTTTTCCAGCAAGGAAACAATTTCCTTTGAGAAAGAGATGGTTTACACTGTTGAAGTGTAACAACATTGAAGACGCCGTGTCATCTAAAAGAGATGCAGCCTTATTAGCGTTTTCCTCTTCGCCAGAGCTGAGACACGGGGAGTGTTTTTCACACATGTTGACGTAGGAATTTAATACCCCGTGTTTAATACAAACTGCTCCCTCATCTGTTTGGTTTATTTTTACTCTCTCTCTCTCCCTCCCTCATGTTGATCTTTCTTTGCATTCCTATTCCGTTTCCATGAATAGCCCATCTCCCACCTCGCCGCATGCCTCATCATATTCATTACAGTGGTTCCATAGTCTCTTTAACCACAGTTTTGTGGCATGTGTTCATGTGTTTATTAGGCTTAGATCAAGTCTAAACCTGCTAAATGTATAACCGCTGCTTTCGTCCATACTAGTGTTTTCTGTCCATCCACACTAAAATGACGCTGGTGTCTGGTTTACTTCTTTTCAAACTTTTTGCTCTTCCGCACAGGCAACCCAAGCCAGGCGTTTTCCAGACATAATCCGCTTTGACCACACACTTTGAGCGGCCCGATGCAATCTCGGCGTACCAGCGTTGACCACAGGGAGCTTCCCCAGTACAATCTCAGTCTTTATCTGTTGGGATCCGTGGTTTGATACATGCAACCCCATTGTTCAGCGATCAGCTATGCAAAAGGTTTCAGTGAATGTCTGGGTCTGCTGTCTTCCCGGTCTTTGAACCCTCCGGCAGTGATGGCGATCCTTGGCTTTTTCACTCACATTCCTCAGCCAGGGGGCGGGATATAAAAAGCTGTTTTTAACGGCCTGCTCTCCTTTGGTGTGACCGGGTTGTGCCTGTAAGCCCTATGCCTCCAAAGGTTTATTCCTGTCTGGCAGTCTGTGGGTTGAAGATATGCCCAGGGAATGGACGCAGGAGCAGGCTGGGAAATTAAGACAGAGGGAGAGAAGCGTGTTAGCGGTGCACGATCTCTTGTGGCTTTTCTGTTGTTTGTTGACGTTTTATATCTTGATAGCACACGTCTCTTACCCGCCCTCGCTCAGACTGAAACAATAATTTGACCACAAACCACTTTGAACTCTCCTTTTTTATTTTTAATGTGTTCTTGTTTTTCTTGTCTCTTTTACTTCCGCTCTCTCTGTCTCTCTCACTCACACTCTCAATCTCTCACTCTCTCATGCTATCTCTCTCTCTCTCCCTATGTCTCTCTCTGTCTCTCGCTCTCTCTCTCTGTCTCGCTCTCTCTCTTTTTGTCTGTCTCTCTCTGTCTCTCTGTCTCTCTCTGTCTCTCTGTCTCTCTGTCTCTCTCTCTCTCTCTCTCTCTCTCTCTCTCTCTCTCTCTCTCTCTCTCTCTCTCTCTCTCTCTCTCTCTCTCTCTCTCTCTCTCTCTCTCTCTTACTCTCTCCCCCTTCGTGGGTGTTTTATCAATACATGCCAAATGTTCCAGTATGTTTAGCACATCAAACATCAAGCCTCATTCACGGTCTTCATCTGTCCAGGTTGAATGGAATAAATCAATGGAATAAATCGGTACAGTACATAAGATGAAATGACTTGAATGCCTAAAAAACTCCAAATGCCTCCAAATGCTCCCCTTGGATGTTACCCATCAGTCACGCCTCCACTGGACAGCTCATTTCTCCGTCCACATCCTTTGTCTGTATCCGTCTTCCCTGTCTTCTTCCTGGATCAGTTTGTACTTTGTAGTTTGCCCTCTGTTTTTCTCCAATGCCCTTCATTCTTTTACAAGGGCCCTCACTGCAACATTTAAATGAAGCACATACTCATGATTCTGCATGCTGAAGATCCCTCTCCTCTCAACCTAAGTCTTTAGTAACGGTAGGGATTTAAACGAGGCGGTAATTTAAGACTCCCAGGAACCCATCCATCATAAGCGGTGTCCCGTTATCTTTGAGTCAGGCCGTTCTCAGAGTCTTGTAGCGGTGGTCTGAACATATTGGTGTTCAAGCGTTCAAGTGTGGACTCCCTAATGAGATGAGAGGGAGTGACCTCGATGAAGTGCTCCTCACACTGAGATCCTTTACATAGTCGTTTTTAAAGGATTTTTTTGTTTTTATCATGACAACAGTGGTGGTCTTGGCATAGAAGACAATATGGATGATTAGTGAGAAGAACAATAAAAGCGAGAGAGAGACGCTGTGCTGAAGAAAGGTATTAGAATGTGGCAGATTTATGATGGATCATTTATATTATATGTACATTCATTCCTTTTGAAGATTCGTATTTTGTATATTTTGAAGATATGCTATTGTTATTGCTATAACCGTTGCGGTAGCTGAGAATGTACTAGAGGATCTGGAAGGTTTTTGGTTTGATTCAATGCCCAGTTGGTGACTTTTGCCTGGTAATTGCAGGAAAAGTGCTATATGAATACGGCCCATTAACGATTATGTTGCTGCTACCACATTCTGCTGACACATTCCTAATCCAATTATTTTTAATGCTTTTGACTCTTAATAATAATGACCACTCGGAATCGTAAAAAAAGGAAAACGAAGTAACACATTTTACGGAAAACATTAATAAAAAAAGTATTCCAAAACATAAACATTAGATTCAAATCTGTTACTGTTTGGAAGTATTTTTTTTCTGTGTAATGAGGGACAAAGTGTCATATGTTAATGTCAACCAGCACACCATTTCTCGTCAAAAAAATATTGAATATGAAGTTCACCCATCCACACTTCATTAAACTCAAGACTGAGCCTCTATCTCTTTTTCGAGATCTCTCACTGGCTTCAATCTTTCCACTTCACTTTGGAGTGGGACATTTTTCTTAGAACACATCTTAGTGATGTAGTTGTCTACGTGGTCAAAAAGGGACCACATATCACCCCAAAGTAATGCTACACAACATGGACACAAATCGTTTCTACAACATCAAATCCACGCAGGGCAGGTTTACAATGCATTTGTCCAGAAATGTCCCTATAGTACTACTACTATAGAGGCTACATTACACGGAATAGAATGGAAGAATACCATATACAGAAATGTATTTCACTATTGCACTGGAATGTGGTCTTGGGTTTACTGAAACATTTATTATGACTGCATTAACAGCATCACATGGAAAGACAATAATCCAATCTACATACCTGTTTACATACATAGTTTTGGAGCATTCAATCTGGGAGGCGCAATGGTAAGATATGTGAGTGTATATGTAAATCAGATAAATGTATAAATAAATGAATACATCAATTAAATAAACCAAAGGACGAGGAAAGATTTAAATAGATGATTCATATATTTTCTTCCAACCTGCTTATAATAATAATAATGACATCATTCACATGACCACCACCTCCTCCGGGGCTCCAGGTAAGAGCGGGTCCCCGGTGGCCACCGAGGCCCAGCGGCAGGAGTCTCTGGGCAGCCTCCTGGACGACCAGCACTGGCACCATGTCACGCTGGAGCGGATCAACGCCCACATCAACCTCACCGTGGACAAGAACGTGCTGCAGTTCCACGTCCCCATGCCTCTCAGCCACTGGGAATTTGACCAGGTGGGTTGGGAGACACACACAAACACACACGCACGTATGCATGTATGCTAGCACACACACACACACACACACACACACGCACGCACACAGACGCATGCTAGCACACACACACACACACATACACACACACAAACACACACCCATACAAACACACACACACGCAGGTAAGCTAGCACACACACACACATACACACACACACACATATGCACGCACACACACACACACACACACACACCTCCCTCTGGAGAGATGACACACATACATGCAGAACCGTACCATGTACACATTTGGAATCTATAGCTCATATGATATAAATATATATATATATATATATATATATATATATATATATATATAGATATATATATATATATATATATAGATATATGCACATGAACATGTACAAGTTCAGTGGTTTATACAGAACTATGTATATAGGATTTTACTATGTCTATAGTACCGTTGCAGTTCTATATAAGTGAGGTACACTGGAGGATGAAAACACATCACAGACATGTCGGAAGTTAAATAATAACAAGGGATTTATTCAGGGTGAGGGCAAAGGGGAGCGGGGGTTAATCCAACATAGAGTCTTCCTGGACCCCGGGGTATAATTCCTCCTTAGGGGGCATTAGGCTGGAGCCTGTATAAGTGACAGGGGGTTGAAATGGGTGAGACAAACTAAAGTTCACTATTCCTCTCCAATCTTCTTCTCATTATCAAGGTTTCCTCTTCAGGGCCTCTGGCCACTTCCCTACTCCTGAGGTTGCCAATCATGAACATATAAATGTATATAAGAAGCAAAGACTATCAAAGTAAACAGGGAGCTGGATAAAAAGCACTATAACGTTTACATTTGTCAACCGATTTGAACAAGTTTTTATATTCATATTAAATCATACTATATATATTTGATATACAATATTTATACAAATATATATATATATTTACTCCATGTCGATATATACCATATAACCTTGAATACAAACGACTCTAATCGGTTGAGAAACGTAAACATTAATTCGCTTTCTATCCAGAAATAACGCAGCTCCCCCATATACTAGTATTTGTTTACAGGCCAGTCTTTGCCGCTCCAATAATGCAGCAATGTACAATCCAAAGGCCAATGCGGCGTCTACATATAAATGTCTATGGTTGCCGATGTCCTCTGGAGCCCAACGGGAGAGTCAGGGCTTTGTAGCGGGCAGAACGTGTGTTGGCTCATTACTTGCAGGTGTTCCCCATTACCAATCAAGCAGCAGCCGACCCTTGTATGGTACTGATTATCAATAACTTGGTCTAGTAGTTGGAATGGGTGCTGTCCATGGTGCTGAACTCATCCTACTCCTCTGGGAGGGTCTTGGCTCTGTAGGTCCTCCACAGCACTGAAAAACATAGTAAGAAAATACACTAAAATATACAAACCCCTTATATAACACTAGGATGCTATTTTGTGTGATTTGTGCATTGTGTGCGTGTGTGTGTCTGTGTGTGTGTGTCTGTGTGAGTGCGTGTGGTTGTGTGTGTTTATGTGTGTTTATGTGTGTGTATAAATGTGTGTGTGAATGTGTGTGCTTGTGTGTGTGTGTGTTTGTGGATGTGTGTCTGTGTATGTGTGTGTGTGTGTGTGAATGTGTGTGCTTGTGTGTGTGTGTATGTGTGTGTCTGTATGTGTCTGTGTGCTTGTGTGTGTGTGTGTGTGTGTGTGTGCTTGAGTGTGTGTATGTGTGCGCTTGTATGTGTTATGTCCAACAACACATGATGATTTAATGAAGCCTCCTGTGGTTGAATGTCCCCATGCAGCTGAGTGTAGGAGCGGCCCCGGACCGGAGCGCTCAGAGAGGGCTGTCTGATGGCCACTTCCTGGGCTGCCTGGAGAACCTGCTCTACAATGATCTCAACCTGGTGGAGCTGCTCAAACACAACAGCCCCCAAGTAACTGTACTGGTACGTTGGAGGTTATGTGTTTGTGTGTTTGTATGTGTGTGTGTCAGAGTGTGTGTGTGTGTGTGTGTGTGTGTGTGTAGGTGTGTGTGTCTGTGTGTCTTCGAGTGTATGCGTGTGTTTATGTGCATGTTTGTGTGTCTGTGTGGTTGTGCATGTGTGTGCATGTGGGTGTGTAGGCATGTGTGTGTTTGTGTTTGTGTTTGTATGC
This sequence comes from Lota lota, assembly GCA_026745465.1. NCBI lineage: Eukaryota > Metazoa > Chordata > Actinopteri > Gadiformes > Lotidae > Lota > Lota lota. The sequence continues at coordinate 5,436,562 of JACYXH010000812.1, forward strand.
GTGTCCATGTGTGTACGTGCGTTTGAGTGTGGCCGTGTGTGTGTCTGTCTCAGAATCACAATCACAAATTCACCAAAGTATAATGAATTCAATTGGATGCAGGTGTCAGTGGTTCAGGATGTGTGTTTCTGCGTGTGTGTGTGTGTGTGTGTGCAATTGGATCGCCATTACAGTAAATGGAAATGAGGGCTTGCGGCAAGCGTTTCTTATGTTGGGGAATCTATCGCCTGGATAAAAAGCTTCTTTGTTTGCTCAACTAGGCCAATAGATGAACAAATCGCCTAAGGACTTGTTAATTGGGACAGGAATAGCGGCGGAGGTTAAAGCGCCTGTTAGCTCCTAATCTTAACAAGCGCGTGATCAAAGTAGCGAGATTAACAGCGGCATACCGGCAGAGGTTAAAGCTCTTGAAGGGGTTGATGGGCCCTGGAGGGTGGCCGAGGGATACCAGAGAGTACTGAGTGTTGAAAGCTTTCAACAAGACTAAAGAGCTATTGACGAGGAGAGAGGCGAGCGAACAAAGGATACTGATATATGTTTCACGCTTTTAAAATGTGTTAATAAAAAGGTTGATAATGAAAGGCAGTGGCCGTAGGTTTCGTTTGAACATGGAGGGCGGGGGGACATTAAGCGGGGGGATTCTGGGTACTCCCCCAGGACATTTGGAGTGTCAAACACTTCATGTCCGGCATGCTGGTGATTTTGGATGCACCAAATTGTGCTTTTTCTGCATCAATTTATGGTGGAAAGTTCTTTATTTATGTAAAGGAAAACACAAAATGCAGGCACCAGGTGACAATTCACCATATTATGGAACATAATGCTGTAAGGCTCTAAGGCATTCTGTATTGTTTTCAAATATATATTCTCCAGTGTGTGTGTGTGTGTGTGTGTGTGTGTGTGTGTGTGTGTGTGTGTGTGTGTGTGTGTGTGTGTGGGGGGGGGGGGGGGGGGGGGGGGGGATTAAAAAATACCTAGTGCTGAAGAAAAACGACCCACCCCTGCCGGAGGCATTGTTGCGTCTATGAGCACCATTATAGCATATTTTCAAAATAAAAGTCCTTTCATGTTTTTTTGTAGGGGGGGGGGGCAAATGTACTTGTTCTAAATATTGACGTGGATGTAGCCCATGCGTCCCCCACCGAATTCAATGCCTATGATGACAGGAGTTGAAAACGCTTGTGCGCTAGATTCATACAGTAAGAGAACAGAGGATACTGTGAGCCAAAACTACAACCATGTCGGTGAAGAGTTTGTAGTGGGACCACAAACTAGAATCTCTAGGTAGATCAATAAGCCATCACAAAAATTATCTTCCTGCCTGCCTGTTTCCAGTTTGAACTGTTTCAATGTCTCCATTAAGTAACCTCATGCACACACATACACACACACTGGTGTTTGTTAAGAATATTATTGTGGTAATAAATGTGTTTTTTTATGGTGCCATCAATGTTGCTGATGTGATATTTATGACCTTCCTTCTCTTTCTCCCTCGCTATCTGCTCTTCACTCTCGGTCACTCTCATCCAGGGGAATGTGACGTTCTCTTGTACAGATCCAGCTATGGTTGCCGTGACGTTCTCCAGCCCCCAGAGTTTCCTCCAGTTGCCGAGGGCGACGGCATCATGGCCTGGGGCCCTGTCCGCTGGGCTCCAGTTCAGGACGTGGAACAAGGCAGGACTGCTCCTGACCTTTGAGATACCTCAGCGAGGGGGCGTGGTCTGGTTGTACCTGAGTGACGCCAGGCTCCGCCTCCAGATCCACAAGGCCGGGAGGACTCTGTTGGAACTGACCGCAGGTCAGTTTGACAGCTATGGTCTTACTCGCCCTAACAGGGTACACAACACTACATGCGTGGAGTTTGCTACGTGCGTATCGCGCGGCTTGAAAGCCACAACTGTTGACACATGTACCGGCTATACCAGACGTTGGCATGTGATCACATCCGTAAAATGAATCCAAAATAGCCTTTTAACACATTTGTATATATTTTTTGCCAAACGTCATGCTGTGAAAAACTCAATTTGATACAAATGTTCAGGGTGAAACAATTTGCTTTCCCTGTCACGGATAATAATGAAATAACTACAGCATATTGGGATTGTGTCCTTGCATTGGTTTTCATACAAATACAGACATTTGAGTAAACATGAACATCTGCAGAGGCTACCTGTTGTAAACAATGTATTTCTTCAATCAATGTCTGGAAAATATGCAGCTTCGAGAGGGTACCAACAGAGGAAGGTTGTCCCCAGGGATATTTTATAGTGCGTCTCTTTTATTGTCAGTTATTTTTGTGCTGTAGATCAGACGCGTGGTGGAGTCAATATAAATATTAACGATACAACTATATTAGGGATCATTTTCACAGGAGACACGTGCGTGTGTTTGTGTAGCCCCGGTGTTTAAGCCATGGTGCCTTTAAACCACTTGGCTCTGATTCCCTGACCATCAGTGCTAACCTCTGTCACCCTGATCAACAGCGCAAAGCTATCAAACAGCTAACCTCTATCCCTTCGACCAATAGCACTAAACTATCAAACAGCTAACCTTTTAAAACACTAACCCTGACGCCTTGACCCTTATCTTTCAACCGCCCTACAGCTAAGTGATAATCCATTGACCCGTACCCCTGAAGTCTCGGTACAGACCAGACGAAAACGGACATAGGATCAACCGGATCCACATTGTATTTAATTTGGTGAATATGATGCTGAATGTGTGTTCTCTCAGGTTCCAGTCTGAATGATGGGCAGTGGCACTCTGTACAGCTGGGTTCTGCACAGGGGCGTCTTACTATCGCTGTGGACAAGGAGGAAGGAGACACTGCCGTAGCTAGGCCCTCATTTCCTGTCACTATAGGAAGTCACCTCTTCTTTGGTGGTAAACAAACAAAAATAAGTCAAGCTTATTTTTAAGCAATTAAATGCTGTCCTTTATTTGGAAAACATAAACCAAATGTTTGTATTTTGCAATGAGAATGCATGTTTTTACATCGGTTAGAATACATTGAAATGATAACAAAATAACTTCTAATAATGTCTTGTAGCATTTTGATGAATACTGTATTTTGTATGGACGTAGTATAATGCAGTTATGTAAGCCAATTACACCCAGAAATGGCTTTCAGTTTCATTATGATTTAAGTACAGGGCTTTGTCATTTTGTCTCTAGTACCAACCTTCTCTCTTCTGTCTCTCTTTCTATTTGTATTCTCCCCATCATGCCTGGTGCATTCCTTCTTCGCAGCTTGTTATTGCCTTTTCCCCTGGTTCGCTTGTGTATTTTTCCATATCCCTCCCCCCCCCCCCCCCCCCCCCCCCCCCCCCCCCCCCCCCCCCACATATGTATATATATTTTTTTATTTTATTTTACTGAACTAGTGTATCCTTAGCAACAGAAATAGTCAGGGGGGAATAATACAAATCACTTTAACTGTACCTGACTCTTGGAATTATGTAGTGGTTGTTCTCCTGGATTTAAATGTCTGGCATTCTATTGGCTAATAGTTGCCGTGTCCTCCAATTCCCAGGCTGTCCTGCTGAGAAGACCAATCAGGAATGTAGGAACCCCTTCAACGTATTTCAGGGATGCATGCGGCTCCTGACTTTGGACAATCAGCTAATCAACCTTATTATGGTGCAGCAAAGGCTTCTGGGAAACTACAGCCACCTATATATTGACATGTGTGGCATCATTGACAGGTAAGAAAAGAAAGCGTTAATTCTAACTTTCTGTGGTATGGTCAGCAGTTGTTAATAATAAAGGTTATCTATTCTTGGTTTTACCTTGTGCCTTTCTCATGAAAAGGGAATCATAGCACATTTGAAGTTATGCTAAATGTCTACCAGGGGCAGCATTCGAACCAGCAAGGAGACTTGTTCATTCAATCTTAAGTCCATTTTGGCCATTGTTCTTCAACTTTATTTTTGGTGTCTTGCTTCCACTTTATACTTTTGTAGTGAGAAGGCACTAATAGACCATATGCTAATGTTCGATAAGTTAAACAACTCGGCCAACCTGGTTTGTTGAACTGCTAAATTAAATTAGAAAAATGTGGCTTATATTCAGCTAAATTGAAGATGCTCTACCTAAATGTCTTGAAGTTAAGTATTTGTTACATTTGAAGTCTTAAACGATGGAAAGTTGGTGAAGTTACACTTCTACAAATATTGTACTACATTTTTCTTCAGTCTTGTCCACTTGTTTATTCTATGTGTCTTGTACCTTTGTAATGACAAGGAAATTACCGTATATTAAAAGAAACATTACATCTACCAGGAGGGGGGTTGGTACCCAGGAGAACACATCATTTGACTCCCAAGTTAGATTAAAACAGGTGTAGCCCTAATAGATCTTTGCTGAATTTGATATTATTGACCTAAATGTCTTGAAGTGAAGGTATTAATGATGTTGGATACTTGTTACTTGTTTTAAAGGATATGGTGGTTGAAAATGTATGATAGGATTAAGATAGAGAAGTGAGTTTGTACTTTTGGCCATTAAGCTTTATCGTAGAATGTAGTCCACTTGTTTATTCTTGGTGTCTTATTCCTACCTTGAACTTTTGTAGTGACAAAGCAATTACAGGACATTTAAAGATATGCTAAACATCTACCAGGAGTGGGGATTGAACCCACGAGGACACATGTCCATTGGATCTTAAGTCCAACGCCTTAACCACTCGGCCATCCTGGTTCGAAAACTACTGTAAATTAAATCAAAATGACTGAAGCACTAATACATTTCTGCTGAATGAAAGACTTAGCTAAATGTCTTGAGGTGGAGGTATTTGTGATGTTTGATACTTGTAACTTATTTGAAAGGCTATAGTAGTAGAAAGGCCATAATAGGATTGGGAACAAAATGTGTTTTTTAAGAAATGATGTTCCTTCTTTTCCTACACATTTGTCCAAATCGTACTACTTTTTCTTCAATACTGTCAACTTGTTTATTCTTGGTGTCTGGTAACTTTGTAATGACAGGGAAATCAAAATACATTCGAAGCAGAATGTTGTCTATTTGTTTATTCTTGCCACCTTGCTTTGTTAGACCGTGTACCTTTATAGTGACAAGACAATTAGAGGACATTGGAAGAAATGCTTAATAGTTACCAGGAGTGGGGTTTGAACCCACGAGGACTAACGTCCATTGGATCTTAAGTCCAACGCCTTAACCACTCGGCCATCCTGGTACATTGACATTCAAAGTTAATAAAAGAAAAATCTGATTTTAATCGGCTGAATTGAAGACGATTTACCTACATTTCTTGAAATTAGGTATTTGTTAAATTTGAAATAAAAAACGATGGAAAGGTAAAAAAAACAATTTATCTAAATGTATTTGAGATATTTGATACTTGCAACTTTTTTGAAGGGCTATATTTGAAGAAAACATATCATAAGATTGAGAAAAATGACCCAATTTAAAGAAGTAGTTTGTCTTGCTTCCACTTGCACCTTGTAGTGACAAGGCCATTACAGGACATTTAAAGATATGCTAAACATCTACCAGAAGTGAGGATTGAACCCACATGGACACATGTCCATTGGATCTTACGTCCAATGCCTTAAACACTGAGCCATCCTGGTTCGAAAAGTACTTTAAATTAAATCAAAATGACTGAAGCACTAATACATTTGTGCTGAATTAAAGACTTACCTAAATGTCTTGAGGTGGAGGTATTTGTGATGTTTGATACTTGTAACTTGTTTGAAAGGCTATAGTGGTAGAAAGGCCATAATAGGATTGAGAACAAAATGTGTTTTTTAAGCAAGGATTTTCCTTCTTTTCCTACACATTTGTCCAAATCGTACTACTTTTTCTTCAATACTGTCAACTTGTTTCTTCTTGGTGTCTGGTAACTTTGTAATGACAGGGAAATCAAAACACATTCGAAGCAGAATGTTGTCTATTTGTTTATTCTTGCCACCTTGCTTTGTTAGACCGTGTACCTTTATAGTGACAAGACAATTAGAGGACATTGGAAGAAATGCTTAATAGTTACCAGGAGTGGGGTTTGAACCCACGAGGACTAACGTCCATTGGATCTTAAGTCCAACGCCTTAACCACTCGGCCATCCTGGTACATTGACATTCAAAGTTAATAAAAGAAAAATCTGATTTTAATCGGCTGAATTGAAGACGATTTACCTACATTTCTTGAAATTAGGTATTTGTTAAATTTGAAATAAAAAACGATGGAAAGGTAAAGAAAACAATTTATCTAAATGTATTTGAGATATTTGATACTTGCAACTTTTTTGAAGGGCTATATTTGAAGAAAACATCATAAGATTGAGAAAAATGACCCAATTTAAAGAAATAGTTTGTCTTTCTTCCATTTGCACCTTGTAGTGACAAGGCCATTACAGGACATTTAAAGATGTGCTAAACATCTACCAGAAGTAGGGATTGAACCCACATGGACACACATCCATTGGATCTTAAGTCCAACGCCTTAACCACTCAGCCATCCTGGTTCAAAATCCACTTAAATTAAATCAAAATGGCTGAGGTATTTGGGATGTTTGATACTTGTAACTTGTTTGAAAGGCTATAGTGGTAGAAAGTCCATAATAGGATTGAGAACAAAATGTGTGTTTTTTAGGCAAAGATTTTCCTTCTTTTTCCTACACATACCTACAAAATTAAAGTACATTAGAAGATATACCACATGTCTAGGTTTAGGATAGAACAGGGAATTCGTAGTTTTGGCCATCATGCTTCATTGTACAATGTTGTCTATTTGTTTGTCCTTGTACCTTTGTAGTGACAAGGCAATTAGAGGACACAATTTATTTAAATGTCTTGAGGTGAAGGTATTTGAGATGTTTGACACTTGGAAATGAGTGGTATTGTGGTAGAAAATGTATCATAGGATTGAGAAAGAGGACCAGTGTTTTATTTTTAGGCCATTATTCTGCTACTTTATTGAGCACAACATTTGTCTAAAAGTTTACCTAAGATCAATGCCTAAACAATGCAGTTCAGTACTTAAGCTTGTTGCTTTGGCATGTGTCAAACAGTATGAACATTTGTTAAGAAAGACTCAGCTGTCCTTTTTTTCACATCACTATGTGCTAAAGGTCAACCAAGAGTGGGGTTCGCACCAACAAGGACGCAAGTCCATTGGATCTTAAGAACAATACCTTAATTAATTGGCCAACCTTCTTGCCAATATATTAACATATATTGAATCAAAATGCTGGAGCACTAATACATTTGTGATGAATTGAAAATAATTTATCTAAATCTCTTGAGGTGAAGTTATTTGTGATGATTGATAGAAAATGTATCATAAGATTAAGAATGAACCAATTGGTATTTTTTTGGCCATTGATCTTATACTTTTTCCTAGTATCTTGTTTCCACCTTGTACTGTAGTGAGAAAGCATATATAGCACTTCTAGAAGGTATGCTAAATAATTACTATTATAAAATCCTGTTTATCAAACTGCAAAATTTGCTCATTAGAAATCTTTCCAGGTGACAGCATCAGCTCCAGGGTTAGGTTGGGCGTTCCAGATCCTGTCTAGACTCTATGCTGGGCTAAATGGCCACTTATTGCCGTTATCTCGGATGCCCCAGTGTGCAGCATTGTGGGGGCTTGTTGTGGTTTCATCCCGGTTCTATCCGAGTAGCAAGAAGTTCATTAATCAGAATTTACTTAAGCTTGGAGAAAAATAAGACTTTGTTGTGTGCCTTCATGATTCACAGGGAACAAAGGAATTCTGAAACACAAACTATTTTTTTTTTTTCCATTGTTTTATTTTTTTCTATTGCTGCCTGGCAGCTACTCCGAGTGCCTGTGTGTGTATAACGCTCGGAGCATAGAGGAGCCAGGGTAGCACTGACACTAGGTTGAGCCCAGACGCTCATCCCCTAGAGATCGAATGCCAACGCCAACGCTGAGCTCTTTTGGAACATCTCATGGACATGGGACGTTAGGGTGAAGACTATTGTTGCATTTGAAGGCTATAATGATGAAAAGAGAGGAATCAAGCCAAAGCAAAGACAAAGAATATGTTTTCACTACTGGACTAGGTTTTGCTTTATAATAGTCTGCTTTATTATTTCTGGTGTGTTCTATTTACTTTTTAACGTTGGTTGACCAGGGAATTGCATAATATGTACTGATTTGCTGAACAACAAGCTGGTGATTGAACCCACACGTTTATTGGACCATTGGCCCAAGTCCTTAACCGCTCAGCAATCCTAGTTGGTCTTCGACTAACGTTAAAAAGTTGGATCACTAATGTAGTTGTTCTACATTGACGATCATTGAGCTACATTTCTTGAATGTATTTGTTACATACACAGTCAAAGTTCTTTAACTCAATGTAGCCATTTAAATATATTTGTATAATGTTTATCACGATAAATAACCGTACCTATAGGGCCTTCAATGTAGTGAGTGTGCCTTTTCAGGCCACTACTTAAAGTAATATACATATAATACAATAACACATTTATCATTGATTACTGGAGAACTACAATATTGTTAAACCTGGGCACTTGCTCTATGGGTATTCAATAAATAAAGGGATACAAAATGGTTTTAATAAAAAGACACTTACAAACGTCTTCTCCCCAGCTAGTTGCAGCCGCAGTATATTTGAATGTTTCAGAGGGAGATGAAATCACGGTCGCACCATTCTTGGTCTGTCAGAGTATGCTGGTGGGAGTCTGTTGTTCAGAAGCCGGCTTTGATAGTTTTGTCATCTATTTTCTTTCGTCATTTTCTGCTAAGGCATGATGGGATTTGTCTTTCCTTTGTCTTGGATGTCATTTTTGGTTTGGATGTGTATCGATGTGGAGCATCACATAAGCATTAATACAACACACGCACGCACGCACACACACACACACACACACACACACACACACACACGCACACACACACACACACACACACGCACACACACACACACACAGCACACAGTGTGGCACTGTCCCATGAAACCTATATATTTACTACTGCATGGTTAAAAGCTGTATTGCATTACTGCTAATGATGCATGGGGAGGTCTTCTGGATTACCCTTATTATTGCTTTTAGAGAACTGCATCGCAGATTTTTGGAGGCAAAGTGATCCCCCGCAGAGAAAAATATTTGAAACATACATTTCATACTGACTAATTTAGCCTGTTTTTAGGCTAAAACGAATTATGGATACTCACCATAGGCATTGTTTCAAATGTAGGGTTAGGGTTGGTTTGGCCCACCCACTTTGGTGCTGCTTTCTATTGTGCTGAAAAAAAGATCTGTGAGATTAACACCTCAGTGCACGATATTAAGTTGATGTAAAAAAATTAAATCATCCATTTAAACCATGGTAGACACTGCTGAATAGTCACTGGTACGCACGGCTGCTTTAGGTGATGTTTGTACAATGAAAGCCTAAGAAGGTTGTTATGAGTCGATTTCCATCATGTCACATTTGTGTACACCTATTACAGTGTTGCAATAACTATATTTGCTATTTAAGTGCCATTTTTCCCCCTCTTCATTTGCATTTATATGAAAAATATCTAGTGAGGAATGTGAGTTTGGCCATTACGCAATTTGTGAAAAAGATATCATGGATGTTTAGGGAATAGTTGTGCACTGAGGCAGGGGCATGAGTGTTTGGTGAATGTGCCTGAGGCTGTTTTATATTAATTACAGCCCTGACACATATAAACACCATCCACATACTCCTTTTTACCACCTGTCCAAGCCTTTCAAGACTGATACCAAACCACTCAATGATGTGTGAAGGCCTGAATATCAGATATAAGTGGACTTGACCTGTGTAGAAATGCATCGGCTGCCACACAAACAGACCCATGTAGCACATATTATAACCATAACTAACTATATTATACTTATCAAATCTGATTGAAAGCACGTATTATAACTAGCACAAATTAAACTGATCAAATCTGATAGATAGCACGTATTATACATAGCACATTTGATAGATTTCACATCTTATAACTATCAAATATTATACCTGCCACAATGTATAGATAGCGCATAGTATACATATCCTATATTAAACATATCCCATATTATACATAGCACATTTTATTCCTAGGTCATATTATATAGAGCACGTATTATACATAACACATATTGTACATAGCACTCTATGATGGGAGCCAGAGAGATGGTGTGTGTGTGTGTGTGTGTGTGTGTGTGTGCGTGCGTGCGTGCGTGTGTATGTGAGTGCTTGTGTGTGTGTGCGTGGCTGAGCCTGAACAGTGTTTAGAGGAGAGGGAAGAGAGCGAGGAAGGGATTTGAGCAGAACAAATGGCTGGCTGATTTAATGACATAGGAAAAGAGCGGCAAATGAATGGAACAATTATAACAATAATAAACTCTTCCATAGACCGTACTCAAAATCCGCACACACACAAACACACACACACACACACACACACACACACACACACACACACATGCATGCACGCACCCACACACACATACACACACATCCACACAGACACATGCACGCACACACGCATGCACACACACAAACACACAAACATGTACACATGCACGCACGCCCACACACAGACACACATACACACACACACACACACACATACACACACGCACACACACATTCAACCATCCAGAGAGCGAGAGGGAGAGAGAATCTGCTCTGGTGGTTTTAATTAAATCTGTTCCTGGTTGTACATTAATCAGTTTCTTATCTAGTAAGTAGGAATAATCATTAATTTAATGTTTTTTACAAAACAGACTGATCACTAGTATGGAACAAATACATATTTATGGCTATATGTCAGTCTCTCTGCGATTTCTGGTATTGCAAAAATACCAGCTTGGTTGTTTTTCAACCAAAATAATATTTATGTATGACAATTTACAAGTAATTTAAAATATATATACATGATTCAAAAAAGCTAAAGAAATCTAGCCAACAGCACATTCCTTTACAATGATTTATATTTTTTTATATAATACAGCCTTTTATCCTTCAAACAAACAAGTTAGTTCAAATCCTTGAAGACAGAGACTGTGAATTGTGACCTTTTCTTTTTCTTATTGCTGTTTCATGATGTCACATGATGTGGGATATACTCCTTATGTTGATCACCTCATTGTGTTGGATGGTCCATCTCCTATAATGACCTGCCGCCACTGAAACGACGTCACTCCGAGATCTCGTCCCCCTGTCGATGAACTCAAACTTCTTTAGTGATGACACACTAGCGTGAGGTCGTTTGCTCGTGAAACATAAGTTCTGTAATGAAAGGCACTCTAGTGGGCTCATAGAAAGTGTGACATGGGGACCAAAAACAGAGTGTAGCTAAGTGGGGTAACCATAGCAAGTCCACACAAGGATCCAACAGAAACCATTTAATGTAGGCTATGTTTACTTAATATCATTTGAAACCAAACCAATCAATCAATTGGACATTTATGAAGTCTATGAAAGTCCAGAAAGGGCACCTCCACTTTTTAGAGTGGCATGACAACAGGATGACAACCGTGGTGAAAACAAAATAAAGTAACCATACAGGCAATCGCTCTGGCATCATCTCTCCCACTGAGTTTTCACTTGGGGGCTGAGAAAGGCCCCTCGCACTGTCAAAAGCTGAGGACAAGTGCACTCAATTTTGAGAAGCACAAAATGGCCCTCATCTCTCCCTTCATTGAAAATATCACAGGTGATTTTGGGTTCCAGTCCTAGCAGTCCTTCTCTTAATCTCTTAATCTACGATATAATAGTGTGAGGTGACCTCACATTTATATAACAATCACATAAAATGACTATAATTACCTCAAACTAATATGACATCACACTAAAGTAGACCTTATGTGTCTCACGTGTCTCACGTATAGACCATATGTAAATGACCTCACATTAATGGAATGACCTAGCACTAATAAAGACCATATATCAATGACCTCACACTAATATTATGACCTCACACTAATATGGACCTTATGTCAATGACCTCACACTACTATAATGATCTCACACTAACATAATGACTTCACACTAATATAATGAACTCACACTAAAATAATGACCCCACATTAATATAATGACCTCACACTATTATAATGACCTCACACCAATAAAGACCGTATGTCGATGACCTCACACTTCTGCAATGACTTTACTATCTAACACATAGTTAATTAGCTAATTAGCTCACACCACTGTTACTACGTCACACTAACATAAAGGTGTGTAACTTATAGTTCTTTATTTAATGACATCACGCTTGACAGCTTTTTAGACGGGTAATGAAGGTTGTATGTAGAACCATGCTGTCTCCCACAGTGAAATGGAGAAAAAAAGTGACATGAGAGCCAAGAACTGAGTTTCGCTAAGTGGGGGAAACCATAGCAACTCTACAACGATCCAACAGAAACCAGTTGATATCGGCTCTTATACGTCATATTATTGAAAACCTAAGCAACCAATCAGACAGTTATGAAAGTCTTTGAAAGTCACACAAGACCACAATGAGGTCCTCCTCTTTTCAAATGGCTATTCAAATGGCAGCATGACAACCGTGGTGAAAACATGGTTAAGTAAAATAACCATGCAGGAAATCACTCTTGCCTCATCTCTCCCTCTGAGTTGTTAGTTGGGGGCTGAGGAAGTCATTTTGCACCGTCAAACGCGGAGAAGAAGTAAACTGGCGAGAGATGTGAAGCAGCACAAACGTGTTTTGGCCCTAATCTGTGCCCTAGTTGAATACACTGCACTTCTTTCATTATTGAACATAATGCACAGTAGTTTTTGTTCCCCATCAGTGAAACCCATAACATTAAGTCCTTCTGGTAATAATCAAAACATAACACCACTGTTATCACCTCACACTAACAAATAGTAATTTTATTAAGGACCACAGACCTCACACTGTAAACAGAAGATTAATATATAGTCCGTCTGTTGAAGTTACCTCACTTTAGAATAACAGCCCTCACGCTAAACATAAATCCCTTCTGTTGATGACCTCACACTAATATCTCATCCTTCTGTTGATGACCTCACGCTAACATCTCATCCTTCTTTTGATGACCTCACACTAACATAAATCCCTTCTGTTGATGACCTCACACTAATATCTCATCCTTCTGTTGATGACCTCACGCTAACATCTCATCCTTCTTTTGATGACCTCACACTAACATAAATCCCTTCTGTTGATGACCTCACACTAATATCTCATCCTTCTGTTGATGACCTCACGCTAACATCTCATCCTTCTTTTGATGACCTCACACTAACATAAATCCCTTCTGTTGATGACCTCACACTGACATAAATCCCTTCTGTTGATGACCTCACACTGACATAAATCCCTTCTGTTGATGACCTCACACTGACATAAATCCCTTCTGCTGACCTCACGCTTATCTGGAAGGCCATTGGGGGACAAAACTGTCGGGTTTAATGCGCCTTAACATGACCAAATGGACCACGAAAAACTTTACACGTTTAAAAAACACGGAAGAAATTGTCGTGTTTAGACGGCCAAAATGAACGTGTTGAATTACCCCTGTTAACACTGGAAAATTGACCCGTCAAAATGTAACAGGTTCAAAACCTAGTGCCTTTATAGTCTATGCTGTAGCCGAGTCAAATCAAACAGTTTGTCGTTTCCGTGCCTCCGGTTGCATTGAGGTCGGCCATGCGGGAGCATTGGCCGATTGAAAATAAATGATGTTTGGATTCTAAATAATTGCGATGAAAACATTACAGCACATACAGACATATGGACCTGCAAACTTGTGTACACTTGAGAAGCACTTAGTCTGTAGGCCAGCCTGGTCCTTTAGCTGCCTTGTTTAAATGCCCATCAAACTTCTGTTATGCTTAATGGAAAGTGTGTAATAGCCTGTATTCTTCTGGTGAAAGACAGGTCAAAGTTTCTCCTATAGAGTTTTGTAAATGCAAAACCAATCCTAGCGTGTGTAAGTAGGTAGGTGGGTCATTTATTGATCCAGGGGAAAATTAAGAGAACAAAACTTCACAGCGTTAGGTGAAACAACCATAATAGAAAATACCACCATTTGAGAGAATGATCATTCAAAAACAAAGCGAGGAAGTGCCATGCTCATTCGGAGAAATAGCTTAGCTTCTTTTCCTTGTTGTGTCATAAAGCCTTCCCGGCATGCATTTGAACTAACCACACCTGGTGGTATCTATCACAAGGCAGTGATCTCCAATGGATTGAAGTTACGTTTGCCTCAATCTCAGCATTACATGATACAGACGTGGTTGGTACGTAGTCGAAACATCCCCATCTCATGAATATAAGCGAATGTCTTCACAAATGTACGTATTTGTACGTAATAACATACGTAATTGTTCTATTAACATTCAAATTAATGCAAATAAATGCCAAAACGCTGCAGTATTATTGGCTGTGTTGGTTAGGCGTTCATTTTGGCCGTCTAAACGCGGCTGTGGGAGTGTGTGTGGATGATGGCTGGTTTAAGCAGCCTCACCTGGCCCGAGTCAGACTGATTGGAGTCTGGAGCTGGGTGGGGCTGCACACCTGTTGCACATTGAGCAATCAATGTGCAACAGGTTAAACCAGCCATCACCGCACACCCCCCCAGGGAGAGCTCTCCTACATGGCAGCATGGAGCACCAGCTGTATGTATCATTCTACTCAACCTTGGCAATAAACCGGTTTAACATCACCACCCTGTGTCCATTTGTTCGGAGGAGCCCAAGGAAAGTCACCTAGGTGGAGTGGGAAAAGTCACCTAGGTGGCGTGTAGTAATGGTCTTTGCTACAGCGGCCATTTCTTCTATGTTAACGCTGGTATTTTAAATACGTTTATTTTTTACGTGGTCCATTCTTCTTGTCAAGCCGTATTTGCCCCGACGGTTGTGTCCCCAATGGCCTTCCATACGCTTACATCTAGGGATTCTGCTGATGACCTCACACTACCATCTGATCCTTTTGTTGATGACCTTACACTAACATAAATCCCTTCTGTTGATGACCTCACACTAACATCTGATCTGTCTGTTGATGGACTCACCCTACCATCTCATCCTTCTGTTGATGACCTCACAATAACATCTCATCCTTCTGTTGATGACCTCACAATAACATCTAGTCCTTCAGTTGATGACCTCACAATAACATCTAGTCCTTCCTCTAGTTGACTTGATGGACCCAGGCCACTGGGGGGTTACTAATAACCTCTCAGTAGCATGTGGTCCATTCTGTAGCAGAAGGCAAGCCTGATTCCTTGTAGGCTACATATGTGTTGTAGGCGTTTGTACACTTGATGGAGGACATTAACAGGACATTAACAGGAGCACTGATGACACAATTTAGGGATAAAGAATTCTGTCGCTCTCAAACCACAACGGCACATGATCTTATTCAGTGAATCCGGCGGGAGGACATTGAGAAGATCAAACCCATTATCAGCAGAACGTTGATATCATTGATGTCTATACCTCAGTGTAATACTGGGGTAGTTTACTGACGACTTGTACTGACGATGCCGTAATGCGGTGGTCAAGAACATGAAGAGACGTCAAACGCTTTATCAGCGTTTTCCATTATTTGGAACAGAACCTTATTTTGGATGGTCTCCCCCATGGCTACTAACAGCAGCCACCCACTAATAGAAAAGCTGTACGGAAGCACTCAGCTGAAACAATGTAGTATTTTCTCCCTGTTTGTCCATGAGTGCAGTGTGTGTGTGTGTGTGTGTGTGTGTGTGTGTGTGTGTGTGTGTGCTTGTTCGTGTGTGGCAGTGCAGGTCTGTGTGTATGTGTGTGTGTGTGGGTGGGTGTTTATATTTTTGTTGGTGTGTTTTTATGCCAGCGCGTTTGCCAACCTGTGTTGGTGAGTCGGTGTGTCTTTGACTGTCACAATCCCCAGAGCAAATTTCACTCTCCATTTATTTTAACCCATTAGGCTATCACTCCATCTTTCTACCTCTCGACGTTGCTTCATCCTGCCTAATCTCAGTCCATTATTTTCTATCTTGCAGCTGCAGGCTTTCCCCCCATCCATTGAATCTTTGTTTTTGTCCGTGGGATTTGTTCCTGCGATAAGCGTCAGCTCTGAATAACAAGGACGTGCAAATTGTGACCAAATAACAAAATAACACTTAGCTAGACCCCGAGTAGCTTAGCGATCCCCAGGTGAGGACTCGCGAGGCTAAAACAGAACGAGCTGCAGAGTGAGCTCCTCCACTTTTCGGAATGGCAGCATGACAACTGTGGTGAATACATGGCCACGCAAGTAAAGCAAACATGCGGGCAATGCAGGCAAAACAATAGAATAAATTATAGGATAAAAATGTTTTTTTCCTTGCACACCACTTTCCTTTTCACACTCTTGTTTGTTTCTGTCTCTCATTCCTTTTCCTCTCACTGCGTTTCTCTGATTCAATCTGTGTGAAGAATCTTAATTAAATTTAACTAAATGCATATATAAATAAATTCTTTTTGTTGAGTGTCTGTATCTTTTTATTTACAGTTTCTCTTTTTTTTCTGTCTCACTGTCCTCATCTCTGTCTATCTCTTCCCTTTCTTTCTTTCTTTCTTTCTTTCTTTCTTTCTTTCTTTCTTTCTTTCTTTCTTTCTTTCTTTCTTTCTTTCTTTCTTTCTTTCTTTCTTTCTTTCTTTCTTTCTTTCTTTCTTTCTTTCTTTCTTTCTTTCTCTCTCTCTCTCTCTCTGTCTCTCTCTCTCTCTCTCTCTCTCTCTCTCTCTGTCTCTCTCTCTCTCTCTCTCTGTCTGTCTCTCTCTCTCTCTCTCTGTCTCTGTGTCTCTCTGTCTCTGTCTCTCTCTCAGGTGCTCTCCCAGTCACTGTGAGCATGGTGGCAGGTGCAGTCAGTCCTGGAGAAGCTTCCACTGTAACTGTTCCAACACCGGCTACAGCGGAGCCACCTGCCACAGCCGTAAGGGCGAGAGACCACTCACTGACACATGATGAACGAGAGAGAGGGAGAGAGAGGACAAAAGGGAAGGAGGGGGGAGTGTGGGTTGGGGGGGATGTGTAAGACAAGCACACCTGGCCAAAAAACACATAAAAAGACAGACAATCTCCCACAGACATTTGAGAGCCTGAAACACACCAGCGGAAGAGAACACAAGAAACTCAGAAACACAGAACACAAGAAAACAGATATACATGCACAGACACACACTCACACTCACACACGCACACACATTTGACAACTTGTCAGGCACAGACAAAGAGATGGAGGGAGAAAAAAACAGATACGACGAGATTGGAGGAGCAGAAGAAGGAGACAAAGAGAGCGAACGAAAAAAAGAAGCAAAGCTCAAAAGAAGCAGAGACTGATGACACAGACACAAATATAAACAGAGGCGAGAGACAAGGAACAGTAGGAGGAGAAGAAATAGAGATAGCACAAAAGTCCGGGGGGGGGGGGGGGGGGGGGGGGGGGTGGAGGAGATAGATGCAGTTATTGGTTTCCAGATCCATGCGACCTCAGAGGAAGGTGTCTTCTGAGATCTGTGGACGCACTTGTGTTCGTCGCCAACGCAGACAGAATAATGTATTGCTTTTGTTGCTGTTGTTGTTGTTGTTGTTGTTGTGGGATGCGGCGCTACATCATTTTCACAGAGTGCCCCTGCCGCCTCTTTACTAGATTGGAGTTGTCATCAAAAGAAAGAACGGCAACAGCCTCTGCCTGTCTGGAAACAAAACAAACACACAGAAAACAAACTTTTTGGAGGAGAGCTTTTAAAGAGAGAGAGTGAGGGAGAGAGTGTCGCGGTAAATAAGTGCACTGAACGGAGCCGGCTGCTTTGTGCTCCAACTCCGAAATGGACCAGAGATATTAGTGCACATTAATCACGTGTACGCAGAGGTTTTCACCGGCTGGCATTCTGCCCCGGTGTGGGAGGATTTGCTTACTGTTCTCTACTGGGATTTAGCTTTAAAAGCCTAGCTTCTCCACTGCAGAGAGGGTTAACGTGTGTGTGTGTGTGTGTGTGGGGTGGGGGGGGTGGGGGGGGGGGGGGGGGAGGGGGGGGGGGGGAAATTGAGGTAAGAGTGAGAGTTTAAGAGAGAGAGAAAGAAAGAGGAAAATGGAGGGCTATTAATCCTGGGAGCAGTTACTGTACCAACGTACTGTAAATATGTTTACTCAAGTCATCTGCGTTGCAACTGTTACAGAACAGGTTGTCCTCACCAGGATACTGGCGTCAGTTATCACGAACAAAGACACACACACACACACACACACACACACACACACACACACACACACACACACACACAGTCTCACACACACACACACACACACACACACACACACACGTTAATATCGTTATTGCTGATGGTTTTTCTTGAAGTAATTTCCCAGTTTATTGTGCTGTTGTACTGGTCTGTTAATAAAGTTGTTGAAATGGTAACGTATTTCCTAGCCGTGTACGAGTCGTCCTGCGAGGCCTACAAGCACAGAGGAAACTCCTCAGGCCTGTATCATGTAGACCTGGACGGCAGTGGACCAATCAGAGCCCAGCTTGTCTACTGCAACATGACAGGTAACACACACACAGACAGACACACACACACACACCCCAACACACAGACTACACACACACTGATACACAATCAAACCCCAGCTAACAGTACATGATAGATATGCAGATAATCTTTAGAATCTATTGAAACATGAAAGATAACATTATGAATACACACGCACAGATGCACATCTACCAGAACATATCAAACACCAGTAATACTACATGACAAGTCACTGCAACTCATTCTCTCTCTCTCTCTCTCTCTCTCTCTCTCTCTCTCTCTCTCTCTCTCTCTCTCTCTCTCTCTCTCTCTCTCTCTCTCTCTCTCTCTCTCTCTCTCTCTCTCTCTCTCTCTCCCCTATGGTCTCTCTCCCAGAGGAGCAGACATGGCTGGTGATCCAGCACAACAACACAGAGCGGACCAGGGCCACGGGGTCCTCTGGGAGGAGCCAATACTCCGCTTACTTCGACTACTCTTCCGAAGAGAAGCAGCTCATGGCCATCATCGGCCAATCAGAACACTGTGAGCAGGAGCTGTCCTATCACTGCAGGAAGTCCCGCCTCCTCAACACACCAGGTCAGACCTGTTTAATCAGCCTCAGGAGGCCCAAACCGGAGGTCACTTAGCCACTTGTGTTCTAGCAAGGTGTTCTTCTTTTTTGGTTATTCTGTCACAATTTGCACGTCCTTGTAATTTTTTTTAGACCTACCACTTTACACAGACAACATTGCCTTTAAAACGTGACATATTGCTCACGTCTGTGAGAAAAGGTTACTCATGCATGGTTTGGGTGGATTTTGTTTGTTTCTACGCTCATTGTTAACCCTGGGATACTGACAGTGAAATGTGTATTTGCATGGATGATAGTCTATCTGCATTTGTTGGCTTAGAGTTTCTCTGCCCTCTGAAGAAGATGGAGAGGTTCAGCGGCGTGTTAGTACTTGTGCTGAACCTGGTGGTTAGAGGCTAAACTTTTAGCCCTTGAATCACCCACACCAGAGACACTGTCTGTTTTCGCCGTCGCTACTCGCCTGTGTGCCTCGGTTACTGTTACTGAAGTCTTTTGCACTTCCTCACAGTTTGTCAAGGGAACATGCAAACATAGCAAAAAGTTGAACAAATACAAACATTGCATACCAAATATCAAGCCCAGACCAAGTGATTGCGAAGATTATATACCATCTGTTTTTCACAGTAGCATCATTTCCTCAATCATGTCTGTTATTTGTGGACCAAAAGACTATTATATCAAAAAAAGATGTTGTTGGTGAAACCAGTGAAATTGCGTTGCATTTGAATCAACAATTCTAATATATGCAACTATTATCCATCCAGTATTTCCTTTATCCTAGATGGAAGGGTATATGGCCAGGTATATTGTTGAGGGAACTTGCTAGAGAGAGAATAAAGTATATTTTGGAACATTTTGGTACACTTTTCACACTCCGAGCCAATTAACCTTCTCGCTACGATTTTAAAATGTGTACTTTCTGAAAGACTGAACACATTTCCATGTTCTATTGTTAACTTTCTTCTGTATGAAGCCCTTCATTTAGTGCTGATAAAAGTGGTTAGAAATGTCAGGGTCACCATGCTTAGTGATAAAGGTCAGACTATGCTACCTCACTGAAATCTACAGAAGAGATGGATTATTTTTACGTCTTGGCAACGGAACTCCGCCATTTCCAAGTCTCAGTTTTACAGTTTCGAAGCAGACCACCAAACTAACTTCTTGGGAATTTCGAGCACGTATTGTTGTAGTAGTGTGCGTATTGTAGCCGCAAAGTGTTGAAGGCTACAGGAAAGTTCACCTGGTCAGCGCTTTAAAGATCCCACTTTCCCTTGGCTCCTCCCAAGAGTGTGAATGTTGTTCTTTTTGTAGTAATGTTTTTGGCCTCTTAGCCTTTATTTGGACAGGGGAGCAGCGATCGGTGCTAGGAATGGGGAAACAAGAGTGAGAGAGTACGAGAGAGCGGGAGAGAGGGAGAAGAATAAAGAGAAACAGAGAGATCGAGAGAGAGAGGACACTACACTTCAGTCATGAGCATTTTTCAGGAGCACCGATAATCCCTGAGACGCTGTTGTACATGTGTGTAGAATAATGATGAGAGGACAGCAACCCTGCAAGCCTTCTGTCCGGCTGTCTGACGGTGGGGAACGTAATTTATTAACAGGCATATAACGTTTTATTTAATCAGATACTACACGCACGTTTTTGGTTGGAGGGTAAATGTTTCCAACGCAAAATAGTAGTAGATAGTATCATTTGATGTGCGGTTTTCATTGCTGATTGTGTGTGTGTGTGTGTGTGTGTGTGTGTGTGTGTGTAAATTGTAGGTCTTTCTCTCTGTGCATTTCCTTTGTGTTTGTGGGTTTGTTTGAATATATAATATTTGGTGAAGTATTTTTGTATTGTGTGTTTATATAGGAATGAGATGTGATAAATGTGTGGTTAATCGTGTACATGTTAATGTATATGTGTATCTCTATCTCTGTGTATTTAATCTGTGTGTGTGTGTGTGTATTTGCATGCGTACGTACGTGCATGCATGCGTGTGCATGTGTGTGTGTGTGCAGAGGGCTCTCCGTTCAGCTGGTGGGTGGGGGGTCCTGGTACAGGCAGGGTCCAGACCTACTGGGGCGGGGCTCTGCCAGGCAGCCAGCAGTGTTCCTGTGGCCTGCAGGAGACCTGCGTGGACCCCATGTACTACTGCAACTGTGACGCAGACCGCATGGAATGGTATGTTATGATCACATGACCATCTGTATAGAATGGTACTTATTTATGTTAGGATCATGTGACCACCTGTATGCAATGGTACTGTTACATGTTATGATCACATGACCATCTGTATAGAATACTACTGTCTTATGTTATGATCACATGACCATCTGCAGAGGGTATTGCGGAGTTGTTTATGTTTACTTCAGGGTAGAAAAGCTCTCAAGACATTTCATAGAGTTATAATGGTGGAACAGCTGACTTTAAATAGAAACCGTAAGAAAAGAAAGGAAAAGGCCAAAGTTCTGTCTTGCTTGGGGTTGCTGAGTCACAGTATATATATATAGATAGATATTTGGTTTTTCTTTTAGCTCTTTTCAGCTTTCCAGCTCCAAAGAGCAAAGGTGTTTAAAGGCAATTTCAGAAACAGTGAACAGACTAGCTGTACACTGTGGGGGACGATGGCAGTCACTTCTCTACTATTCAACAACTTCTTCTTTTATAAATTTGTTATGTTTATGTAATTATCGAATACACTCATATGTACAATGCACTCGTAGGTGTCAAAGCATTCATCATTAAACACAATGACATTATCAAGAAAAAAAAGGGTTAAAAAGGGTTCTTTATCTCAAGGCATGAACAAAATAAACCAGAAGGGGCTGTGGCTCAACATTCACAAACAAAAATTGGATCAATAAAGATTGCGATGTAGACTGGAGGTACCAGAAGCGTCAGTGGACAAGCAGAGGCCACAACAACGGCAGTTTCAAGAGGGGACTTGGTAGGAACTGTGGGAACTGTGGGAACCATTCATGACAGAATTTAGATTTGTTACGATTATCGCTGAATAGACTCCACATACAGAATATGTAATACAAATTAGCACAAACCTACGGTGGCCCTGAAGTGCAAAACACACTAGCAAATCAGAAAACACAACAGCAAATCGCAAAGTGGCCCTGAAGTGCAAAACACAACAGCAAATCGCACAACACAACAGCAAATCACAAAACTCAACAGCAAATCACAAAACACAACAGCAAATCACAAAACACAACAGCATTAGAGACTCAAACCGGAAAAGGTAGGTACATTTCTTATTTTTATTTTAAGAGGTAGGTACGTATTGGACAATGATGCCTTGTCCTGATTGGATGTACTGTCTGTCAGTCTGCAACTAACAGATGCAACTAACATATGCTATGATCATAGGACTTTCTGTATATGATGTTACCATCATATATTATTATATTAACACATAACCATAGAACCATCATGAGACATTTGAGTTGTCTAGTCATTTTTATAGTGCTCTTTATGTAATGGTACTCTATGGTTTTATTATGGTATAACCATGCATACTACTACCTTGACCATACATTATTAAGAAGAAAATTCATGTTTATGGTCATTATAAAATGGTACCATGCATTATGGAACAGTGCTTCTGAAATTATATCTTTCTTTGGATCTGTTTCATGCTGGATAACATTTCATTTGTGTTTACATTTGTAAATCAAAATGAACCATCACATAATCAATAGACAATTTTTACTGGCACTATTTTGTTCCTCTATAAACAACCTTTTTAAATAGTAGTAGCCCAGTATCGGGCACTGTGATGTTGATCATTAATGTTTAAATCCACGGAAATGACCACAGTTGATGCTTTTTCACGCTTGAATTTTCTTAGGAATTGATTACCAATGTGTTTGCATTGTTTCCACTCCCCTTTATATGCTAGTTTAAATTGTTGGTTGCAGGCCCAGGCTGAATATGCTAATATTATTCAGGCTCAGAATGTGACGACTGTGAGCGTATAAAAAAAAACAACAGAATTTATAGTTGTTAAATTCAACAATTGAAGATAAGAAAAACTCACCGGCTCAAGAGTTAAAGGAGTGAGAAATAGGATTACCATATTTGTTTTATTACCTTTAAGCGCAGTATATTTTCAATGAAGAGACAGGAGATGTGTGTGTCTGCGGGAGTCTTTGTCTTTGAAACTGAAACCATAACATATATGACAAGCTGTGATTTCGACCTTTTTCCCCAAGCCGTTTAAAACACACAATAGAACACTACACTAAGGCCCACATTACATCATATCCTATTTCAAACACAGAATATTTAAAGACTATCATTTCTCTTTCTCTTTGATATTAAATCAGCTTGCTGCACACACACCCAACGTACAAAGGAAACTGGGTATTTTTAGACATAATTTGCCAGCAGCAACACTGACCAATAACAACAATATGTCAAATTAAACATTGATCTGAATGTGAGCATGCAGGGCAGGTGTGCTCCTTCCAAAACAAGGTTCACATAGAATCCCAGACGGCACATTTTGTTAAAGAAGATGCAATGGCGTGAAGTCCCTGCTGCCAGGATGATCTATGGCACTATATACCTCTTAAAGTGATGCTGTCCAAAAATAACCCATGCAGCTTAAGCTGAGCGACCCTCTCCAGGCTACTTTACCCCCCTGCTCTTCTCCACCTTCTCCTCTAAATGCGTTCCGTCGTCGATTATTATTCATCACTGAGCTGCATTGTCATTGAACGAAAAGAAAAAACGAAATAGCTGAGGAATGGGGCTTTAAAGTCGCCGTGAAGTGAAAATTGACTTCATTTCATGGTGATCATATTGTTCCCCTGCTATACTCCACTATTTGAAAATATTTCTGTTAGTTTGTTGTTTTTTGCATCCAAATATGGTAACATATGCCTTATCTGAAGCTGTAGGATTTTATTTGCTTGTTGTGTAGTGGAAAGTGGCCAGCTTAACCTAAATATAAACATTAACTTTCAACCAAAAGTGTGACGTTGTGTTCCCCCTCCCCAAAACATAAAGCTTAAATTTGACACGACCTTGTCACATCACAGGTTTTGCTCTGTACTACTTTCCTGTTGAAATGTGTCATATGATGCTTCAATGCTACAATGCTTGATGTGTTAATTATGTAATATAAATATATATATATATAAATATTTGTGTGAAATATCTGACAATCCAGTGATTAATAGCTTGTTTGACATTTTCTGGTAAAGTGACATGTGGAATATATGTGGGAATAATGTCGTCTGCTTCTATTACGGTCTGATCTTTAATGTCCACACTGTATATATCTCACCTATAGTGTATTGATATTGGTACCACTATCTATATTGTACGTATCTTGTCCATAGTGTATTCACCTTATTCATATCATACCTCATACATAAACATATATCTTACCACCAGCATTGCTTACTTACACCTGCACTATATATATATATATATATATATATATATATATATATATATATATATATATATATATATATATACATATATATACTTATACCATATCTGCACTACCTTCTGTCATTGCTGCTTATGTTCTTCTACTGTATATATCTTAACGTATTTGTCCCCACTGTTCTACTGTCAATACTGTTCATACTGCATATACTGTATCTTATTTATTTATATATTCCACCATACATATGTTCATTACTCTGCACTTTGCTGCTTTTTTTGCACTTCTCGTTGGATGCTAAACTGCATTTCTTCGTCTCAGTGCCCAGGTGCTATAAATTTGGCCTACCTGCAAGATATCAGCAGTTCTGAAGTTGGAGCTGAGCAGAGAGGGAAATTCGTATTTTCCTCTTTTTCAGTCTTTCTATCTTTTTGATAGAGGGCGGTCGGGGTAGAAACATGGTATCCCCATGACTACCTATTAGAACCCATTTGCCCAATATCGCTAGATTTGTTTTGTCCATGGTAGATGCACGCCGTCCCCATGTCTCCATTTTGTAACCTGTTGCGTTGGGTTTTGTATTGAGGTTATATTTTGCTAGGTCCCAGTGAGTGGCTCTATTTTCATTTGAGCCCTGTGTGGGATCATAACGCTTCTGTTGCTTCTTCTCATCCTGTTCTATTTCCTCTTCCTCTTCCATATCATGTTCTTCATCTTCATCATCATCATCCTCTTCTTCCTTATCCTCTCCTTCATCTTCCTTAACGTCTACTTCCTCTTCATTATCCTCTTCTTCCTCATCCTCTTTCAATCGCTCTTCTTTCTCCTCTTGTTCCTCTTCCTCCTCATCCTCTTACCATCGCTCCTCCTATTCTTCTTCCTCCTTTCTGTTTCTCATACTCTTCTTTCCCTTTGTCTTCTTCTGCTTCATCGTCTTTCTCTCCCTCATACGCTTATTTCCCTTTGTCTTCTTCCTCTTCATCATCTTTCCTTCTCCTCCCACCTGCAGGGCTATTGACTCTGGTCTGCTGACCCACAAGGAGAGCCTGCCGGTCCGGTCTGTGGTGCTGGGGGACCTCCAGAGAGCTGGTTCAGAGGCTGCCTATAGGGTAGGACCGCTCCGTTGTCACGGCGACAGTGAGTCCACTTCAGAGCACTTCATCATGAACATTATACATTGGACCACAAACAACTTAATTCATCCACATTTCTAAATTTTTGTTAGAAACCTATTCTGTTCAACAGTTTCCGTAATAACTGTGTTGTCCCTTTGTTTGCCAGAGTATTTCTGGAATGCGGTGTTCTTTGACAAGGAAACGTCGTACCTCCATTTCCCCACGTTCCGGGCGGAGCTGAGCGCAGACATTTCCTTCCTGTTTAAGACCACTGCCTCCTCGGGCGTGTTCCTGGAGAACCTGGGCATTAAGGACTTCATCCGCATCGAACTCAGCTGTGAGTAGAGGACCAAAAGGGCTCAGACTCAAATGGAATCGCTCCTGGGTGTGTGTTCTGGGTGATGGGACCTAGACAGCTATTAGTCTGTGGATCGATCTGACTGTCTGTCTGTCTGTCTGTTTGTTTGTCTAATTATCCGTCTATCTTTCCGTCTGTCGGGCTCTCTGTTTCTCTCTCTCTCTATCCGTCGCAGCAATTAGACAAAGATGACGTACATTTTAATACATTATTTCGATAACGCTATCTTCATCTTTTTACACCCATCTGTTTATACCCACCTTTGTATACCCATTTATATCCATCTGGTATCAACCTGGCCTGTCTGAACACTATAGATTGGAAGCTGGGGCTTATTATCCCATTATCTTACATTTCTATCTGTCCATATCAGGATTACTGAGTCATTTCCTTTGCCCATTCTGAACTGTTTGTTTTGTTGGTACTTTTATTTGGGCTTAATGCTCCACCCGTGACTTCTGGACCTCCGTCTGAGGATTATATATATATATATATATATATCTATATATATATAGATATATATATATATATATATATATATATATATATATATATATATATATATATATATCTGGAGGTGGGGGTGTTGACCACCAACCTTGACCAAGGGGCTGAGTTTGGCCTTGCAGTTTGGATAAAATAGGTTGTGTTTTTTTCTTCCTTTTCTTTTTTCATCTTCTGAAGTGTTTTATCTTATCTCTAAAAGACTCCATTTGGTCTGGGACCCGCATTACAAGACTGTGTACAAAGCCCAGCATGATTATTTAATTATTTGTGTGTTTATTTACTTACTACCTGGTAGGTGGAAGAAAGTTTCCTTTTAGGACAGGGAGCGAATGCCAGCTTGGTTCTGCAAGATACGTTTTGAGGCTGCAAGTATAGCGTTCATTTGTATGTCCATCTTTTATGTCCATTAATGTCCATTGTCCTTCCCATTAACTGATTCATCATTTAGTCTATGAAAAGTTGTAAATAGTGTCAAACGCCCATCACAAATGACCAGAGCCAGAGGTCATTCTTAAATCTGCTCTGTTTAGTGAGCTAATGTTCTGAAACACTGAGAATTTGCATTTCTCAACCTAAAATTGCATTTCATATTTTGTATTTTCCCTCGATAAAGGACTATGACTATCAGTAAATTAACAAATTTGTAATCAAATATTTTCCTGACTAGTGATTCACTGACTCATCGTTCCAGCTCTGGTTGGGTGTGTAATGGACTAAAAGGTCTGACTGACGTCCAGAGTTGAGAAAGCCATGTTCTCGTGTGATCTTTAGAGTTCTCAGGAGAGATAGTCGCTCTGCTGATTCAGTCTGTGTGATGGAGGAGCTGGTCAGTGACCCTATAGTCGGCCACCAGGCCGTGTTTGTTCTGTTTTTGGTGTTAATGGTTTTATGAAACATATAAGTCAAAAGTGGTCAACTTGTTATTCATCAAAGTTAGTAGTCACTTGGATGACGATGATTTTGAAGTTTGACAGATAATAGCCATAGTATTTGTTTTTCACTTCTTATGAAAGTGTTTTGTGAACAGATATTAAGAAAGACTGCATGAAAGAAAGACATATAATAACATTCTTGCAAAGCATTTTAACAGTAAGACATTTATTTAATGTCTCAGGAAGAATTTATTTGGACAATGAAAACTATTTTGGTGATTATTATAATAAATCATATTCGATCGTTAAAGTAAATGGGCTTCTATAATGTATGTATTAACAAACAAGGCTGGTGGCAGAAGCTTAACTTTCTATTTTTTGTGGTGTATGTTTGTGTGTGTGTTTGTGTTGTGTTTGTGTGTGTGTAGGGGGTCCTACTAATCCACTCATGCCGTGTCTTTTTAAGATGCTCACTTCAGTTATTTTTACTCGTGCATAACCGCCCCCCCCCCCCCCCCCCCCCCCACACCCCTTTTCCTTGCTCTTTTCCCCCTCGTATGAACGTCGTTGTTTAGAGACTTCCTAGTGTGCCGTCATGTGCTGGGAATGTAATAACGTATACATAAACCTAGCCTCTCACGCCCCCTATCTATACAGGAATGTGAGGTGTACCGGGTGATATGTATCTACTACAATTGTTATGGCAACTGTCTTATAGAAGGGGTGGGGCTTGTGAACTGTTGGGAAAATGTCGTTATAAAAGTTAGCAGGAGTCATATTGCTTCTTTTATAACTTTATTTTTTCCAAATGAACTTAGTGTTGCATTCTGGGATATTGCCAGGATATTTTTTTATGAGTTAGTGGATGATTGTGGAGGGATATTGTTCCATCTGGATGTGGAGACTCTTGGGCTGTGAAGTTTGGATTCTGACATATTTCCCTGTTTGGCTGAATGTTCTATACTTCAACCTTCCAGTGCTATTCCCGTGACTCAGAGAGGCATCTTCAAAGGGCTCTGAGCAGTCTTAAAGCGTTACTTCAAACGGTACCAAGTTCAGCCCACAACCAATTTATTTTTGCTTACTTTAGAACCACAAAATCGTTTTGGTCAATATATATCATTCATAATTAAATCAGGCCAATTCTGCTTTATCTGTACACACGAGACGAGACACCATTTCTGATCAAACCATTTGACATTTACTGAAAAATAAAATACATTTTCCATACATAGTATTTGGGCTCTAACCTTTAGATAACGGCCAATACTTTGTAAGTAATTATTTATGTTGCATAGTTCAGCTGAATATTGTTGTCGGAAAACTATTGTTGTCACCATATAATAACAATACAATTTAATGATATTATATAATTATATTTTTATGGTCATAAATGACTCTGTTCATCGTTTCCTCTCTCTTTAATCCCTGGTGTCTTCTCCCATTTCCTCCTAATCTCTCTCTACCTCTTTCTCTCTCTCTCTCTCTCTCTCTCCTCTCTCTCTCTTGGGCCCCCGTTGCTCTGGCCCCTCTCTTACGCCCAGCCTCCACCGAAGTGCTGTTCTCCTTCGACGTGGGCAACGGGCCTCTGGAAGTGCGGGTGCGGACGCCCCAGCCGCTGGACGACGACCGGTGGCACCGCGTGCGTGCCGAGCGCAACGTCAAGGAGGCGTCGCTAAGCGTGGACGCGCTGCCCGTTGCTACGCGAGAGGCCCCTGACGACGGGCACGTCCACCTGCAGCTCAACAGCCTGCTCTTCATAGGTGAGTGGAGGTGGGGGAGGGGGGGTGTGTTGAAGAGAGAGATGTGATGTCTTTGAACAGTGTTCACGAGTAACTGTAGCTGTGAGGAATATCGATTCTTAACTGCGCTCCATCTGTCTTTCTCTCACTATATCCACCTCTATCTCTCGCTGACTACATCCACCTCTCTGTCTTTTTCTCTCTATATCCACCTCTCCATCTGTCTCCTCTCTCTATATCCACCTCTATCTCTCTCACTATATCCATCTCTTTATTGCTCTCTCTCTCTTTATATCCACCTCTATCTCTCGCTGACTACATCCATTCATCTCTATCTGTCTTTCTCTCTCTATATCCACCTCTCTATCTGTCTTTCTCTCTCTTTATCCATCTCTTTCTCTCTATAGCCATCTCTCTTTCTCTCTATAGCCATCTTTCTTTCTCTCTATAGCCATCTCTCTTTCTCTCTATATATCGCTCTGTCTTTGTATATCCACCACTTCATCTCTCTTTCTCTGACTATATCCACGTCTCTATCCATCTCTTACTATATCCCCCTCTCTATCGCACCATATCTGTCTTTCTCTGTTCCACTGGCCACTGTCTAACTGTATTGTAAAAGTAAGAAGCTGAGTGTTTGTTTCCTACATAGTGAACTATAAACACACACACACACACACACACACACACACACACACACACACACACACACACACACACACACACAAGCAACTCAACAGACTGCTCAAAAACAAATCATTACTGCTATCCAGTTTCTCTCTCGCTCATTACCTTTCTCTCTCGTTTGAGTCGCCTCTATGTAAACTGTCACTCTTAACACTGTGACCAAAATAAAGACAAGATAATCTCTCAGTTATTATTACTATGCGCCTTCATCAGTAGCGGTACCCGGGGGCTGGTCCACACATCTTATACGCCTAGCAAACTGTATGCCTGTTTTAATGTTTTAGACAAGAAAGCTGGGCCCTGGGGCGACATGCACAGATCTCTGAGTAGGTGTCTTCATCTTGAGTAAATGCTCAATGAGAAAGTTGGAAATCTATGTGCGCAGAGATTTCCTGA
This sequence comes from Lota lota, assembly GCA_026745465.1. Lineage (NCBI taxonomy): Eukaryota > Metazoa > Chordata > Actinopteri > Gadiformes > Lotidae > Lota > Lota lota. Next base: position 5,466,720 of record JACYXH010000812.1, read on the forward strand.
GATTCTCAAACCACAGCACCACAACAGTTCAGGGGATCTGTTGTCCTGAGATTGTGCGCACCTGAACGAGCTTAGAGTTCACACCTCATAATTGACCAATCATGGTTGTAGGGACAAGCATAATTACCTGGATTTCTCCATAAAACTGATTGCTCATTCAGAATCAGGAGTGTTTGTTTCAGTAATTTATAATACAAAGGGAAAGTACAAAAATTGCGTAAGGAGTGGAATGGTCACAGACTACAATGATGTACCCATAAATAGACTGTGTGTTTGTTCTAAGGGCCCGACGATGATTTCAATGACAGGCAAAGGCTTTAATGGAAATGGCTGGACCCTTTTCTGACTGGATAACTGACACTCGGGATATGATTCACAAAATCTTTGGACATCAGTATACAACCCTGGCCAAAATAACCTGCTGTCCCTTCTTGGGGTTGTGCTCTCTGACCCACACTTTCAGCTCTGGAAACAACGGTCGGAGGTAGCGTTCCAGGATAAGGATTTCTAAAACCTTTCTTTACAGCTGGTTTTATCCATGTGCATGTAGCTCAGGTGGTAGAGCGGGTTGACTTGCAACCGGATGGTTGCTAGTTCGATACCTGGCTCCTCCTAGCTGAGTGTTGAGGTGTCCCTGAGCAAGACACCTCACCCTAACTGTTCCTGACGCTGTGTGTGGTTGACACCGCCGTCTGTGTGTGATTAAATCTATTATGTCTTTGAGTTGATTGTGAAGTTCACATGGAGTCTCCCCTGGACTGATGTCTCCGCCCTAAGCATGTTACGATGAGGAGGTGGGGATGTTGTGACTGACCAGGTTGAGCAGGTGGTGGTGGAGGCATCTTCAGCAGCTGTCGCTCTCTCCCTGTCAGCCTGTTGCTTGTTCGCCTCAAAACGTTGTCATAGTTGCCCTTTTAGTTTGTTCAGCAATAATAACAAAAACTGAAAACAAACAGCCTCACAGCAAGCCTGCACACAACCATCTCTCTCGACTCTACAATCAGAATGAGCTTCTTAAATACACGGCTGGCCACCTCCCTTGATTATAATGATCCAATCTTGAATGAGAGTACGAGGACGCTAAGTAGACTGGAAATGATTATTCATCACACATAATCATTCAAAGGCAAAATAGATTAATAAAGATAAAAAACAAATATGTATTATATATTGGTCAGCTTTTATGTTTGGCCACAACTAATGAAATAACTAAATAGTAAATCCATGAATCTATGAAAACTATGAATGGTATGCTAACGCCAGGTGTTCTCAATTACCAGGAATAGGCAAGACATGATTATTGTATTGTTTGGTTGGTTGGTTAGAATAGGCCTGTTGTTGGAATGTTTGAATAATGAATGTTTCAAGTTATTAATAAAGTAACTAAAAATAATAGTGTGCTCATATTATTATTGGGGAAAAGGTCAGGTGGAAAGGTATGGAGAACCTTTTCAGAGTAAATATTATGGATGTCGTGTTTTATCAGTAAACAGCCAGTCCGCAGGGAAACCCCACCAACAAACACTGATTAGATTGGCCGGAGGCAGGAGAGTTGCGGTGAATATTAATGTGTTTACTTCCTGGCTTTGCCCTATATGGTAGTGTTTCGCCTGGGCTTGCTAGTATATCTGAACAATGCTAAAAGGATTGGGTTTTTAGCCAGGGCCATGCTAATGGTATCATCAATGAAAGTGTGTGAGTGATGTCTGTACAGATCATTAGGGTATCCAAGATCCAAGAGTGTCTAGAATACATGAGATCTAATAAGGAGAGTTCAGCTTGTGTAGTTTGTATGCAGAAGAGACCTGGACAGCTAGTGGGGTTATATTATTGAGAGACCTGCTGGACAGCTAGTGGGGTTATATTAGTGAGAGACCCGCTTGGCAAATAGATTGTAGCGCACTGTACAGTAATTTTTTTGTCAAATGGCCCTTGCCTCAGGCAAAAACCTGATAACTTTAAATTATTCAAAGTTGTACCATCATTTTTCCAATGCAAGTGTGAGCCACCGTAACGTAGGGTGTCAGTAATAATAAAACGTGGTTAAGGCACGTGTGGGTTTGGGGTGTGAAAATTAATATTTTTGGAGAACTAATTACTACTAATTACTATTATAATTATAATTTGTTCATACCAAATATTCCATCGTTTCAATTGAGAGACATAATGATTTGAGATGCTCTAAATTTAGTAAATTAGTCTGGCAAGTAATTGTAATATATGATAAACCATAGTGTTTTGTTGAAGCTAGCATGACTTGAGTCATGAGCAGCGCACGCTAGAATACATTTGTATTAACACACTGCTGATATCCCCATGCATAGATGGATAGGACAGGGCCTCCCATTGTGTCGGGTTAATAAGACAAAAGATTTACATAAATGATAATTGCTTTATAATCCATAATGCCGTTTGCATCAATGTTCTTAATGAAACATTTATCAATTTTTATATGTCCATTGGAAAAGCTTTCACATACGTTCAGAAACCCCTTTTGCACAGACTCATTAGCTGTGATGTAATGGGACATTATTAGTTGTTTAATCATGTAACATGTTTGTTAGATAATCCATAGAATAATGTGTGCTATGCATTTCTCTTATCCCGATTGACATGACAGTGGATACCTGCGCTGTGTTTCTCTGCGGCCGTCAGTGCAGAGAGAATTAAAAAGGCAGCCTTGCAGTTTAATGAAACCCTATACTGCCGGTTCTGCATTTTAGTGCTTCCAGATCTCCCTTGTTATTGTTGACTCTACATTTACCGAGCACATCATCTGTGTGTGTATCCAGTGTTACGCACCAGAGACGTCCTTTGGTGCACACTGTGTGCATTGTCCTTCACGTTTCATTTAGTTCAACTGGACCGATCGTTTTGATCCCTATATTCCCTATAGGGAATGTGAAGTTGACGTCACACCGTGCTACAACGCTATGGTGAACGCGCCATATTTTGAGGGCGCTGCCTCTGTTGGTCAATAGTATGTTCCCGCAATAGAGGAGACAGGAGTTTCAGAACCGCAGTCCTAGGACTGCATTTCTAGGATCCTAGTGTTTTTTTTATAGATTTCTGTCCAAGAACTTATTTTAGGTTAAATAGGTTATTCCACCCTAATGCTACTGAAACAGCAGCCTCCTCTATTGCAGGAACATACCACTACTGTTGGTACTGTCTCACAAGATGGTGCCTAGCGTGGCGTTACTTCACATTTCCTATATAAAAAAAAAATGTATATAAAAACACATGCAGTATCTCCACTTCAAAGTAAGAGTATCCAAGCATTACGCCCACCCTGTCACAGAGCAGTTAATGATTAATTAACTTGGGTGCTGCTGTGAGCACAGAGATGGCACATATGGATTCAAGCTGCTATCCCTCGCCATTATGGAAAGGTGAGAATACATAATTAATTGTTGTGCTGTGCTTTTTCTTTTTCTCCTAATGCATTCATTGGATTCTCTTCTTTAAATGAATGAGGGATGTAGAGTGCAATTCTGAGCCACTTTCTGTGCAGCAAGATATATCCACCATACTGCCATTTCCCATTTCCAGTTAGCTTTTATAAACATTTCCATGGTTTATTCTTTGAGGCCGGTTTTGTCCACCCAGCATTTTCATTGGCATGCGAGTATTTTTGTCACTTACAGGTATCCATATTGTAGGTATGACATTACAATGATTACAGTGTTGCTTTCTCTCTTTTGATTTTAATTACATTTGTGAATGTCGGCAAACATCAAGTTTTCTAAATTCTGGCTTCAATTTATTCACATCTAGAATCTTCCCCAGACCCGTCACCGCAACCAGCCACAGGAACTATGAGTGGTTTAAAGTTTGAGCATTTTTACGTGTTGCGTAGGACATACTTTATAGTGTCTAATATAAATATCATATGCAATTTCATATCGAATCCCATCTCTGATAAAGGCTCATATATTTTCATATATATGGCGAGGTCTGAGAGGCTGCCTTTACTGAAGAACACAGAGGCAGTCGCTCAGAGATTTATAACGTTGACAGCACCCTTCTGTCTCCCAACTCTGAGGACTGAGAATGATATGTTCCTGACAATCTGAAGCCCTTAATGATTGTGTGTGTGTTTGTGTGTGTGTGTGTGTGTGTGTGTGTGTGTGTGTGTGGTCTCAGACTTAAAACGCGGTTGTTTCTGTACCACAACCTTGCAAAACAGTTACTCTTGGGTTTGTGTGTGGTGTGAGCGCATATCCTGCAGTATGTCTGGCTCCTGACACCTTAAGTGGGTTTCACAGTTGGTTCTGCTGTGGTAAAGGAACTTCGGTGCATTTGAATGCCCCATGGAATCTGTGACACTAATTAGGCTCACCAAATGAAAATGTATGAAGGTGTTCACTATGCATTTCCTCATATCGAAGATGTCCCAAAACTGGATGAAAACACTGTCTTAGACAAGCAATGAAAGTCAAAACCACTGAATGTATTCTTTGTTGTTTTTGCTTCACTGCTATTTTCTTTGTCCTGGCTGTCAAATTGTAAAAACAAATATAAAATAAAACACAAAAAAACAAAGCCAGACCGCTGACTAGACAATTCATGAATCTGCTGTCGAAGACAATAGAACGGCAAAGAAAAAGTGGAGAGACTCTGTAGTGGTGGAGTCGTGAGATCGCCATGTGCTCTTTCTCGCTCTCTTGTCACGTCACGTCGGGGCTGTGTAACAAATGCCTTCAGATGTGGAGGTCGTGTGAGGGTGGTGTCCTCCAACAGTAGGTCAGGAACGTCGTCTAGTGTGAAGATAGCCCTTTTTATGAGGACTGATGCGCGAGTCGACCCTGTCATCAGATGTTCAAGCGTGAGAGTTTATGGGTTGGATGCCTCTATTGTCTGCCATACACACGATCGATCTGCACCGCCTGCACCTTAATCACCCGTCTCTGTGTTCACTGCGATCGCTCAGACTAAGAGCATTTTGTTCATGGACTCAGACCTCCAGATAATAATTGAATTGAAGCATGCAGAAGTCTGAACAAAGTGGAAGGGTCTTTGTGTGCCTTTAAAAAAGTGCTTACAAATATAAACAAAATAATATTGAATCATTAACACATCATTTCTAATGTAAATCTGCAGCACCTTGCTCTCTTCTTGCTCTTTGCTCCCCCATCACAAGGGGGCACAGCGTCCAGGCAGAAGGGCTTCCGGGGCTGCATCCGCGCGCTGCGGCTGAACGGAGAGACCCTGGACCTGGAGGAGAGGGCCCGCATCACCCCGGGGGTCCGGCCCGGCTGCCCCGGACACTGCAGCAGCTACGGCTCGCTGTGCCGCAACCAGGGCCGCTGTGTGGAGAGGACACGGGGCTTCACCTGCGACTGTGGCCTGTCGGCCTACACCGGGGCCTTCTGTCATAGAGGTAACACTGTATAATATACATTATACTATACATTATATACTGTAGACTATACACCGGGGCCTTCTGTCATAGAGGTAACACTGTATAATATACATTATACTATACATTATATACTGTAGACTATACACCGGGGCCTTCTGTCATAGAGGTAACACTGTATAATATACATTATACTATACATTATATACTGTAGACTATACACCGGGGCCTTCTGTCATAGAGGTAACACTGTATAATATACATTATACTATACATTATATACTGTAGACTATACACCGGGGCCTTCTGTCATAGAGGTAACACTATATACTACATTATATACTGTATACTATACATAGTGGTTAAATTATATATTATACATTATATACTGTATACTAGACACCGGAGCCTTCTGTCATAGAGGTAACACTAGAGACTATACATTATACTATACATTATATACTATACTCTATAAATTATACTATACATTATATACTGTACATGATATACTGTATGCTATACATCATATATGTATATAAATACTAGACATTATCAGGGTTCGCCCCAGGATTTTTTACATGGTGGCCCAGGCGCTTCTACCCACTCACACAACGCAGTGAGTGGGCGCTTTATTTAAATGTTTAAACGAGGGCAAAATATATCATAAATCTCTTCCTACTTATAATAAGAGGCTGGTAATTAGGTAACCAGTTCCAATGGTATTATCCTTCTCTGGCGATCTGTCATCCAGAATAGTGTGTGTGTGTGTGTGTGTGTGTGTTTTCTTGCCATGCTCTTGAATGGCGCTAGTATCAATTTCATTGAAACTGCACAATGTAAAAAAACACCTTTTTGGTTTTGTGATACTTCACTTGATTTCATTTATTTCATTTGAAGTACCCCCATCTGTCAAAGCCGTTTGTCATTTAAGGAACTTAAGTGGGTTGTGTTTCCAATGAGAGCACTCACACCATCGCCACCATACAGCTGTGGGATAACATCCAGCACTGCACCAAACCTTAACACCGATCGTATCGCCATCCATTGCGTCCCATTATATTAAACACACAACAATCAACCATTATATACTGTACACTATACACCAGGGCCTTCTGCCGTAGAGGTAACACAATACTATATAATATATACTATACACTATATATAATATAATATATACTGTTTAATGTACTCAATAAACTATATACTATAGACTTTAGGCTATAAAGACCCAATTTCAGAACGTGCCTACACTGTGAGAGGGGGCGAGTTGAACCGTAATCATGGCTTATTTACATCTCGATATAGACAATGTCATAAATTAACCGCAGGTCTTGGCAAACAGGCCAAACCCTTAAAGTGCAGTTTAACAATGACATCACCCGACACTCGGACAGCCTGCAGGCGATACATCAAGTGATACTTCATCACTTCTCACTTTCTCCATTGGATGTGAGCAGTGATTCACTGCTGCGCATCCCATGCCAGCAGCCCTGGTGCGGGCTGAACACTTAAATCCACTTCAGCACATCAACGTTTCTAAGCACACCGACACGGTTCCCACGTAGCATAAATAACTTCTAAGCTGCCACAGGGAAGATCAAGAGAGTCGAGAGCAGAAGAAGAAGTAGAAGAAGAAGGATCATTTGTTACTAAAAGTTTATTTGATGTCTCATAACCGCATTTTTTTATGGGTGATGTGAAGAATGCGTCATATGGGCCGTTTATATTTTGTAAGTTCAGCCATCACCTGGTTGCGCCCTGTTGATCTGTCAGAGCAACAACGCTGTGGTTGACATCCCTCTTAGAGGGTATGTTTATAATTAGAAGGCATGCAGTGTGGTTCCGGCTGTCAGCCAATGGAAGGACTTTGTCAGCTCACTAATTAGGCGGTGAGTGCGTATCACAGCTGCTGCTGACTCCTCACCGGGTCACCTGACACTCTCACCTGACACTCTTCCATCAAAGTTGTACACACCTAAATGGTGCTATTGTTTCCAGATGGAAATAATATGTGTCATGGAAGATAGGAACACAGGAAATTCAGAATGATCTATTTGCAATGTAAGCAAACCTCTGAATATACAGATTGTTTAATCGTTTTTCACCTTTAAAGTTAAGATTGTTCAACATAATAAAGCTTGAGCTCGAACTTTTAATACTCCCAACATTTCACCCTTTTTTTCCTCTCCAGAGGTGTCCGCCATCTTTAAGTCGACGACATCAGCCCGCTACTCCTTCAGGGAGCCGTATGAGCAGAGCCGGAACGCCAGTGCCCTGTCCTCTTCCATCTACAGCGACGTAACGCTGCGGGGAGAAAACATCTCTCTGAGCTTCAGGACCAGGCAAAGTCCCGCTCTACTCCTCTACGTCTCTTCCTTCTACAAAGAGCATCTGGCCCTGCTCATCAACAAGCATGGTGAGGAGAACTTTTATTTTGAAAGAAGGGGTTTTACTTTGATGGGGGGGGGGTGGTAAAAGCAATTATAGAGGTTCAGAGGCTATTTTGTGGTGTCCTATCTTACCATTTAATGTTGTTTGTTTGAATGGAACAATTGAAAGCTGTACACTTTCAGTTGTGCAATAACCTATTGTTATTGGTCTGTTGTTGGCATGACTTTAAATTAAATGAGAAGCTAATTGCGTGAGGAAAGACCCTGTAGCCTGGTTTGTTGTGAATGTAATGTGCAGATTGAACTGAGGAGAAAGGCCATATGCTGGACTAGTGTAGCTAGACCCGCGACCAAACTCCCATCTCTTTCTGTCCTTCAGGATTACAAATGTACTCGTTCAGCATCGGATCAGTGGGTCTCAAATTAATATTGTGTCTTCCTGGTGTTGTTGTCGAAAAACAAAAAGTCTAAAATATTCATAATTATTGTCCATTTTAGGATTATTACATTCTTAGTGTTTCAAGGAATCATTCTTATGCAGCGCCTAATAATTTCACTTTGAAGCAAGGATGCAAGTTTTGTTAAAGCAAGGTTTTTTATGTAAATAATTGTTTTTTTTCTGAGCCAAACCTCTGCTCTGTAATTCTCCAAAAATTATACAACTTTAATTAGGTTTAGTGTCCTATTGTTGATTGTGAATTAGCGGTAATCCTCTTAATTCTGAAACCTTTGTTATTACAGCAGCAGCTACTTTGTAACGGGCCATGATTATCATGCCAGTCAAGGACATGTTCAGTCCGGAGAATGTACTTTCTGAACAAAAATTTATTTGAATGAGTGGTGCTTGAGATTAAATGGTTCTCACATTGATGTGGTTAACATTTAGGTACAATTTCACAGTATTTACTACTAGTACCAGTAAATAACAGTATGTACAACTAGTACTAGTAAAGACACAGTATGTACAGCATAGTACCAGTGGAGGGCCAGTATGTATAGCATAGTACCAGTGAAGGGCCAGTATGTACAGCATAGTACCAGTGAATGGCCAGTATGTACAGCATAGTACCAGTGAATGGCCAGTATGTATAGCATAGTACCAGTGAATGGCCAGTATATACAGCATAGCACCAGTTTGACGGTGTGTGTTATCGTGTGTGAAGACAAGCTGGAGGTGCGGTACAAGCTGGACGGGGCCAGAGACGCCGAGGTACTGAAGAGCAGAGTGAGGAACCTGGCAGACGGACAGCTGCACACACTCACCGTCCACAGACACATGGACGCCGTGTCAGTGCAGGTAATACACATGCACACGTGCACACACACACAGACATACACACACACAGAGGTTCATGCATCCAAGCACGCACGCATACACACACACACACACACACATATACACACATGTGCATGCACCCACACACGCATGCACACATACACACACACTCACACACACACACACACACACACACACACACACACACCCCAAATCAGTCCTACATACTCAAAGTATAAATTATGTTAAACTTGGCTTTCCTATATTACTATTATTATTATTAATATATAAACCTCATCTATGCCAATATACTGAGACACATTCTTATATAAATGCAAATGTATGTGCCGTTTGATTCTACCATCGGTAAGCACACATGCATACTCACACAAACATGCACACCCATATCAGGGACCACTGCATGCTGTCGCACTGTGTCTCAGTGGTCCGACGTCATTGTTGAAGTGGGAAGGGGGGGAGGGGGGAATGCTAACCACTATTCTCTCTGCTGTCACACCCATGGCATATATACAATGCACCGCTCAAGAACAAAGCTAATCACAGCTGAGCACAGCCAGTCAGAAGCCATGCACACACACACACACACACACACACACACACACACACACATACACGACTCAGTACGGTACAGCTTGGTTCATTATGCTGGTTTTGTGTCCTTATTTTCATCTCCCATTTGTTTCGTTGACAGGCTATTCATCGCCTTCATTTGACAAATTGTAAAAAAAAATAAGATGTCTGAGCAATCTGTTTATGAAAAAGATGTGATTGCCTTGCATGTTGTCCTATTGAATTAAGGGAGAAGCAGGAGGGAAAAGCCCCCAGACCCTGCGACTGCCAGCATGTTGGCTATGGGCTGCAGGGTTACAAGCTTGCTGAGAGTGTGGTTCTCCGGAATACGACTGCTAAGTTGTCCTCGCAGTGGTTTCCACTAATGCCACAGGGCAGGGTAATGTGCTGGACAGGTGCTGATTGAAACACATCTGAACACAAAATAAATGTTTGTGTTAGATTGTGTTTTGTGACCCCTAAACTAAAAATGTAACTTTAAAACTTTGACTCGCAGACAATTAAGTTAGTTTGATTAGTTGTGGGTCAATATTAGGGGTTTTGAGGAAGAGGCTAAATGCTGCTCTAATTAGAGACAGGAGTCAGTGAAGCAAATATAACTTTTTTGAGATGCTAATATTCACTGCTCCATTAAATGGGTCTGCATATATATAAACAATCATAATTTTTTTTTTATAATTAGCACATGCTGATTTTCTTAGTTTTCAGGCAAAATAAATGTGGACACCTTTTCAGGTCCTCACCAGTTTGCACCTCTGTACACCTCTGGGTTTAGCGGTGAGAGGCGAGGGACAGGGATAGAGGAATATACGCTTCCGTTAAATGTTTAGGAAATTGTTTTGTCAGATTCTTGGTCCAAAAAACTAATATTTAAACATATTTATTCTCTGTCTTTGTTGTTGTTCTTCTCGTCAGGTTATTTTGGTGTTTTTAAAGGACATTTCCTCCTTTGTAATGCACAATGAACGGCCTTGTGTTTGAATGGCGCTATATAAATAAACCTGCCATGCCTTGCAGTCTCGCTTCCGGGACTGCTAACTGGAGTACACAGCTCACAGGAAGTAAAATAACGGAAATTGTGTTTCGGTAGACCAGACAAGCGATAATAATCAGGACCTTCTCTCAGCCTACTTGCCCCCAAGAATCACCCAGCATAGGCTCCTCCCACCCCCTCGCCACGCTGACCAGGAATAAAAGGCTCCAGTGAGTCTCTTTTCAGAAAGCCTTCAACACATCAACATCTTTATCCCCCCATCTATCTCCTCACGCGGCCCTCTGGGGCTTTCTTATTCACCTCACACTCTAGTTAGTCCACTCTGCTCACACACTGGAGGACAAAGGACAAAGAAAAGGAAGGCATTACTATTAGCTTTTAGTATTTCCTCTTAGTAATCCTTGAGCTCATCTGCGTTTGGTTGACTTACCGACACACTCTCCTACCACCACCACCACCACAACCACTTACTCATTCGATGATCATTTCTAGATTCACTTTTTACAGGATATTTTACAATACTAAATGATTGTCAATTAAACTATTTTGCCACAGGTCACAGAGACTTTGACCTCTGTTACGCTTGTCACTCCAATGCAGAGATACTCTTGTGTTACGCCAGATCCGAGCACACACCAGGCTTGACACTTGAATACAAATGCTGTGGGCAGATCTGTGTCTGGATGTCTTGTTCCCATTATGTGTTTATGTAGGGTTTTATATTCATAGGGCCCGCAGCAGATTGTAGACATTGTTCAGGAGAACACAGGTGACCAGGCTAAAGTATCAAGTTTCGTATTCCACAGCCCATCGATGTTCTGGCGCTGAAGGCCAAATGTTGCATGTGAAATGGATATCGAATTTTTAACTAACCAAAAGCTCTACTCATGCATCGCTGATTTTATTTCATCTATTTCCATGGTAGTGTACGAGGGGCCCGAGTGGTGGTGCAATCAGTGGGTCATAGGGGCCATGGATCGTGGTTTTAATAACAAGTCCACATGGGGCCCAGATTGTTTTCCCACACACCGAATAAGATCTGAGCTGGACCTCCTCAGGATACAACAATCTGCCCATTTCATAGTGTCTACTGGTAATGGGTCCCAACGTGGTCCGATCACAACAGTGGCACTGATATGACAGGTGTTTTTGTTCAGCCACAGCAAGGCAGGTACAGTGAACAAACCCTTTGGATTGTGGCAGTGTCACCATCAGCACACTGGTATCTACCTGAAAGTCACCTTAGATGTAACTGGGGAAGTTTATATATCATAAAGCATTCTGCTGATTTTATTCTAGAAAGTTTAATTTATTTGTCCTTATTTTAGTCACGAAAGCCCCTTTGAGATCAAGGTCTCTTTTTCAATTGTGTAGTGAGAACTGAAAACAAGGATTACAAAGGATAAAACCACAAAACATAATAAAATACATCCATTTCAACAATGACACTTTTTGGTGGAAAAGTCAATAGTTGTTGTTCCTGTAGTTCAATATGCAATCAAGGAAAAACATGTTGCCTAAAGCATAATTATTATGAAATGATTGTATTCTCTGCGATTATGAAATCTGCTGAATACAATATTCAGCAGAAATGTAATCTTTTCTATAATCCATTTGTGCTGTTTTTCTCCAGGTTGACCAGAACGCCAGAGAAGAGTTCAACCTGACAGCCGATGGGGAATTCAACACCATCAAGTCATTAGTCCTGGGCAGAGTCTCGGGTTAGTACAAGGTCTGAGAAATCAGATTTATAAGGATGCAAAGCACTCTGTGAATTATAAAGAAAAACATGCACAAACACACACACGCACACTTGGCATAGTGTTGTCAAACTGTCAAACATTGTACAGACGTCATAATGGAATCTTAAAGACATAGATAATGTTGCGGGTTGACCGGACGACAACATCATTCAAATCATCTAAATGAAAGCACTTCAACCGTCTAAGATGTAAATGAGCAACTGCTGTAGACAACAAAGTAAAGTGGGATTGCTTGTCACTGGTTCCTCACTCCCACGAGGGTAATCATGTTGCACTTAAAATTCTGTGCAAGGATTTCCCCGATGTGCTGAAGGACTTAAAGTCAAATGCGATTCAAACTGAAGTGTGAATATGGGGCTAGGATGCCATCAATCTCCTTTATAATGTATAACTGGGTCTCTCTCTGTCGCCTTCGCCGTTTCCATGTACGTGTTCCTTTGTTGATTGCAATACAAATGTATGTTGCAGATCAACATAAAAGTTATTCAACAGGCCACATTTCGGTCAATCGGTACATCGTTGCATGTTGCTAACAATGAACATTTCTGCCTGCTGAAACAAATAGCACACCAGAGGAAACAGATGCAGTGGGTTATTTTTGTATTTGTTGTAACTGCCGCAGCAGTTGCAGAATGCAGTTGTCGCCTTGTATGTTATGGTTTGTCGTTAGGCTGAGGCTGAAGAATTAGATTCCTTTAATGACGGCGGATATTTGTACCTTTTTAGCATAGATCTTTCAATTGGCTGATACCAGGTCAGTCACACAATCATCTACATATGTACTTTTTTTTAACCAAGTGTTGGATCATTTCTCGTTAAAGCGAGTCTGTTGTGTCTGTCTAGCTGACCTAGAGAGGTGCATAGAGCAAAAATATACCATTCCAGACAGTTTGGTTTGTTAATGACAACCTCAGACAACATTCTCAAGTCTATACAAAGGAGACGAACGTCGCTACAGAGCAGTGCTGCCTCCTTCGCTGAGTTATCTTCACCGTTGAATAATATATTCCTTATATTGATGCAGTCTTGTCTGGCTTCGCTGAATGCAAAATAAGCCACTCCTCCCCTGTGATGGTCATAATTACAGGGGAAGCAGATCTGTTGTCCTTGTTGTGGGAGACATTAAAAACACCAGTCAGTGGCTGGTGCACCTGCTCTTTTAGACCACCTTCCAACCAAGAAAACATAGTCCCACTCTTAGGAGCTGTTCTGGGGTAACACCATCACCCCGCTTCTCTCTTAGTGGGACATGTTCTGGAGCCACACTGTGAACACAATGGCCCAAACCGGTCTAAATGATGAATTTGTACAATAGTCTAATGGCTGCTTTCTAAAATGGATACATCATTGCTTAAACCTGCACCAGGTAACTTTTCACTTTAAAATATATTTGAACTAGAAATTTTCATAAGAATAAAAAGTGCCTGTCCACGAGTCAATCCATCTCGGGAATTGTTATTCTGGTCCACTTTTGCCCCCCCCCCCCCCCCCCCCCCCCCTGTTCCCTTGCCGCTGGTTGAAAATGTCAGACTATAGTAACTGTCATCTGAAAATGAAATAGCTATAACTGTAACTACAACTCACACCAGTGTTAGTACCTAGCGTGAGTTGCTACTGGGAAAACGTACTGTACATAGTGCTGGCAGAACATTATTCCCGGTTTTTTATGCATTTCTTTCATTTCCCCATGCCTCTAAATGGTATAAATGTGTTAACTTTAAGTGTTAAAATCCTTATGTTTTGTGTGCTTGTCACTAGGCATCACTATCTGTTGACATGGTAGTACTGCTGCCAAGTAGCCTCCATTGGAACTCCCCAGGCCACTACCACATGTCACATGACTTGCTGATCCAATCACTGGCCCTTCAGGGAAACCAAAGATCCCAGGACAATGCTTATGTTTTCCTTGTGTCCTGATGGAGTATAGAACGATTTGTCTGTATAGACTTTACTTCATACTGCGAAACTAGTGTGAGTTTAGCACTGCAGACTCACAGGCGTCATAATAATAATATGTAATAGTAATATGCATCCAATATATGACAGGGCTAGTACTTAAAAAAAAAAGAAGTGATTAGGACACAGGGAGAGAAACATTTGATAGGGTCAGTGATTACAGGTCTCGTTTGGTGTAGAGTGGTGTATTTATTAGAAGTCCAAAATCTCTCTCTCTCTCTCTCTCTCTCTCTCTCTCTCTCTCTCTCTCTCTCTCTCTCTCTCTCTCTCTCTCTCAGAACAGACCACCCCATTTTCTGCTCAGTTATATATCTCAAAGTGGACTCAGAAAGCTCAGCAATTACCGGCTTGTGTGTGTGAGACGCAGAGCATTATAATGGGGATGTGTATAATTGGTCTAGCCTGTAATGAAGAGTGAGACTGATAGACATGTACTGATAATGTAGTTGATGTACTTGTCTGGTGGAATGACAAACACTTGGACTCCAATCAATAACACTCAATCTACAGTCATTACTGTGTGTGTGTGTGTGTGTGGGTGTGTGTGTGTTTGCGTGTGTGCGTGAATGCGTGCGCGTGAGGCTTTTTAATTGACAAGGACAGGGGAGTTGATGCTTGTCAGTATTGCGCTCTTATGTCCACACTGACTGTTAGGTTAACGGATATATTTTAGTCTACAACTTTATCGTATCACTTGTGAAATCCAAAATACTGTCCTTAGGCACTGTCCTATCATTGCTAGATAATAGAAAAACAGAATCAATAAGGCAATCAGTAAATAACAGAAGGATTGTTTTTGTTCTAGAAGGGTAACTCACCGATAACGGGCGATTTGCTGTAACGGAAGAGTCACTACTTCAATAGCCACAATAAACACTACTCTCATTCTATTGGTCCAAAAAGTTGCTGTTAAAGCTGCCAGCAGCAGTTCTTGCTCGTCCCACTTTGCTTTTAAATTATGTTTTGATTGAGTCTCATGTTTCTCATGCATTCTTATTTATAGCAATTCCCAGTAGTCTAACAAGACTCAACCAAAACAACATTTAGTCAAAACAAAGTGGTGTGAGCTAAAAATTGTTGATTGTAGCTTTAATGGTTAAAGTTTACAAATCAACTTAGTTTAAAATGAGTTAGCATCAATAACAAGTGACACTCGCGATGACAGAAACAGAACTTTCCCTGGGGTTTGGTTTGATGTGTGGCAGTGCAGAGGTTGAATATTCAAGTATTCAGATATTCGTTTGTTAGGTAGGTATTTTAATCTCACTTCAGGGTTCTAAAGCTTCAGGGTTTTCTTAAGAAAACAAAAGATATACAAAAAAAATGAAGAAAAAAAGAAATCATAATTTTGTTTCATGCTCATGCATCTTTGCGAACCACATGTAAAAGGTCAGGTTATATTTCATTCGAAAATCCCAATGATATCCCAGGGACAAAGATTCTAGAAATATTTAAGGACGTGAGACATCCCTCAGCCAGAGAACCGTTTCAGTTGAGAAAACAGTAGCCATCATCAAAATGGCCTGGCCAAATATGGCATGACTGATAATTGGAAGTAGGCCTACTCTCATACTATGGATGACGTGTGTCTTTGGAAACCTCAAGGCTACTTTGAAGCTCTTTACAGCTCTGAAGCAGTAATTGACTCGGACCTGATGAGTGGATCTGCATGCAGCAATCCTATGGTATATTGTAGTTGTGCATTTTGCATCATTAAAATAACACTGTAGAAATGAAAAAAACGATTCTGCAGCAGTGGTCCCAGCGGTACAGATTCAGGCAGGGAAAGATTTGCACTATGAATTTACTTTTTCTGCTTTTTCTTGTTCTTTCTCTGAATATTGGAATACTCGTAAGGAAAATCTAACGATTAACCGAAGCTTGAAATTATGTATTCGGGCCTGCCCTAGTGTGTTGTTACTCTTTTAACACTCATGATTGACACAAGCTGCGAAACATGCTACCTGCTTCTAGCTGTCTGAGTTTGCTAATGCATTTAAATAGCATCGTTGCCCTTTCCTAGATTCATTGTGCCGTGAAATCACTGTTTACTCATTAGTGTTAAACTTAATTTGAACTGTTATTTTTTCCCCCTATTTTATAAGGCTGTCTCCTTTACCCCTATATTAACCTGCTCTTTGGCTGTTGGATAGTTACGGATTTCGTGGAATTACAGGAATAACAATCCAGCTAGTAATCGGTAGTAATTTAATTACTATAAATCACGGCATTTTGCTTCCTCTCTCCCCATTTCCCCTCTACAGAGTCTGATGAGCTGGATCCAGAGCTGGCTCGCCTAGCTTTGCTGGGCTTCACCGGCTGTCTGTCAGTGGTACAGTTCAACTCCATCAGTCCGCTCAAAGCTGCCCTGCTCCACCCAGACACCAGCCCCGTGGCCATTAGTGGCCCATTGGTCCAGTCCCAGTGTGGCTCCTCTGCACCAATCAATGCGACGCTGCAGAAAACACACACCACCTATCAGGTAAGAGGGAGGTGTTCATATGGTGTGTGATATAGTGTTCCTAGTATTATTCAATTGCACAAAATGTTACATATTTCTAGTCTGGCTCGTCAGTTGAAAGTATTCTCTTATGTTGATTTTCTAGTTTGTTCTTTAAACAATTATTGTATTGATTTGAGTCTGTTTTTATTTTATTTTTATTTACGCCACCATTCCAACTTTCATGATGGGCTCATTCGGTACAGAGACAAGCCTTGTTTGGGATAAGGACAAAAATAATTAGGCAGTCAATTATTCTGGAAGGCAGTTTTCACTTAGTTTCATATCCCCTGGTGCCGTGTAGCTTCAAGCCTCCTTATGAGGGCCGTTTGGAATAGTGCTGGGGTACCTAATGGGCCTCATCAGCCCTGATGGGTGATGCTCTTACACTGTTTCTGAATTGTCCTCAATTTTCTTAACTTCTCTCTTCTTTCTTTGCTTCCTCTTTTTTCGTTGTCCTTGATATTCTTCTACCTTTTTATTGTCTTCTCCTCTTTCTTTTTCAATTCTCTCTGCCATATACACTCTCTCTTGCTTACGGTAGACCAGTCTGGTTCAGTGAATACAGGTCAACCTTTAGTCAATTCCGTCCGGACTGACTCGGCTTTGATTGGAGGTACAGTAACGAAGATGTGTTACATCATTGTTTCCTTGACGACATCAGTGCAAACAGTTAGCATTTTCTTCCTGCTGTTTTTATAGCTTCCCCCATTAAAGTTAACTAACCAGAGTTCACACCAATTGCACCAAATAATGACTTGCCATTTTGTTCTATGAGTTGGTCGCTAACAAATGATGCCACTTTACATTTTGCAGCCTTATATAAGTAACCTTAAAACAATTTGTAACCAAGCAACTGAAAGAAAACAAGTTGCGCCCAGTCGTGGATTTATGATTATTTAAAAAAGACGACCCTCTTTGCTGTTGTGGTCCATGCCCAAAGTTGCATAATGTTTTAATGTTTTATGCCAATCCTTTCTTCTTTCGCATCGCCATCACCCACCTCATGGAAACATGAACAGCAGTAGAACAAATTGGTTAAGATCCCGTAACATAAGTCTATGTAAACATTTAATTTCCATATGGAATTTGGTGTGACACAACAGGTGTGGAAAGGTGTTTATTCATGGTTTAACATATTTTAAGTACACAAAAACAAACCCTTTTAATTGTTTTAAGTAAAATGATTGGGCTTTTGATCAAGACTGACTAACTGGAAATAACACACACACATGCTCCCGGTACCCCGTCCCCAGAGTTTCCCTTGCCTCCTTCAATTTGGTTCTTTTAAAATTTTGGGAGAGTGAACACAAGCATTGACAGTGTGTTTCATCCATCTTTTAACAAATCTTGTCTGATGTTTGAAAACCAAATATGCCACGGCCATGATATTTTTAAATTTCTGTTTTAACTTACTTATAACTTAATTAACTAATTCATTATTTACCTATTGACATTTTCAAAGAAACCACTCATTTAGCATATTTTTGTACATATGCAACACACAAACAGAATATGAAAACGTATAATACTCCTCTCACACTTTGTTGCAGGCGTGATAGCGGTGGTCATTTTTCTGACGGCGTTGGGGCTGGCCGCCATGGCCGTATTCTTCTACAGAAGGAAAGAGACGTACGGCAACCCGGAGGTCAAAGGAACGAAACCCGAGGACAGTTCTGAGTCACCCTTCAACGCCCAGGCCGACTCGCACAACATTCCCAGTGAAACCGCGAAGGAATTCTTCATCTGACTGGGAGTTCTTGATCTCCGAGTGAGCCAGCGGTACAAACGGTTGAGAAATAAGACAAGGGTGCCTAGCCACACCTTAGTTTTTGTTTTGTTTTGTGAAGGTACAGATCCAGTGGTTTGAACAAGATGGCGTCCCCGGAGGAGATCACCTCATTGTTTTCAGTTGTTTACATGTCAAAAGTGTACATATTGTTGCAAACTATAGCAAAAGTGTTTGACTCAAAACAGGTGTTGATGTTCCCGTTTCTGAAACTGTACATTTTTAAATTGTAAATATTTTATTAATGTCTTTATAACAAGATGTGTCTAATCTCTCGCTGTTACAATGAAATGTTGCATATGTATAATGGTATTTTTAAGAAGTGGCGTTCAAAAAGGGTATCGTTCTAGAGGAAGTTCGTGTTCAGAATTGGATTCATTCATAAATATTTCCCAAAAGAAAAAAGTTGAAGGCTCGTTTCATTGTAATCTAGGTTGTTCCGTCTATTAGCGTTACAACTTCCACGACACAAGTGGAAGTGATCGACCGCCTCTTACCACATTTCCTTCTTTCATTCTGGAACATCTGTGAGGAGTAAATATTTACCGCCAGCACTTAGGAGGAGTTTACTTCAAGCACTTCTCTCGCGGCATTTTATAATACAATTGCTTTAAAGTGTGTATTTCACAGCTGCCAACCACCTGCAGGGAGCCAGTTGTCAGACCCCCGAAAGCGTTTGAACAGTATTGCTTTTAACAGTGAACGCCCGCTCAACAGCACCACTGCGACTGTCTGCCACCTCCATGGCGCCACAATGTGACATTAAATGGGCTTTTGAAGTGTTAACATCCATAATGGTTTGATAGGTGGACCGCTTCCCTGGGAGCGGATTATGAGACGGCAAGTCTTAGCCGCCATTACTTCAAAGTGAGAAGATTTTCCAAATATGCTGTCCTTAAATCTCTTCATCTGTGAACAGTGCTGCGGAGGGCCAGCAGCTGTTTATCAAGCAGCATACATCACTGTATCTCGGCTTGAATCCAGATGGAAGGGAACGAAGAAAATTTAATGAGGGGTGGAAGAAAAAAACATCCTTACACCACATAAATCTCGTTGTTTGTTCTTGTGGCTATTACACGCCATAAGTCAGCCATTTGTTTTGTTGTTCACTTACTCGGCTGGATTGATTCACCTCAACCGTTGGAAAAGTTGGAAAGGTTGCCTCCGCAGCCCAAACATTCTTTAAAAGTCAACAGAGCTGGAGGTGTCGGAGAAGCTGTTGTCAAAAACTCTCAGTCCCATCCCCCAGGTTACCAGAAACAGGCACCACTGTTTTCTCACAACACATTAGCTTTTAAATGTGCTCAGAGGCAAAGTTGGCAGTTCACTGGAACATTACAGTAGTTGCAGTACACTTCATGGCAGCTCTTGCATACATGGCAAGGGTAATTCTAATCCTATTTTAGGTAGTGGAGAAAGACAATCCGATATTATCACTTGATAATGTGCAATGCCTCAGGCTATGGCTGCTGTTGGTAAAGCCTTTTCTATCCAAAGAGAAAACAAAGGAGTATCATCTTACATGTTTTTAACTGTGATGAAGACCTGTGTTACTTTTCTGCAAACGTTTCAGTTTTAGTTCAACACACACTTGAGTTCAATAATCTGGTGGCACTAACGAGGCCGGTAAATTAAGTGATGTAGAATGATATGCCAGAGGAAAAGATAGGCTATAAGTGGTCAGGATGCTAGCATGTTTAGGTTATTTGAAGATAATAAAATGCCCCTTGTTCAAAATAAAAAAAGCCAAAAAAACATTTATGGCTGAATGATTAGCTTTTCTGCAGAACATATCTTCAAAGAAGTTTGTTAGTGATTCGGTTCCCATCTGAAACTGTAATCTTAAGTGTTTATCTATACCGATCTGAAATACCAATTTTATTTATTTCATTAAACAGTTGAGTATATCTCCTTTAGTAAAAATGTAGATTGGATTTAGCAAATTGGCAACATCTTTCAGAAACTACAAAGGTAAGAAATCTCCCTTGTTATCAGCAGTGTGCTCCTTTGGTATTGTCTTGGATGAGATGAATAACCCAGCATCAGCCTTTCCGCAGAGATTCAGTTCTGCCTTGCTTTGCCGTCCAGTTATAAATACTACATGATATAGCACTCTTATCGCTGTGGGGGACTTCATCTGTTATAGATCTCAGTGGTTAAAAAATACATGGGGGGGGAATAATCCAAACTAATAACATAAAAAAATATAAAGTAAACCTGAAGTGTGCCCTAAAACATAACTGCCTCCATATCTTTCTACTGCTCACCTAAGTTATAAATATAGATATGGAATAATCAAAAGATAGATATAGATCCATGGATATATATATTTTTTCTATTTCTTCAATTTGAATCTATTTTAGCAGCCTTTGTTGTTCTGCATCTCCTTCTGCTCAGCTATTTTACTATCACATCTTAAAATGCAGCATCCTAAATACCTGTGATTCAATGAAAACCAATTTTAGCACTGAAACACTAAAGAAAACATGCCATTTATCACCCGAAGCAAGGTTGGAGTTGCTTTCGATTTCTCCAAACATAATGGATTTATTCATATAAATATGTATTTCCTAAAATAATTGTTATACTATTTCTTGAGTTTGAGGAAAAAAATGTTTTCTGTATTTACTAGGGTTTCTGAAACTACGCTAAATTTAAACCAGCACTGTTACGAGACAGCATTGGCATAATTATATTTATAATAGTCCGTCGGCCTATTTGCTGCTCCCCCTGTGGTTTCATTATAGTTCTATTAAATGTAAATACTGCTGACGATGGTATTCTAGTATGGTAGGAGACTGATAAAGACTAATGTAAGGGTTCTTATTCTCTTTCTGTTCCAGCTGTGTTCTACTTAATAGGATACTTCACCTCCGGGCGTCTTTTACAATGGCTGGTATTTAGTTAAATACTGCTACCACCTGAGCCTATTACCGTGCCAAGGGTATACGATTCAACATCTCCAAAATTCTCACATCTCCAACATTAGAAGACCATCAACTCCATTCATATTGAATAAGAAAGTGAAACTCTTGTCATTATTTGATTCAAGCTTCTCAGGCTGGACTGAATTGAAGGTGAGATGAAGAGGAGAGCAGGACACATTGCAGATCCTAGGTCCTCAGTACTCTGATTAATAACAACTGAGCTGAGATCATTTCAACAATCAAAATCAGACAGCAGTAAGACCATTTTTTTCCTAGGTACCCTGCCTGTACCCCTAGAAATCAGAAGTAGGTTCTGTGTCATCTTGAGGGTTAGAAAGCCTGGTCCCGCCATTGTAACGGCTAAAGCGCCCCCCACAGAGGCCTCCCAAAATACCTGACCTGCTAGCAGATACAACTTCAACAAATCATCACTGAAGTCATAAGAGGACCTGCTGGAGAGCAGGTATCTCCTGCCCATGAATAGATACAAGATAAGTGTCCAGAACAACAAGATGGTAAGACTTTTTACTATATTGTGTTGTGGACTGTGTGTGATTGATGGCTGGATTAAGCAGCCTCACCTGGCCTGAGTCAGGTAGATTGGAGTCTGGGGCTGGGTGAGACTGCACACCTGTAGTGCATTCACTCATCAGTGCACACAGGTTAAACCTGCCATCACCATACACACTCAGGATAGAGCTCGGACACGTTTGTATTGAACACCTGCTCTGTTTGTAACATTGTTCCAACTCTGCCTTTAAGCCAACATCTACCTCGCAACTGGAATTGTGGACGGATGAAGAAATCAGGTTCTGGGATGCACAGGATTTTGAAAGAGACAAGGTTTCTGCATCTGGACCCTCCACAAGTGTCAAAGATACAGATGCCACCGGTGTACAGTCTGGCCAAGAAGCCCTGCGGGGGTGTCCTAAAGAAAACAGGTCAGAACCAAATGAAAGTACATGTGCTCGACTAAATTGAAGGCTACACGTGCTACTCTTGATCTACAAAGAAAGTCACTTGCCTGGAACATGTTGCTGGCCAAAGGTTTGTGTGAAAACAATGTCATGATGAGGGCAATGATACAAATTCTCAGGGGTATTCAAAGAGATAACAAAATGTTAAAGACTAGGATGGATATGCAAATTGTTGAACAACTTTAGTGTAGGGTTTTTAAGGCTGCTGGAGTTATGTCTGACACTGGTAACACAGCCAATTTTGTTTTGTTTGGGGCACACAATAAATTCATGTACACCGTATATATGTGGGTTATCTATATAATACACAATGAGTCCCAGAAAAAAGAAATGTAAGTCTGTTCATGGTAATCCAGAGTAAAGCTGCAATTACCGTGTCGATTACTCTTAAGAGGATGATGAAAATGTAGACATTTCGGATCTGTGTCTTGAGGAGGTGTTAAATACGTTCGATGTAGATGCATTTGAGGAGCGTTTGCGTTGTGAACAAGGGTTGCTAGACGATTCAGAACTGATAGATTATGTGGTGTACTACTTAGGAACAGTATTGATAATGATGAGTGATAGTGGCAAAGACTGTATTGAGGTGGCAGCGGAGAGGGCTGTTGACACAGACCCAATTTATTTTGGATGTAGCACTAATGATATGCATACTGGTGTTGTAGCTGATGAGGCGTTCATGCAGACTGGTGGGGTTGTGCCTGAGAATATGTGTGCAGAAGGTAGTAATGATGTGTTCCGTCCAGTCATAACCCTTCTTTAATGCATTTAACGTTAGGCAGTATGTAGGTCTAAGAAATATTAAAGTACACCAGCCATCGTGATTCTGTAAGGCAGACTACTGAAAATGAAATAGATAAAGCTATAGAGGTTGTCTTGAAAGTGCCAAATACTGAGATGCATGAAAAAGCCCAAAAGTGTGCAGCTGTCTTACAATGTAATCAATGGGTAAAAATACTAACGTTTACATTTGTATGAATAATTTTTCACCAGTGTTAATTTGTCTGTATTCACTTGCTGTATAAAAGAAAAATATTTAGTTTATATTTTTGAAATATGAGTAAAGGATGTGACCTTAAGAAATGATATAGTCAAGCATAAATACAATTGAATAAGTGATTACTTGTCGGGCTTATTTCGTACTTATACTTATAAGTTACTTATCTCGTACTAGTATATATTATCTTTTTTGTATTCTCAATACAAGTTAAGCTGCACACAACATGTAAAATCATAATCACAAAAGTCACATTTGATCATTACGGTCAGATTACATTCTCGGAAAATGTTGGTTGTTAAACAAGAAAAATACACAATGCTGTCCACAAGCTGTGCTTGGATGAACCTGAACCTGTTGTGTACAATCAAATACGTCACTACAGCTAAGTTTAAGAAATCGATATATGGCATCAGGGAACTTTGAGTATGTGGGACAATTTCCATCAGTCAAAAAAATAACCCTGTCTTTGCGGTGTTATATCTATATCTATATCTATATCTATCTATATATATATATCTATATCTATATCCAGCCAATGGGCTCCACCTTTTAATTTGAAGGTTCTGCATTGACCATCATAGTCGTTAGCTGATGAATGTCGCTGGGTAGTTGGTTGCACGCCATTGCCCCCAGAAAAGAAGCCTCATGTGCAATCTTTTGACTCTCAGTGGTAAACTCAATAGTATTTATAATAAAAACCACTTTTCTTCAGTAGTCCAGTAACTCCTGACATCTGTTCGATATTTCTACGACCGAATCGAAAACTGCATAACATGCTAAATTGACAGTTCTAACCAAAACTCTTCTGAATCATGCTTCAAGCTTTTCGCTGCCTGTTCTGACAACCTACACGTTGTTCACGTGTTTCATCTGCTTCAAGGTTGAAAGAAAATGTGTAACCATCACCACATTCACGGCAGATACTATCTTTCAGCTGACGACTATTAGGTTGAATAAATTGAAAATGTTCCCTGGTATACTGACCTTTTCTCAAGTCACGCTGAAAGGGTTTAGCTGGATATGATTGTCCATCAACTTAAAGGGCTGGAAATTCTGCATCGTAATGCCGAAATCTGAATGGATTGCTGTTAGTTTCCTGTGAATGAGTCATTATCCACAAAGCCTATAATAACCATCTTTGGGATTCGACCAAGAAACAGATTTTCCTGGTTGAATTTTCTAGTACCATCAGGGATTGATCCATTTTAAGCCATACACAATCAACAGTGTATTTCAGGTTATCCTGTGTTTTGGCATGCCAAAACTTGCCAACTTGAAACTTAGAAAAAACAACACTTGGATACTGATCATGTTCAGCCCTATTGTTAATCCAGTATTCCCTCCTAAAGGGGGTTAAGCACATCCATATGTCCACTGGTGTCTTTGCTGAATAGCCAACAGCCAAATGGGGATCAAGCATATGCTTTTTTTTTTCTTGGTGATAATTATGCAATACTTATTGGAATACTTAACGACCGTCAGTAGACATTAAGTGGAGATATTATGGATTATATTGATATGCAAGTCAAAGCAGGTGAAACTACTGAACATTTTTTAAATGAAGTTTATAGCGCTTACCTAATCTCACTTGAAGTTCAAAGTTGAATCTCGGTTTACGCAAATGAGACATTTAACATGCTATTCAGCTGAATTATATCTGAAGAGGGAAAGTTGCTATTTACTTGACATGATTTATATAAAGAAAATCAGCGAATAACCAGATAAAACTACATTGAACATACGTGGTTATGTTCTTAATAACCTTATTGAGTGTCAACTTGAGCAAGACATGTGCCATGTAGCCTATCCTATATGCAACGTTGGTGGCATTTCCTGGTGTGTGTGTGTGTGTGTGTGTGTGTGTGTGTGTGTGTGTGTGTGTGTGTGTGTGTGTGTGTGTGTGTGTGTGTGTGTGTGTGTGTGTGTGTGTGTGTGTGTGTGTGTGTGTGTGTGTGTGTGTGTGTGTGTGTGTGTGTGTGTGTGTGTGTGTCCACCTTCATTAGAGTTGTAGGCCTACTCTCAGAAAGAGTTCACACTCTCTTCCGTCCTCCACCCAGATGGAACCAGTGTGCCGTCCACCCCACAGCTCCTTGGTCTGGAGTCCACCTGCAGCTCCCACTGTGGAGCGGGAGGTGGTTGTTGGAACACCGATCTACAGAGTTCTGTTCCAGCATCTCTCTGCAGCCCTCCTGAGTCATCAGAGAACTGTAAAGGGCATGCTAGTAAAAGTACTAAAGAATGTGATTCCCACATATTCCTTTCATTTGAGTCTGTAGCACAGTCACAGTGTATCACAATGTATCTAGTTGGTATTATTGATTTGTAGTTTTGTAGCATTGAATTGAGAACTGTTCGTCATTCATATAGTCAAACTTTGGTTTGCAGTTTACACATGTTGGAATTTACACCATTATGTATTATCAATGAAAGGTGATAGTCCAGTGAATCAACACTTTAAACGGTAAAGCTATTAATTGGGGTTGCTTTATATTTTCTTATTTATAGGCCATTATATGTGAATGAAGGAAACAGTAGAGACAAAGAGGAGAAAATAAGATTCACAGGAGGGGATTAATGAACCGATTTATGGTAACTTCCAGATCGGATCATCTTTGGGGATGAACAGGGTGGGGGGGAGGTTGTTGATGGTGGCGACCTTGTTTTCCACCGCCATCCCTATTAAACCCCCTCCGCACAGGGAGGAGAGAGAGGGGTCGTGTTCCTCTGGCTTTTCTGAGCCTTGGGGCCCCAATAACAGCATCATAGATTTTCCACAAAAAGTAAAAAAATAAGTCACCATGACCTCTCTGCTTTCCGTATCGCTTGGCTGGATCAGCCATGTGGGTGATGAAATCAAAGCTTGCAGAGCGATGACATGGAGGGGACAACCCCGTTGGGCTATTAATTAACGTCGTCCCCTCGACACACCAATACGGGCCCTCCGATAAGGAAGGGGAGTGGGCGGTGGGTAAAGACTTAAGATATGATACGAATCACCGCTGTGGTTCACCCAGATTCACTGCTCTACTGATTCCATCTCCAGTACTATGGAGAGCCAGCAGCACCATTAATAACAGCAAGACAACTCTGTAGGCTCCACATGTTTAATTTATGGCGTGCAAGCAAAGAAGACCAGTGTACCTTTGCTGCTGTGTTTTATTAACCTGGGAACCAGACGTATCTGCTAGCTAATGACTTATTTGCTGTGACATACGCACCCCTCCCGTTCAGACAAATTTCCAGCAATCGGGCCAATCACAACCGTTTATCTAATATGAGGCGGGTTTAATATGATGACAGAGGAGCGCCCTAGGGGCGCACCGTTGAGGCATTTTCACAAACAACCAAGGTGGCTGCCCACATGTTTGATTGCTCTGATTGGTTGTAGGTATATCCAATTATGTCCGGAGGCATTTTGGTCTGCGCCTGTTGATAACACCCCTCGGAAATCGAAAATGAACTGTGGGGTTCCAGACTAATACACTGTTGCGAATTTGTGTGGTGATGTCTGGCCACCGTTTTACGACTCAGGTTGGAAATGAGCACATGTACCTACGGTAATGCTAAGCAACTGACCGTGGTGTTTTGGGGGTAAAAGCAAATAAGCCGCCATAACCAGCGGACACGGCGTCAGCAGCTATAAATATTGCTGCGTGTCTGTGCTTCCATTTCCTTTTGCCAACAAGCCGTCGTTACGGGGGTTACCTTATGTAACCTTTTCGAGAGAGAGAGAGAGAGAGAGAGAGAGAGAGAGAGAGAGAGAGAGAGAGAGAGAGAGAGAGAGAGAGAGAGAGAGAGAGAGAGAGAGAGAGAGAGAGAGAGAGAGAGAGAGAGAGAGAGAGAGAGAGAGAGAGAGAGAGAGAGAGAGAGAGAGAGAGAGAGAGAGAGAGAGAGAGAGAGAGAGAGAGAGAGAGAGAGAGAGAGAGAGAGAGAGAGAGAGAGAGAGAGAGAGAGAGAGAGAGAGAGAGAGAGAGAGAGAGAGAGAGAGAGAGCTCCCTCTGCTCCATCTCTCTGCGTTTCTCCACCATTGAGTAGTGGTGCATTTCAAGAACCTGTGATGCTAGATGGATTTCACAAACCAATCAAAGAAGAGATGCCCTGATTGGTCAGAAATGAGCCGGGAGTGGTCTACATTTTCACATAAAACAAAACAAAAATTCAAGACCATTTCACTCAATTATAGCGATGAGTGATGGCCATGGCATTTCTAATTTATAGCTCATAACTCGTACCTACAGCACCTTTTAACAAATTAAGTCTGGAGGGGGATACATCATGGGGCCAAAAACTCAAGACAATACAGATTTAATAATTTCTTCCAATTCGGTCATTCCTGCAATAGCACAGGAAAAACAATCAAACCCACTATACAGTTGCCTATAGACAGTTCACCCTCTTGGTGGGGCTGACCCATGCAGTGGCGTGTTGATGGAATATATTCTCATTATATTTTTAAACTGACAGCTTAAGAATTGTTCTACTTCTTAGACATCATTTTACAAAACTTTTTAAGGATAATATGTCAATTTCTTTTCGTAAAGGTTTGGTGGCATATGGCACTGGTTGGCAGAAGAGAGGAAATCGTTGTTTTGGGTTTGTAGGAATATAATTAAGGGTAGTGAACACCATTTTACAAAATATTTATTAAATCCTGGTTATAGGAGAGATAATATGGAAATGGTTTTGGAAATTGAACATCGGGGCATTTTTCTAATAGCTTCCCCCATTTTTCTTTTTAGGTGTCATTTTAAACTGTGACACTGTAGTCAGTGTGACAAAATCGCTGCTGCTTCTAATTCCGCCTCAGCCACAACTCCCATTAGCTGCCGCTGCATTGCATGCTGACATTGACAATACCCTGTTATTTGTTATGCTCCCTGGGGAGATGCTGTACTCTGTTCAGCAGTATCCCCATTTCACTTGCTGTTAAATTTCCATTAGGCATACCACTTTTCCATCTGTCTCATCCTGCTTTAATTTATGTCTTCTACAGTCTGATATCCTAATGAATTTTCTTCCCATTCTCTCCCAAACTCTTGCTTCTTTGTTCATCTTTATTTTGTAATTCCTACATTTGAGTAGCTTTTCTTGCTTGTGGATTTCCCCCTCATCATCGCTGATGACATCAGCTGTTTGCAAATATCTTTATCGATATTGTTTGTCCGATAAAAGCAGGCTTTGGGAGATGGATTCATCCCAGCAATCCTGTTGGTTTTCTGGATTACTTTCTCTTCTTTGATGTGTGTCCCACTCCTTGCTTATATTTACTCATCAAACAACAAATAGAATCAAAAGACACCATCACAGTGTCTTTCTATCAACACCGGCAGGATATCAGCATGTTTCCTGTGTTGTGTATGTTTGAAGTAGTAGGATTTCCCTGAGGGACCTGTGCCTGGCAACTATGTTCAGAGATTTCATCCATCGCAGTCCAAAGAGTCACACTCTGTCTTCCAGTCTCTCTGCTTCAGGACACAGCCTTCTGT
This sequence comes from Lota lota, assembly GCA_026745465.1. NCBI lineage: Eukaryota > Metazoa > Chordata > Actinopteri > Gadiformes > Lotidae > Lota > Lota lota. The sequence goes on from JACYXH010000812.1 coordinate 5,495,731, forward strand.
CAGTGTTTGTTAAATGGTTTACCCTGGGGAGTTTCAAAATCATCTTTATACTATCCTTACGAGTTTAAAGACCTTAAACTAAACTCTACAGTCGGTAACTGAAAACGTGAGCATATTCTGAGCCCTATGGACGGCCATGTGGTAATTATAACGTTACAGCAAAGCATCAGTGCATGATATAGAAATTGCAGCCTTCCTGAAGGCATTTGAAATATATATATACACTATTATGTATTGTTGCTAAAGGTGTTGATCGGACACACTTCTATGTATCGTTCACAGATTTTACAGGTCAGAAGAGAAAACCGGTCAGAAGAGGAGACATGTATAGTTTCATCATTTGACGTACGTTTTGAATGCTGGCTATTGCAGTAGTAAATGTTGTAATTGTTGTAGAGGTACTGTTGTATAGACTGATAGCTGTTGGTTCGCTCCGATCTGCAGTTGCTTAGGTGTGAATTGGGGCAGCAGGGGTGTGGATTGGGGTGGTGTTGGAATTGATATACCATACATATTTATACTGAAATATGTATGGTGTTTCATTGGAAAGTACTGACCGGTTTAATAGATTCATCTCTACCTTTGTCATATCGTTCTATTTAAGTATACTGGTAATATACATCAGAAGTAAGAATAAGGTGTGCTTCATTTGCAAACTTGTGAGGAACCTTATTATGGTTATCAGACTTTTCTCATCATGTGTGCTTTATCTCACACATACAGGAGAATGGCGTTGCAGTGGGATGCATCCAATGTTAATTATTGGACATTGGTTCTTGCATCCTTATTGCATTGCCCACCCACACCCCAAGTTTTACATATAATCTGATTTTGGATCACATCTTTATTCAAGGCTTACTTCCAGCTCCATAGATAGATAATTATCAATATGGATTACAGCCGGCTGGCCAGTTAGGCGATCTCAGTTAGGGTATGTTTGTGTGTGAATCAAAGAAAATCTTGTAGCCTAACTTTGTCACAATCACCTGCTGTGCTGTTTTACACATCTCGTTTGGCATCACATTGATCTTTAAAGGCCACCCCCATCTGTATTCTCTCCACAGCTCTATTGTCAACCACTTGGTAGTGGCAAACACATTTAATGGTCCCTCTGTGTAATTGTTCATGTAATGTTCTGGCTGGAACACATCACCTCTCCTGTTTATGAGCCAGGGGTGCAAATTTGGTTTGACAGGTGGGGGGAACCAACGGTGGGAGTTGGTCAGCAGCAGCAACAAGGCCTTTTTTCTGATAACTGAATGTTCTTTTGCCATAACCTATACTATCCTACCAAAGCCAACGCCACACATTTGGCAACAGATCGCAATCTCTGAATGTTGTTTGAATTGTACATTTATTGTATACATTTCTGTATTTATTTTATGATTATTATTTGACTTTCTGAAAATGTGTTTTAATCACATGCTTGGAAAACCAAGAGCAATCAACTTAATATTTATCTATTGTGGAATAAAAAGTAATTGTAATACTGATAAAAGTCCTTCCCCCCCCCCCCCCATTGTGCCTATGTTATGAGCCAAGGTCAGAGACCAGCCACCTACAATCTGTGATGGATTAGAAATTTACAAGCCTCTGAACACCATGTGACAGAGACAGATTTCAGCAAATCATGGAAAAGGCACCCTTTTTTTCTTTGATCCATCAGTCTCAAATATCACAGGGTGTGTAAAGAATGATTTAGCTGGGTATTTCCCCCCTAAAATGTTCAGAAATATGCTTCAGTATAGCCATTGTTCTTTCATACAACTACACATTGTGGATAACCACTGTGGACAGGATCATCAGAACTCTCAATCTCAGCTAAAAAAAAGCCATATTAAATAAGCAATGCAAGTTATAAAATATGCAAAAATGTAAATTGTTATGAAATATAATTTATAAATAATAAAAGAAATATGCTAATAAAAAGCCTAACAAATGATGCCAGAGCATCCCAGGTAATTGCAGTCATCTATCTTCTCTAGCTAGCCATGCACACAAACTGTTGGTTCTGTAATAATCTACACCTCCCTCAAACTTTACAAAAGTCTGGTTCTTTCTGAGTAACACTGACACTTATGATGATCTGGGGATCCCGCTTCACAGGACGTACCGACCTCTTGTTCTCCGGCTCTGGATTGTTGTGGATGATGAGTTGTGATGAATAAGATAGAAGGGGCTTAAGACAGAAGTGGCTTCTCTCTGACACCCTCTCTAACATACGGAGGGAGCCACAGCCAATGGCCATTCATTTTTAATCTGGAGCAGCGGGAACCATCTTGTGAGACCACCCTGATCTCGTGAGTTCAGATTATGTTTTCTCTGCAGATCAGTGTGGTGTCAAGCCTGTTGAATGGTTCTTCCAAAGATGCAAAAATCATAGGTGATGGGCATGGGAGGGCTGCAGAATTTAAATGGCGTCACCCATGGAAAGTGTAGAAATCGCAGGGCAATCAAAACCGTTTTAGATTAGATGGACCGAATAACTAGCCTGGGAACCAGACAAATTTTGCAAGCTCTTTTTTATTTTCTCTGGCATATGCATCTGGCCCCCTCCCGTTCAGACCAATTGGTTGTAGGTCCATCCAATTGCGTCGAGACGCATTTTGGTCTGGTACATTGATTGCGCCACATGGAAATTGAAATGAATTTAGAGGTTCCAGACTAATACGCATTTGCAAATTGGTCTGGCGATGTTAGGCTACCGAATCACTATGTTAAAGGTTCAACAAGAAATAGTATTTTCTTAGAGGAGAAGCTGTTTTTGCTTCACTTCCAACATTATTCGGCAAGAACAAAGAGCGAGAGCATCCCTCTGATTGGCTGTGGTATGAGTTTTCTGAACTACCTAAGGCCGTGCCCATGTGAAAATCAATAGCTGCCCAGCCAAGGCCAGGCTAATTGTTATTGTGAAACGCAAACCTGAATATCTGGATGGTCTCACGAGGCTAGCGAGGACCCGAGCAGTGGCGCCACTGAAAGCAAGCCAAAGGCTTGGTTGAATATCAAATCCATTTTGACAGCTGATCCAAGCCACACCTTGTACTTGCCTTCAGAGCTGATGAAAAAATGTGCAGATGTTGAGACACCGGCCACCCATTCATTCAACTGTCTTTACTGCTGTAGAGTGGAAATGAATAGGGGCTGGTAATCACTTTTCTCCACTCCAACATGACAAAAGTGTTATGAAGTTTTTAATGTGCACATTACAGTGGGAAGAATGATGTGTCTGGGGGATGCTCTGGCATAAACTGCAGAAGTCAGACTGTACATCCTCCATGGAGCTTTGGTACGTCCTGCAGCCATTATATACATGCAGTATATGAAACACTATGTACATACATACATACATACATACATACATACATACATACATACATACATACATACATACATACAGTGTCTCAGGAAAGACTACTGTGTGCAACCCACAGCGAGATAGATTAATTAACACAATGTGGGGATATTTAACCAAGTCCGTACTGTTTATTATACCTTAGTTAGTTACGCAAACATTATTTGTTCCAATGTAGACACACATACAGTATCAATCTGAAGTTGCATAACAGCCCATCCTCTTGTCCTCTAGTCTCTAGTTGGCCACTGAGCACACCCACTTATGTATGTGCTTCAAATGGTACATTATCCATTATCACTCCCATTTGTATTTATTGCCTGTTTGAAGTCAAATCTGCTGCGTCTGACGGTAACTTAAGCAGTAAACTGCAATGCTGCCATGCTCGCACGCTCACGGACAGATGCTCCAAGCAGCGTTTTGGCTTCGCTCTGATATGGCATCCGTCGGTTGGTTACGGCCTCCTCTCAGCCGTAAAAAGCATCAGAAGCAGCGGCGTGGAAGGCAACCAGCCACATGCACAATATTTCAAAATGGTATGTGGTAACACAAGGCATCTGACAACAAGAAACCTATTGCTATGCACCACCAGCCCACATTTTACACCTGGTTAGGCTCACGGTGCATCCTCTGCAACGGTTAATTGGTGAGAAAAATGATGTCTGAAATATAACTTTGGTATAACGACGTCATAATGAGATCTGATGCATTTCGTATTCCTAATGTACTGTGATCAAGCTCTCCTTGAACCTGTGCCTTTGCAGTTTGTAAGTGTAATTACGTCCGATTTATGCTGTTGAGCAATCAATGCACTGAATAAATTATAAATTAAAATAAATGTAAAATGTCCTGCAATCTTTGTTTTCCACATGATCGTAGTAATAAAGTCTAACTGCTTCACAGTACTCCTAACTTTATACGTGGTGCTATGTTAGGTTTTGTCATAAATTGGTAAACAAACTGTCCAGAATACAGTGAGTACAGTGAATACAGTGGGGAACATGGTTATATCAAAACCTTTATGTTGTAAGAACCCTAAACTACTGGGGGGGTTATACTGTTCTGTATAGAGGGAGAGAGAGGGAGAGAGAGAGATCTATCAATGGGGCCTGTCATTACCAGGGTATGGTGCTGTGCTGGGTCATTACGGTCCAATTCTACAGGCACTCATTCTGCCACACAATACCCCACAAATATAGCGCCATTTGTTTTCCTGGAACCAGTCATTTTTAATACATGAAATTATTTTGCTCAGTACACCATTGTTCGACAGCAGGAACACCAATTTCTTTGGAATACCATTCACTTTCTGTGGTCATCAGTGTAATTTCCAACCAGCTTGCAGAATGTCATGTGCTTATTACCGTTGGACTCAGAGACTAAACTTTTTGCCTTTAGGCCTAGTCCCCGAGGATTATAGATCTTTGTTTTAACAGAAACCAAATTTTTGGGCCTTTGGTTTGCTAAAGGCCCCCCAACCCCCTGCCCCAGTGTTCACTGGAGCAAATTCCACCTCCACTCTCACTGAAATGTAATCAAATCCTACCAGAAGCACCATGAATACAAATATTATAATTATCTTTGACTCCGTTTGGCCATGAACGACTATTAGCATACATTTGCAGAGCTTAAAGGCCCGCTAGGAGCAGGCTGAGGGGAAGTAATTGTTACAATAATAATACTTGCTCAATATGGATTTTTAAAGGAACTCTGTGAAAGACGATTTCATTATTTGAATCTCTTCAGTTTCAAATGGGTATGTTAATATCCACGTTGAGAGATGGCTGTTATGAATTTATGAATGCTAAATTATAACAATTGTTATCCAGGCGATATAAAGTAGACACCAGCATAGTATTCCTGATGTCTTTGGATTGAATATATATATTACGTTATTATGTGAGGTATGTGTCCAGAGTTGAACAAAATGAAAATTTCTTCTGAATGACTCTAACTGGCAATGCCTAGTATAAGGGCTACCAGCTAGCTGGTCCAAATAAATAAATAAATAAAAACATCAACAAACCTTGAATAGGAGATCTGAAGTAACCTAACTCATTTAGTGTGTGATTGTGCAAAAACATTCAATTATACTTTATAAAGGAATATCGGAATCTGAGACTTATTGTCCAACACTGTTCTATATGGCTCGTGTTCGGAAAAACAAAATGTGCTTTTATTTGAAGTGATATCACAACACGTCATTTAAAAAAATAAAAACGAAAAAATCGAAAGACTAGACAGGAATTTGAGACAGACTGTTTGTAATGCTGTTCTATCTTGCGCATGTTTAGAATACTGAGACATGCTAAATGTTCAGTGAAAACACAATCAACATGCCTTTCTCTCTCTTGCATTTCTGCAGTAGCTTAACAAATACAAAGATTGTGTCCTTTTTCCGTAACTGCAACATTAAATGAATCTGAGCCCCCTGAAGAAATCCAAATCAATTCACAACTGTTATCAACAAACAAATTGGCATCCACCCTGAATGCTTCAATTACAGCCAGTGTTGAAACAGATATGAACAGAAATGTCCCACACATGCCTTTCACTGCTCATACTGGGTCCATATTGGAGCATTATCTTTCCTATTGAAGGAGGAGAGGGCATGCATGCCTCAGTGAATTCGGTGTCCAACTTATTTTGAAATGCGATAAAGGTCTAGATTGTATCTATTGTCTCGAAAATGAAGGTATTTTTCTGCTATGTGGCCCTCAGAAGATATGCCTAAAACATTGGTCTAACCAGCCCTATCGACACTGTGGCTTAGCAACTACTGCTAAAGCGTTGTTAAAATTACTCAAACATATAGAAAGATAAATGTTAATAACAATATAATATGTCATAGTACTATGTCAAAAGTATGTCATATTTCTATGAAAGGGAGCAGAACCACTCATATATCCCATTAATCATTAATCACTATTTATGTTTATGTATGTCAACTTTTCTACAATTGGCAATTAATGACTAACTTCTTACTAGAACATTGGTCATAAGCTTCATAACTTAGAGATTTGCATGATGCTTTGGTGAAGGTGGACCAGAATAAAAAAATTTACAGAGAAGAATTCCATGGATCTATTGATGTGGATTTTATTAAGACATTTCTAGTTCCAATTTTTTTTATTGAGTAAATAGCAGCAGTAGAAAAGTTCCATAGTGCAGGTTTCTTGTCTGTATGACTCATTAACTTGTATGAACTCCTGTTGGGCATCCATAATAAGTGATCAAGGATTTGACTTATTTTAAACCCTATACACTATCTCAAAAATGTAAAAGAGATAAGAACCAACAGTGGATCAACATGGCTTGAGGAGAGAGAGCAGGTGTGTGATGTTCAGGGAGGAAAATCAATCAAGAGCAGTGACAAGGGAAATAAATATTGACATGTTAGTATCAGATTCATGGTGGATGGTAGATAGCATGAAGAAACCTCAAATGAACTCATGACACAATTGAGTGTTTGCTAGCTTTGACATCATAGTGGTGTACTGACCGCGACCCATGTTGCTCCAAAGACAGCAAATTAAATTTGCCATCTATGGCACTGTATACACAGATAAATATGTGGATTCTACAAACGTTTTTTAATCAAGAATATATTGTATCTAGAGGGTTTCGGAGTCCATCCTGTCCCAAAATATTCTGCGGGAAACACTGTACACTGTGTGACCTAAACAATATCATGTTAAATGTTGCCTACATCGGCCACACCTGTGGTGACTGCAGCGTGGTAAGAGCCTTTTCCTGCTACCTAGAGCCTTAAAATCAAACAGTTGACAATTATCATGATCTGAAGGGTCCAAACAGACTTGACTTCCTGCAGAAAATGCAGACACAACTCTCACTCCAGGTGTAGAAGGATCGAATCCCATACCCCTGCATTTCCACCATCAGAATATATCGGGAGCTTGACCAGGGTCGTGGATGGCAGCATAATATTGTCTGTCATAAATGCATGTTGAGTAATTGACAGCCTGGAAAAAGCTACAAGGAGCAAGTACCCATGTGGTACAAGGAAAGCATTAATCAGACCTGGAAAGTTAAGCCCGAACAGGCCCAAACCAGACAGAATTATGTTCTAACCTGACCAGAAACCACACCTTGATAGCCATTTTAGGCCTGAACCTGATCATAGCCGGACATTTTCCGTAACGAGTTTCCCTCTAAACGGCACAGGCGACAAAAAAGAAATAAACAAAACAACCGACAAATATTCAATATAATAGAAATATTATCATATGATGTCATCTAACGTAGAATAGGTTATTAGGCAAGAAAAGGAGTCATTGTACATTTTTTTACATTCTTTATTTATGAAACCAGCTTAGAACAAACAAATAAATAGAATAATGAAAAGATAAATACGTCTAGGCTCCTATGCAGAACATAACCCACCTGTTCATTATTCTTGCTATGCACGTTGTGAACGATTTTCTAAACTTCAGACTTTTCTCTTTTTCTCTTGCGCAACCAACTGTAATCGCCTGACGACAGCCGCCTTTCACTTCCTCAGCAGCAGCCATTTTCATGTTTCTCTCTTATCCCAAACAACGTATCTGACAATTATTGATGTCTTGTTGGTCAGTCAGGTCGGTTGGAGGGGGGAAGGGAGGCGGTGGGGGGGGGGGGGGGGGGGGGGCTGCTGCATGCAACAGATCTGACTGAGACACAAGTTGCTTGTAGTGAGCACACTACAAAAACATAATACTAATAATTGTAATTAATTAATTCAATCTTACCTACAGCACCTTTTTAATGGAAGGTGCTCCACAGCCACCTTCCACAGGGATTATCCCAAGTGGAGGAGTTTACTAGCCTTGTGAGACCATCTTGATGTAGCGAGTTCCCATTTTAGTTTCTCGCTGAAGATTAGACTGGCCTCGCTCCCGCTGAAACCAACTTTCAAAGCCCAGTCATTCACCTTAAATAACTAAGTTATGTTCTTGCCAAATCCAGTCGTGCCACACTTCTATCCGCTGGACCACTTGCTTTGTACTAGCCTGCTAGCCATGTGGCTAGAAGTTAACAAAACTCAGATTGAAACAATGGTGGCCCTAGATTTAATTATTAATTGTATTTTAGAGAAGGGCAGAGACAGAATCAGGTTGGAAAATATGTTACAGCAGAAAGGACAGTAATAATATGGGACATAAAGGGAGAAATGGGCCCTCCTTTTAGCACTATGGAGAGGGGTCACAGGCCCGACCAGGACATGGCTCGTCTCTCTGCATGGCTGCTTTGCTGACAGCTAGCAAACTGAACATCGAGAACATACAACACTGGGACATGCTGCAGTGGGCACACACACACACACACACACACACACACACACACACACACACACACACACACACACACACACACACACACACACACCTCCAGATTTATAGCGTCGGATGAAAAATGGGTGGCTAAAGCAATTTAGATAAACCTTTTTACACATATGCAGAAAGAAATAATTAATTTTGTGAACGGGAGAGGGGGTTCCGATTCATTTGTTTTATATGCCATTCAATTTCTTCACTCTGGAATAATTCAGAGCTTTGTTCAGTTTATTGGTATGTGTGAGCTTCTCAATGACCTCAATTTATAAAACAGGAGTACGTGTAGGAGATCCAAAGTCTTGGCACAGCTGAACTTCTAGTGCATGGTGTAGTGTCCATGTTGAACTGGTTTAGAGCACTCCCACATATACAGTTTGTTTGGTGTACTGAAACCCCTTTGAAAGTGTGATCTACCATCAGCTATGTACCTTACTTTTGTCACGTAGCTTTTCAAATTGACTTTGAATAAATTATAAATGGGGGGTAATGTAATACCCATTTAACTTGGCTGGTAAAGCTTCTAAAATATTGGGATCCGCTAAAACTATTTAGGCATCTTTACATACCAAGTCAATACATTATTTGCACATTAGGCAAATTAGGTTATTGATATTTACTTTTACTTGTTACGGGGATGAAAAAAATAATTATCTTTATATGGAGAATAAAGGAATATTAATATTTCCTCCTTTTGGTCAACTCTGTCCAAAGATTGATTTAAAATCCATAAATGTGGCACTCAATGGGCAACATCCAAAGATTTTATATAGACGTACACTATATTGCCAAAGGTTTTGGGACGCCTGCCTTTACATGTACATGAAGGTTAATGACATCCAATTCTTAATAGGGTAGGGTAGGGTAGGGTTTCATATGGAGTCTGCTCACACTTTGCAGCTATAACAGCTTCAACTCTTCTGGGAAGGCTTTCCACAAGGTTTAGGAGTGTGTTTATGGGAATTTGTGACCATTCTTCTTGAAGCGCATTTGTGAGGTCAGGCACAGATGTTGGACGAGAAGGCCTGGCTCGCAGTCTCCGCTCTAATTCATCCCAAAGGTGTTATATTGGGTTGAGGTCAGGACTCTGTGCAGGCCAGTCAAGTTCCTCCACAACAAACTCGCTCATCCATGTCTTTATGAACCTTGCTTTGTGCACTGGTGCGCAGTCATGTTGGATCAGGAAGGGGCCATCCCCAAACTGTTCCTACAAAGTTGGGAGCATGAAATTGTCCAAAATGTCTTGGTATGCTGAAGCATTAACAGTTCCTTTCACTGGAACTAAGGGGCCAAGCCCAACCCCTGAAAAACAACCCCACACCATAATCCTCTCTCCACTAAACTTTACGCTTGGCACAATGCAGTCAGGCAAGTACCGTTCTCCTGGCAACCGCCAAACCCAGACTCGTCCATCGGATTGCCAGACAGAGAAGCGTGATTCATCACTCCAGAGAACACGTCTCTACTGCTCTAGTGTCCAGTGGCGGTGTGCTTTACACCACTGCATCCGACACTTTGCATTGCATATGGTGATGTAAGGCTTGGATGCAGCTGCTCGGCCATGGAAGCTCTTTCTATGAAGCTCTCTACGCACTGTTCTTGAGCTAATCTGAAGGCCCGCTCTGTGATTTTACGTTGCCTACCACTTCGTGGCTGAGTTTCTGTTGTTCCCAATTGCTTCCACTTTGTTATAATACCACTAACAGTTGACTGTGGAATATTTAGTAGTGAGGAAATTTCACTAATAGGTTGCCACCTGTGCAATAAGTCTATCACGGTACCATGCTTGAATTCACTGAGCTCCTGAGAGCGACCCATTCTTTCATAAATGTTTGTAGAAGCAGTCTGCATGCCTAGGTACTTGATTTTATACACCTGTGGCCATGGAAGTGTTTGGAACACCTGAATTCAATGATTCGGAGGGTTGTCCCAATACCTTTGGCAATATAGTGTATATACACAAATAACTATGATTAATGGAGCTATTTGCAACAAAAATACATTACTAAATCATGACCATGATATGTCATATGTCATCAGTGATTAAGGAAACATGCTAAGTCTAAATACTGGCTTCTCAGACAACAATGCTAATCCGTATGTTCTCCTTTGTCATTTCCATTCTTGGTTGGAATTTTATGTTTTGTTTTGGCTTATTCTCTGAGTAACCCCGGGTTGCCAGATATGAAACAAATTGGCACACAGGCACAGCATGCTGCATCCATGGAAGCAAGCAAACGAGCTGGATCAACTGAGAATTTACTAACTTCTACCCGACCTAAAAAGCCTTGTCCTCTTTCGAAAGAGCTCCTAGACCTGAGCCCTGCTAAAATGTCAATCTTGGAGTTGCATTTGAAAGTTGGAGACAGCTTAGAGCCCAGAAGGATTTCAAGATGGATGCCACCCGAGCTTCGAGTCTGAGGAGGAAGGGGTGGGTGGAGGAAACTCTCTCCCATATTGTGAATTTGGACTGCGGTACCCATTTTAAACGCTCAGTGTCAATGTTACATATTGTACTGTACCTTTAACAATGAGTAGGATAGGCTACTATAGGCTTACTGTGCATCAAACTGTGCTTGAAAGTACGGCTTTATTTTCCTAAGTCTTTGCTTTGTACTGCTTTGCTTGAAAGGTTTTTGTAAAAATTTTATTATCCAAGATCACAGTGATTGACAACCAGTGGAGGAGAACAACAACAGACTTAAGAGGACAATTAAGAACTTAAGTGGGTTAAGTCTAGGATCGCAAGACTGCTCAGGTGCATATATGTTGCATCACAGTTATAAATTACTACTGACACCCGGTGAAAATGCAGTGGCTGTCCATATAAGGGATGAGGTGCAAGTAGTTTTATCATATCATATCACTCATAGCGGTTGACCTGTTTTGTTCGGGTCCCTGCTTTCGACAGTTGACATTTTTCCGAGCCCCCAGGAGCCCCCAGGATGATTGATGGTGCATGGACTTGGACCGACATGTGAGGAGCTTTCACTCATCTTTGATAGATCCTCCAGTGTCTGCTCTGCTTGCTGCCTAGCATTTTAAACAAGGTCCACATCAACAGCCCCGGGTTCAGGAGATTATACTACCCAAGCGCTTCACTTCTACAATACAATTTTTCAAAGATTATTCCTTTTCAACAGTTGCCATTTGGAAAAATGCTTTCATAATGTCACATGCTCCTTATTAAGAAGGGATTGTTAATTTGTACAGATTAATAGGGGGCAATCAGGGGCCACCGGAGTCAGAGGTCCTAAAAGCATATATTTTGACAGATGTGTGTCACGTGTTAGATTTTGTGACTTGTTTAATGTTATGATGGATTGGGTATGGATTAATGAAATACGGCCAAAGCAGTGACTGAAGTTATAATTACTACAGAACTGTTTGTTTTGTGAAAAAGTGTGTTTCTAAAGCTGTCAGTCACCAGTGGTGTAGTGGGGATGTTTAAAGCGGGCAAAAGTCTGCTAGTAAAGAGTCACTGATGTAGCAATTGATAATGATAGTTAAAGAGTGTGCTCAGATCCCATGTGTTGCCCTATCCAAAGACCATAAGAGAGGACTCCACAATAGTTTGTTAAATATTTAAAATGTAATTTAACAAAGTTCTCTTAAGACACTAATTGATACAGAAAAGGACATGAGCACCATATCTGTCATCGACATCTCAACTTCTCATGATTAATGGCTCCGTATCTGCTTCTGGAGGCGTGAAATTATCTTTAATTACACTTATTGCGGTTCACGGGTAGTGTCTTGTTCTGCCTTGGTAGACAAGGTTTTGGTAAACACCTTTTTTCTCTTTTCAATTAAAGTATTTAGTTCGTAAGCCTATAAGGAGCAGAACATTGGCATCGTCTTCTTCCCAGTGAAACCGGTCTCCGAAGGCAGGACTCAACATGAATGTGGCAGGTGACATATTCATCCTTTGTTAGGATGTGATTTGGGTGAACACAGGACTTTAGAGGACAGTTTTGTATATATTAATGTTATATCTGCCTGCGCAGACTTGGTGTTCAGGATGAGAGTACCTAGACATAGGTCATCCATTATGTACTATAGCTGATCTTTGCTGTGTCTTGTTTTCCGGAGTACTGGATGTAGGCTCCTGGTGTGATTTCTGTGTGGATTCTGTGCCCTCTAGTGGATCCAAGAAAGCCTTGGTCTCTCTCTCTATCTGTGTTTGTGTGTGAGCACGCGCATGTGTGTGTGTCCTAAAGTGCGAGCCAGGTCAGATTAAGTCAGCTTGACTGAATCACAGTGATTTAAAAAGAAAATCCCATTTGCTGATTTCATATATTCATACAGATACAAATGCAGAATATGAATGCAAAAGGGTTTGTTTTGTGTTTTACATTTTTCAATACCTCTGTGAAACATCTACCAATTGCCCTCTAAAGGGAAAATAGGATATTTTATAACATGCAACATAAAACAATTTCCTGTTCTGCTGTGGGTATTCAGCTATGATTCGAGATAAACATGTTATTGTCTCACGTTCGGTGTGAATTAAGTTGCCTCTATACTTAAACCAGCTTTTTCGGTGTTCTCATCTCATCTGGTTGCTATTACACACCACTCTAAGCAAACAAACTTGCAATTGCAACCAATTAGCTAGATTCACAAAAAGGTGAAGCGACAAATCCATCTTTGCGTCTTTGAAGACCCGGTTCTTGGTTATGATGGTCATACAGGTATATTGCTGACACTGAGGATAGATCCCAGGACATTTGGTGGTGGGAGTGGAAGAACATAACCACTATACTATCCTCCTGCCCCCTTTTAGGCAAAGTATCATCTTTTAATAAATATTGTGATGTGACTTCACTTGTGACTAAAGACAAGAGCCAAATGCCTTCATCACTTAGGAGAGAGGGTGTTGCACACTGATGTCACGTCAGCTTCAGTCCATAATCTGGTCCCTGCTTATCGTTTACCATTTTATAACAACCACAAGTGTGTCTGGCGGTCTCCATAATACATCCGTTGGGAGCCTTGTCACTGCTTTCGCTGACAACTTTACAGCACTGTGTCCCCCATCTTCAACCTGCATAATTTCTCAATGATTGTCAAATTGTATCGCTATATTTCATTTCAATGTTTTATCTCACTGTGTCTCCAGACAGGCCTCATTGCTAGACACAAGCCGATTAAAAAGAGTGCACGGAGAGAGAGGGAGGATAATGTGTTTTGTAGGATTGAATGCAAGTGTCAAAACAAGCTTTATAAGCTAGACTCACTTTGTCTGTGTTTCCCCCCAAGGGAGTCAACAGCTTTATGTAGGCCTGTATAAGACTATGTACCTAAACAATTAACATCAAGATCAAGCATGTGTATTAGTATGTAGGCATGTAAACATTAATTGTGTCAATTAGTTGTATTTTTTTGTATGTTACCTGGTAGAACACCATTTTCTGACATACACCTAGCCTATGACATTACACCGAGAGGATGCCCTCGTTTTACCCACCCAATTAAAACAAGACAGTGGAATATCAGCAGAGAAGATTGAAACTCAACCATTTAGTTTATTTTAATTACTCTTCTCTTACTTTGTCCCTCCCTTGGTAACACGCACGCTGCGACAGCCTCCAATTAGTATCTGGCTTATTGCTTTCTTTAACAGCTATTCCTAATTAGGAGGAACTTGACACACACACACACACACACACACACACACACACACACACACACACACACACACACACACACACACACACACACACACACACACACACACACACACACCCCAATGGCTCAGTTGACACCAGGTGCCCTGTGGAATCAGTGCTATCCGTCTCTTCTGAATTTAATTCTGTCTATTTATTATTCTGCTTCTGTCTCGACACCGCTGAACTTTGTCACTCTCCACATTGCTGTCACATCCCTACCAGCTAAGATGGCATATTAAATGAGTAGTGCAATACCATTGCAAAACATTATTAATTATTAATATCACACTGGGATTATGTAATACAATGAAGGAAGAGGTTCAGGACTAGGATCATGTCATAGCTCACAATAACCACAAGAGGTTGGTATACGTTTCTCTGTTGTTTCATCGCCCTGTGATCAAAAGGTGCCGCCTGACGTCACCAGCTGGATGAACTCTGGTGGGTCAGCTCTGTGACATAGCCTAGGCTCATGGTGGTACAGTGTCGACAAAGTCGACACCGTGCGGGAAATCGCCTTTGAACTGTTATACTCGACTCAAAGGGCGAAAACAGGAAAAAGTACTCAATAACAATACATTAATATCGTGTTTTGCGGTAAGCAACAAGCATACACTGTGAAACTTGTCGGTGGGAAATTGATTTGAAGCGGTAAGCAACACGAAGATATGTAACTGCTTAGATGATAATTATTAGAATTGTGTTTTCAAGACAAATATGCAATCTACGCATCGCATTTGAAAACGTACAACTCGAATCTTCTCGCGGTCAGTTTGAATTCGTAATGACTTTCACCAGACGAAATTAAAAGTAAGATACAACTGTAACGTTACTTACCTGTGACACCAATGTGAAAATGGTATATCAAGACCTTCATTTGTTTTTTTGATGTTGTTGTGTGACTACATTAAACACTAAGGGTCACCTTAAAGGTATTATGTTATGGAAATATCACAACAGCGGAGTACTAGCCTAGTTGTGTCGCTAGATGGTGCTACATACTATTTACAAAGTAACGAGTGTGGAATCCAGCGGCATGTCATTATCACAAAATATGTTAGTTATAGCGTAGAACCAATATATGGCCAATATAATAAGCTTATTTATCTTATAAATGTTGTAATGAAACAAAAGGCAAATCGTTTATGATTCACTGAACTGTACTTTGTTATGTGTGTCCACTTTTAAATGCTTAGGCCTATTCAACCAGCATGCAATGATTTGAACAGCAACGTGAATATAAGGAGTAATTGAGCTGCCTTTGTCCTCATCCAGTCCTTGAAATTACATTTCCTGCTCACATTATTACTGTACCCTTGGTAGATTTAACCTCTCTGGTCAAATGTAAAATACGTGTAGATTCTTTGGACTATGTTAACTTTGTATATCAATTCTTAGGAGCTCAGCTCATCTTGTCCTCTATTTCTAAAGCAAAGGCACCAAGATCAATGTTTAAATTACTGTAGGGGTTTTACAGTGCATCTAAAAGCAGTAAGTGTGTGTGGTGGGTTATATTACCGGTATTAACATACTGGTAATACAACTTTAACATTGCAGTTGTTCACTTAATAGTCTGTATAGCAGACTACCAATGGACATGGACTGACCTGTTGAGCTGAGACTAAACAGCCTATCAATATTTAAAGGAACATGCAGATGAATATTATAACAGGAAAAATTCATAGTTTACATGACCATTGCAAATCTGCATAATCTGAAACTAATACGGTTTTAAACTTTTATACTATATATTCCTATTCCTATAATCCTATATAAGGATTTTGATGTAAACACATTTTTTTTAACCCTACCCCATATCTTACTGTTGAACCACTATTATACAAGTGCTTATTTTGGCAGTTCATGCCAGGATAAGGTTCAAGTGTCCATATCCGTTGTGATGAGAAATGTGTTATTGTATTTATATATCGCTGTAGGGAAACGCCACTCGTCTGTGTGGAGGACCTTGTCAATCCTCCTAGACCCATCACTTTCCAGCACATCCAGGAGAGAGACCGTGTGGAAGCATGTCCTCCCTGGTCCGACTGAGGCTGCTGCCCAGCGCCAAGTGCCTGTACACCCAGCCCGTCCAGGTGCTGGTGGACGGCCTGCGCTCGTCCCAGGTGGTCACCATGAAGGCCAGGGCCACCGACGACAAGGGGGTGCTCTTCCACGCCTCCGCCGTCTACAGGGCCGACTCCGGCGGGGTCGTGGACCTCAGGAGGGACCCCTCGCTGGGCGGGAGCTACACAGGCGTGGAGCCCATGGGTCTGCTGTGGTCCCTGAGGGCCGACACCCTCCACACCAAGTTCTACAAGAGCGACTCCCGGAAGCCCCACGTGGTCAGGTTCTCCGTGCACGAAGTAGAGACGGCGGCCGGGCCTGCTTTGGCCGAGGCGACCAATGAGAGGCGTCTGCTGGCGGATGGGGTCGCCCGACAACCAATCAAAGAAGGGAACATCCGTGGAGTTCTCTTTGTTCCCCCAGGTGGGTGGCTGAGTGCTGTTAAAAGAATATTTATAATTATATTTGATCAAATATATATTTATTTGCACTTTAAAGTGGTTATGTGGGCGGCTAGAGGCCCAGACAGATCCATGTAGTGAAACAATGTGAAGTCACGTCATCATGATGGTCTCCAGGCTAAATGGTGTGGCCAGTGCCACCAACACCCAGTTCGTAACATTCATAATACTACAAATGCAAGGGGTTTCATCACAGGGCCCTAGGCTCAATCACCATTGTATTACCTCATTCTGCGATAGATGGTGACTGAATTGAGTTATTTACATGAAAATCTTTGGAGATTTCCACTTCAATGACAAAGCAAACATTAATGACTTTAGCAAAAGCATTATGATTATAATAAGAGCTGGGTATGATTACGGAATACATTTCATAATAATAATTGTCACTGATTTACTGTATTATATGTCTCACTAATGTCCTGATAAAGCCAACCCTCATGGACATTTATTATAAGTTTCGGTTTAACATCCAAATGAAAGCTCTTAGTTTCAGTGTGTTGGTGTGATGGTCATGAGATTAAAGATGAGTAATAGTGCAACCAGTAGCAGCAGTATTTGTCTTCTGAAGCTCAAGCCTATCCGTAGAACCCATGATTTCTTGTGTTTGTAATGCACTATACTTTCTATTGTGCAGGAGAAGGCCCCTTCCCTGCTGTGTTGGACCTTTACACATTTGGCGGTGGGCTGTCTGAGAGACGAGCCTCTCTCCTGGCCAACTGTGGCTTCATGGTTCTGACTGTGGCGCTGTACGGCCATGACGACCAGCCCAAGAAGGTCACAAAGCTCCATTTGGACTACTTTGAGGAGGCAATACAGTTGTTAAGGAAACATCCAAAGGTGAGTATCCTGAGGAAACCGAAGAAGGATGAACTGTACACCAATTATGCTTAAAGTCAAACAAAAGTTGAATACCAAAAATAACAATATAATTACTGAGTGAAATCTACTGACAAGAAACATGACACAAAAACCGAACTGACACATTGAGTAATTGTCCTCCAAACATGTAGGCTATAAAGATGGATTTGCTCTCTTTGTGCGCCTCTTAGTATTTCAACCAGTCCTTGTGTAGGCCGTTGTTACAGATAGAGACAAGGTTTCAGCCTCTAGTTCATCTTGTGTGCTGCCTTCCATGTTCTTCTGCTCTGAGCAAGATCTGTTTCAAAAGCAGATGCAGAGTCTCCGGACTTAATTGATCCCTAGGGAAATTACTGTCACAGGGGCTCATCAAAATGTACATGAAATACTATAAACTATGTAACTTTAAAAGTGGCTCATATGCTAGGAGCTTGCATGTTACATTAACAGTGTTTATTTCTCACAGGCAATGGATTCGGGCGTTGGCGTAATATCAATATCCAAGAGCGGAGATCTGGCACTTTCAATCGCCACGTACCTACCAAACGTTAAAGCCACCGCGTGGATAAACGGCTGCTGCTCCAACGTTGCCCTACCCCTCTACTACAGAGGAAGTCAAATACGCTCTGCCCTAATGTACGACAGCCGTGGTATTACGGTCACCGAGTCTGGTGCTTTGAACATAAAGCATGGCCTTCACGATCATCTGGCACCAGAGAACGAAGGATCCCTGATTCCCATCGAACGAGCCGCAGGGCGCTTCCTCTTCGTGGCCGCTGAGGATGACCTCAACTGGGACAGTTGTCTTTTTGCTAACCAGATGGAGGAGAGGCTGAGACGTCTCGAGAAAGACAACTTTGAGAAGGTGGTTTACCCACAGTCGGGGCACTACCTGGAGCCACCGTTCGGGCCGTACTGCCCGTCCAGCTTCCATGGGGTGGTGGGGGCGCCGGTCGCGTGGGGTGGGGAACCCAAGGCCCACGCGATGGCTGAGGTGCACCTGTGGAACAAGATCCAAGAGTTCTTCAGAACACACCTGGTCCCAGAGGCTGGTGCAGCCAAAGCTAGGTTATAGAAGGCTGTTTTCCTATAACCTTGGAACAAAGCTGATAGGATAGGAATGACTTGATTCACAAACCTAACTTTTTCACCTGCAAAATCACCGGTTATCCCAACCTCAATTTTTTCTTGCACTTTGCTTGCACGTATTTGCGATGCCTAAACATCAAAGATGGAACATTATTGTATGATTAGTGCAAAGTCCCGCAAAATAAAACATTTGATCATCGTCAGTAAAGAAGGATTTATGTTATTCTTCAGATGTGTTCTTTAGAAGCGTTATTATTGGTTTGAACCTTGGATCTACATTGTAGGCAGTGCCAACGGTAGTCAAGAACGTCCACAAGAACTTCTGCTAAGACAATGGCTTTGTATACAGTTTTCCTCATGCAGGGAACCACTGTCTGTGGTGAAGGTTTTCAGAACACATTGGCTGATTCTATTCTGTTCTGTTGCCAATCCATATCATCAGACTCACATATGGCATCTCATACATAACCTTAATTTCCCTCTGGAACATCCTAAAGAATATGAAAGCTGCAGCGTAAAAGATCAAGGACTTGGCTGTACTGATTTGTGCCTCCTTGTGTTTAAATGAAAAGATATGAAAAGATGAGCCTTGTTTGAAGATCATTGGTTTTATGCTGACTTGTATAATGTTGATTCATAAAACAATTTCCATATCACACAAAGAAAGGTGTAATCTACTGAGGTGCGTTCCCATCTTGATTATGTGTTGATTTATTTTGTTATAGAATCCAGGCGACATGGTGAGATGTATTTTTTCTCTGTAATCTTTTACTCTACAGCCAAAGCCTTAATTGTGTTTTCCTGACCTACACATTAGACTAACTACATTATGTAGCCTTGACTATTTAGCCTAATAAAATCCTACGCTGTTCACTTTCCTTTCACTGACAGGTTTTTGTGTGTGTAGTGATACTTTTGTCGTTGTACTCATACTATTACTACAGTTGTTTTTTTGTGTTCTATTACATGGCTGTTGGCAACATTGGTTAGCTGCTGATTTAAGTTCGCTTCAGTTTAGAAGCTAATGCTGACGTGAGTATTAACCACGGGAGCCAAGTGGCAGCGTGGGACGATGTCATTGTGTATGGCCACTGTCGTTGCCCTTCTCTTCGTGTCATTAGTTTATACATAGAAGTCCCCATAGTTATTAACCCAGCTGGATCAGGGCTCTGAGTGATGTGAGTGAGGACATCTCCTGACTCACTGTGTGTCTGCATAAGTGTTCACCCTACCCTACATTTCACCTCACCAATCAGTGTACAGGTTGTGTCTGTGTTAAGTTAAAGTAGGTGTGTGTGTGCGTGTGTGTGCGTGTGTGTGTGTGTGTGTGTGTGATACCATTCATAGAAAATGAACAGAGGAGAGTAGGCTTTCACACACACAAACAGATTCAACCTGCAATCTCATCTGCAAGGAGCTGATTAACAATTGTCACTGGCATCATGAAAACAAACTTGTACCCAATGGTGTGAAAAACTGAGCCGTAAAATAAATAAGATAACTACTAAGTATTCCATGAGAAACACTGGCCGTTTCAAACACAACAATGTATTCCCCTAATTACTACCAACACCATTACTGTCCAGTCCAGTCCAATGCTCATATACTTCCAAAAGGAAGGTGGCCATTGCGATGGTGCATAACGATGTGCAAGCCCTATAATATGCTAAGAAAATAATATTATCAGCATTATAACAGTCAACATGTTTGGCCGCTAGGAGGTGAATAAGGTCAATATACACTGCTCTAAAAAATAAAGGGAACACTTAAACAACACAATGTAACTCCAAGTCAATCACACTTCTGTGAAATCAAACTGTCCACTTAGGAAGCAACACTGATGGACAATAAATTTCACATGCTGTTGTGCAACTGGAATAGACAACAGGTGGAAATTATAGGCAATTAGCAAGACACCCCCAATAAAGGAGTGGTTCTGCAGGTGGTGACCACAGACCACTTCTCAGTTCCTATGCTTCCTGGCTGATGTTTTGGTCACTTTTGAATTCTGGCGGTGCTTTCACTCTAGTGGTAGCATGAGACGGAGTCTACAACCCACACAAGTGGCTCAGGTAGTGCAGCTCATCCAGGATGGCACATCAATGCGAGCTGTGGCAAGAAGGTTTGCTGTGTCTGTCAGCGTAGTGTCCAGAGCATGGAGGCGCTACCAGGAGACAGGCCAGTACATCAGGAGACGTGGAGGAGGCCGTAGGAGGGCAACAACCCAGCAGCAGGACCGCTACCTCCGCCTTTGTGCAAGGAGGAGCAGGAGAAGCACTGCCAGAGCCCTGCAAAATGACCTCCAGCAGGCCACAAATGTGCATGTGTCTGCTCAAACGGTCAGAAACAGACTCCATGAGGGTGGTATGAGGGCCCGACGTCCACAGGTGGGGGTTGTGCTTACAGCCCAACACCGTGCAGGACGTTTGGCATTTGCCAGAGAACACCAAGATTGGCAAATTCGCCACTGGCACCCTGTGCTCTTCACAGATGAAAGCAGGTTCACATTGAACACATGTGACAGACGTGACAGAGTCTGGAGACGCTGTGGAGAACGTTCTGCTGCCTGCAACATCCTCCAGCATGACCGGTTTGGCGGTGGGTCAGTCATGGTGTGGGGTGGCATTTCTTTGGGGGGCCGCACAGCCCTCTATGTGCTCGCCAGAGGTAGCCTGACTGCCATTAGGTACCGAGATGAGATACTCAGACCCCTTGTGAGACCATATGCTGGTGCGGTTGGCCCTGGGTTCCTCCTAATGCAAGACAATGCTAGACCTCATGTGGCTGGAGTGTGTCAGCAGTTCCTGCAAGAGGAAGGCATTGATGCTATGGACTGGCCAGCCCGTTCCCCAGACCTGAATCCAATTGAGCACATCTGGGACATCATGTCTCGCTCCATCCACCAACGCCACGTTGCACCACAGACTGTCCAGGAGTTGGCGGATGCTTTAGTCCAGGTCTGGGAGGAGATCCCTCAGGAGACCATCCGCCACCTCATCAGGAGCATGCCCAGGGGTTGTAGGGAGGTCATACAGGCACGTGGAGGCCACACACACTACTGAGCCTCATTTTGACTTGTTTTAAGGACATTACATCAAAGTTGGATCAGCCTGTAGTGTGGTTTTCCACTTTAATTTTGAGTGTGACTCCAAATCCAGACCTCCATGGGTTGATAAATTTGATTTCCATTGATAATTTTTGCGTGATTTTGTTGTCAGCACATTCAACTATGTAAAGAAAAAAGTTTTTAATAAGATTATTTCATTCATTCAGATCTAGGATGTGTTATTTTAGTGTTCCCTTTATTTATTTATTTAGCAGTGTACATCGATGGGCTTTATCCATAAGGCCTCTATAACCACACGACGTTGGTGTACAATTCTCAATAAGCCCATCGCCCTGTGAACTAGGCACGAAATACAATGCTTTATTAAAGATATCCCAGCGAAATATCATTGTTATAACATTAGTCTAAAAGCCAACGCCACATGACAAAATGAAAGGTACTCAGCTATTAACATGAAGCATGTTCAAATAAAGTGGGAGTTGCCTTTTAGAAACGTCACCAGCCGGATGAACTCTGGTGGGTCAGCTCTGTGACATAGCCTAGGCTCATGGTGGTACAGTGTCGACAAGGTCGACACTCTGCGGGAAATCGCCTTAGAACTGTTATACTCGACTCAAAGGGCGAAAACAGGAAAAAGTACTCAATAACAATACATTAATATCGTGTTTTGCGGTCGGTGGCTAAGCAACAAGCATACACTGTGAAAATTGTCGGTGGGAAATTGATTCGAAGCGGTAAGCAACACGAAGATACGTAACTGCTTAGATGATAATTATTAGAATTGTGTTTTCAAGACAAATATGCAATCTACGAATCGCATTTGAAAACATGTACAACTCGAATCTTCTCGCGGTCAGTTTGAATTCGTAATGACTTTCACCAGACGAAATTAAAAGTAAGATACAACTGTAACGTTACTTACCTGTGACACCAATGTGAAAATGGTATATCAAGACCTTCATTTGTTTTTTGATGTTGCTGTGTGAATACATTAAACACTAAGGGTCACCTTAAAGGTATTATGTTATGGAAATATCACAACAGCGGAGTACTGGCCTAGTTGTGTCGCTAGATGGTGCTACATACTATTTACAAAGTAACGAGTGTGGAATCCAGCGGCATGTCATTATCACAAAATATGTTAGTTATAGCATAGAACCAATATATGGCCAATATAATAAGCTTATTTATCTTATAAATGTTGTAATTAAACAAAAAGCAAATCGTTTATGACTCACTGAACTGTACTTTGTTATGTGTGTCCACTTTTAAATGCTTAGGCCTATTCAACCAGCATGTAATGATTTGAACAGCAACGTGAATAGAAGGAGTAACTGAGCTGCCTTTGTCCTCATCCAGTCCTTGAAATTACATTTCCTGCTCACATTATTACTGTACCCTTGATAGAGTTAACCTCTCTGGTCAAATGTAAAATACGTGTAGATTCTTTGGACTATGTTAACTTTGTATATCAATTCTTAGGAGCTCAGCTCATCTTGTCCTCTATTTCTAAAGCAAAGGCACCAAGATCAATGTTTAAATTACTGTAGGTTTTTTACAGTGCATCTAAAAGCGTTAAGTGTGTGTGGTGGGTTATATTACCGGTATTAACATACTGGTAATACAACTTTAACATTGCAGTTGTTCAGTTAATAGTCTGTATAGCAGACTACCAATGGACATGGACTGACCTGTTGAGCTGAGATTAAACAGCCTATCTATATTTAAAGGAACATGCAGATGAATATTATACTACCAAAAATTCATAGTTTACATGACCATTGCAAATCTGCATAATCTGAAACCAATACGGTTTTATACTTTCACACTATATATTCCTATAATCCTATATAAGGATTTTGATATAAACACATTTTTTTAACCTACCCCATATCTTACTGTTGAACCATTATTATACAAGTGCTTATTTTGGCAGTTTATGCCAGGATAAAGTTCAAGTGTCCATATCCGTTGTGATGAGAAATGTGTAATTGTATTTATGTATTTATATACCGCTGTATGGAAACGCCACTCGTCTGCGTGAAGGTTCTTGTCAATCCTAGACCCATCACCTTCCTGCACATCAAGGAGAGACACCGTGTGGAAGCATGTCCTCCCTGGTCCGACTGAGGCTGCTGCCCAGCGCCAAGTGCCTGTACACCCAGCCCGTCCAGGTGCTGGTGGACGGCCTGCGCTCGTCCCAGGTGGTCACCATGAAGGCCAGGGCCACCGACGACAAGGGGGTGCTCTTCCACGCCTCCGCCGTCTACAGGGCCGACTCCGGCGGGGTCTTGGACCTCAGGAGGGACCCCTCGCTGGGCGGGAGCTACACAGGCGTGGAGCCCATGGGTCTGCTGTGGTCCCTGATGGCCGATGCCCTCCACACCAAGTTCTACAAGAGCGACTCCCGGAAGCCCCACGTGGTCAGGTTCTCCGTGCACGAGGGAGAGGCGGCGGCCGGGCCTGCTTTGGCCGAGGCGACCAATGAGAGGCATCTGCTGGCGGATGGGGTCGCCCGACAACCAATCAAAGAAGGGAACATCCGTGGAGTTCTCTTTGTACCCCCTGGTGGGTGGCTGAGTGCTGTTAAAAAAAGGCCCAGACAGATCCATGTAGTGAAACAATGTGAAGTCACGTCATCATGATGGTCTCCAGGCTAAATGGTGTGGCCAGTTCCACCAACACCCAGTTCGTAACATTCATAATACTGCAAATGCAAGGGCTTTCATCACAGGGCCCTAGGCTCAATCACCATTGTATTACCTCATTCTGCGATAGATAGTGACTGAATTGAGTTATTTACATGAAAATCTTTGGAGATTTCCACTTCAATGACCAAGCAAACATTAATGACTTTAGCAAAAGCATTATGATTATAATAAGAGCTGGGTATGATTACGGAATACATTTCATAATAATAATTGTCACTGATTTACTGTATTATGTCTTTCACTAATGTCCTGATATAGCCAACCCTCATGGACATTTATTATAAGTTTCGGTTTAACATCCAAATAAAAGCTCTTAGTTTCAGTGTGTTGGTGTGATGGTCATGAGATTAAAGATGAGTAATAGTGCAACCAGTAGCAGCAGTATTTGTCTTCTGAAGCTCAAGCCTATCCGTAGAACCCATGATTTCTTGTGTTTGTAATGCACTATACTTTCTATTGCGCAGGAGAAGGCCCCTTCCCTGCTGTGTTGGACCTTTACACATTTGGCGGTGGGCTGTCTGAGAGACGAGCCTCTCTCCTGGCCAACTGTGGCTTCATGGTTCTGACTGTGGCACTTTACGGCCATGACGACCAGCCCAAGAAGGTCACAAAGCTCCATTTGGACTACTTTGAGGAGGCAATACAGTTGTTAAGGAAACATCCAAAGGTGAGTATCCTGAGGAAACCGAAGAAGGATGAACTGTACACCAATTATGCTTAAAGTCAAACAAAAGTTGAGTACCAAAAATAATATAATTACTGAGTGAAATCTACTGACAAGAAACATGACACAAAAACCGAACTGACACATTGAGTAATTGTCCTCCAAACATGTAGGCTATAAAGATGGATTTGCTCTCTTTGTGCGCCTCTTAGTATTTCAACCAGTCCTTGTGTAGGCCGTTGTTACAGATAGAGACAAGGTTTCAGCCTCTAGTTCATCTTGTGTGCTGCCTTCCATGTTCTTCTGCTCTGAGCAAGATCTGTTTCAAAAGCAGATGCAGAGTCTCCGGACTTAATTGATCCCTAGGGAAATTACTGTCACAGGGGCTCATCAAAATGTACATGAAATACTATAAACTATGTAACTTTAAAAGTGGCTCATATGCTAGGAGCTTGCATGTTACATTAACAGTGTTTATTTCTCACAGGCAATGGATTCGGGCGTTGGCGTAATATCAATATCCAAGAGCGGAGATCTGGCACTTTCAATCGCCACGTACCTACCAAACGTTAAAGCCACCGCGTGGATAAACGGCTGCTGCTCCAACGTTGCCCTACCCCTCTACTACAGAGGAAGTCAAATACGCTCTGCCCTAATGTACGACACCCATGGTATTACGGTCACCGAGTCTGGTGCTTTGAACATAAAGCATGGCCTTCACGATCATCTGGCACCAGAGAACGAAGGATCCCTGATTCCCATCGAACGAGCCGCAGGGCGCTTCCTCTTCGTGGCCGCTGAGGATGACCTCAACTGGGACAGTTGTCTTTTTGCTAACCAGATGGAGGAGAGGCTGAGACGTCTCGAGAAAGACAACTTTGAGAAGGTGGTTTACTCACAGTCGGGGCACTACCTGGAGCCACCGTTCGGGCCGTACTGCCCGTCCAGCTTCCATGGGGTGGTGGGGGCGCCGGTCGCGTGGGGTGGGGAACCCAAGGCCCACGCGATGGCTGAGGTGCACCTGTGGAACAAGATCCAAGAGTTCTTCAGAACACACCTGGTCCCAGAGGCTGGTGCAGCCAAAGCTAGGTTATAGAAGGCTGTTTTCCTATAACCTTGGAACAAAGCTGATAGGATAGGAATGACTTGATTCACAAACCTAACTTTTTCACCTGCAAAATCACCGGTTATCCCAACCTCAATTTTTTCTTGCACTTTGCTTGCACGTATTTGCGATGCCTAAACATCAAAGATGGAACATTATTGTATGATTAGTGCAAAGTCCCGCAAAATAAAACATTTGATCATCGTCAGTAAAGAAGGATTTATGTTATTCTTCAGATGTGTTCTTTAGAAGCGTTATTATTGGTTTGAACCTTGGATCTACATTGTAGGCAGTGCCAACGGTAGTCAAGAACGTCCACAAGAACTTCTGCTAAGACAATGGCTTTGTATACAGTTTTCCTCATGCAGGGAACCACTGTCTGTGGTGAAGGTTTTCAGAACACATTGGCTGATTCTATTCTGTTCTGTTGCCAATCCATATCATCAGACTCACATATGGCATCTCATACATAACCTTAATTTCCCTCTGGAACATCCTAAAGAATATGAAAGCTGCAGCGTAAAAGATCAAGGACTTGGCTGTACTGATTTGTGCCTCCTTGTGTTTAAATGAAAAGATATGAAAAGATGAGCCTTGTTTGAAGATCATTGGTTTTATGCTGACTTGTATAATGTTGATTCATAAAACAATTTCCATATCACACAAAGAAAGGTGTAATCTACTGAGGTGCGTTCCCATCTTGATTATGTGTTGATTTATTTTGTTATAGAATCCAGGCGACATGGTGAGATGTATTTTTTCTCTGTAATCTTTTACTCTACAGCCAAAGCCTTAATTGTGTTTTCCTGACCTACACATTAGACTAACTACATTATGTAGCCTTGACTATTTAGCCTAATAAAATCCTACGCTGTTCACTTTCCTTTCACTGACAGGTTTTTGTGTGTGTAGTGATACTTTTGTCGTTGTACTCATACTATTACTACAGTTGTTTTTTTGTGTTCTATTACATGGCTGTTGGCAACATTGGTTAGCTGCTGATTTAAGTTCGCTTCAGTTTAGAAGCTAATGCTGACGTGAGTATTAACCACGGGAGCCAAGTGGCAGCGTGGGACGATGTCATTGTGTATGGCCACTGTCGTTGCCCTTCTCTTCGTGTCATTAGTTTATACATAGAAGTCCCCATAGTTATTAACCCAGCTGGATCAGGGCTCTGAGTGATGTGAGTGAGGACATCTCCTGACTCACTGTGTGTCTGCATAAGTGTTCACCCTACCCTACATTTCACCTCACCAATCAGTGTACAGGTTGTGTCTGTGTTAAGTTAAAGTAGGTGTGTGTGTGCGTGTGTGTGCGTGTGTGTGTGTGATACCATTCATAGAAAATGAACAGAGGAGAGTAGGCTTTCACACACACAAACAGATTCAACCTGCAATCTCATCTGCAAGGAGCTGATTAACAATTGTCACTGGCATCATGAAAACAAACTTGTACCCAATGGTGTGAAAAACTGAGCCGTAAAATAAATAAGATAACTACTAAGTATTCCATGAGAAACACTGGCCGTTTCAAACACAACAATGTATTCCCCTAATTACTACCAACACCATTACTGTCCAGTCCAGTCCAATGCTCATATACTTCCAAAAGGAAGGTGGCCATTGCGATGGTGCATAACGATGTGCAAGCCCTATAATATGCTAAGAAAATAATATTATCAGCATTATAACAGTCAACATGTTTGGCCGCTAGGAGGTGAATAAGGTCAATATACACTGCTCTAAAAAATAAAGGGAACACTTAAACAACACAATGTAACTCCAAGTCAATCACACTTCTGTGAAATCAAACTGTCCACTTAGGAAGCAACACTGATGGACAATAAATTTCACATGCTGTTGTGCAAATGGAATAGACAACAGGTGGAAATTATAGGCAATTAGCAAGACACCCCCAATAAAGGAGTGGTTCTGCAGGTGGTGACCACAGACCACTTCTCAGTTCCTATGCTTCCTGGCTGATGTTTTGGTCACTTTTGAATTCTGGCGGTGCTTTCACTCTAGTGGTAGCATGAGACGGAGTCTACAACCCACACAAGTGGCTCAGGTAGTGCAGCTCATCCAGGATGGCACATCAATGCGAGCTGTGGCAAGAAGGTTTGCTGTGTCTGTCAGCGTAGTGTCCAGAGCATGGAGGCGCTACCAGGAGACAGGCCAGTACACCAGGAGACGTGGAGGAGGCCGTAGGAGGGCAACAACCCAGCAGCAGGACCGCTACCTCCGCCTTTGTGCAAGGAGGAGCAGGAGAAGCACTGCCAGAGCCCTGCAAAATGACCTCCAGCAGGCCACAAATGTGCATGTGTCTGCTCAAACGGTCAGAAACAGACTCCATGAGGGTGGTATGAGGGCCCGACGTCCACAGGTGGGGGTTGTGCTTACAGCCCAACACCGTGCAGGACGTTTGGCATTTGCCAGAGAACACCAAGATTGGCAAATTCGCCACTGGCACCCTGTGCTCTTCACAGATGAAAGCAGGTTCACATTGAACACATGTGACAGACGTGACAGAGTCTGGAGACGCTGTGGAGAACGTTCTGCTGCCTGCAACATCCTCCAGCATGACCGGTTTGGCGGTGGGTCAGTCATGGTGTGGGGTGGCATTTCTTTGGGGGGCCGCACAGCCCTCTATGTGCTCGCCAGAGGTAGCCTGACTGCCATTAGGTACCGAGATGAGATACTCAGACCCCTTGTGAGACCATATGCTGGTGCGGTTGGCCCTGGGTTCCTCCTAATGCAAGACAATGCTAGACCTCATGTGGCTGGAGTGTGTCAGCAGTTCCTGCAAGAGGAAGGCATTGATGCTATGGACTGGCCAGCCCGTTCCCCAGACCTGAATCCAATTGAGCACATCTGGGACATCATGTCTCGCTCCATCCACCAACGCCACGTTGCACCACAGACTGTCCAGGAGTTGGCGGATGCTTTAGTCCAGGTCTGGGAGGAGATCCCTCAGGAGACCATCCGCCACCTCATCAGGAGCATGCCCAGGGGTTGTAGGGAGGTCATACAGGCACGTGGAGGCCACACACACTACTGAGCCTCATTTTGACTTGTTTTAAGGACATTACATCAAAGTTGGATCAGCCTGTAGTGTGGTTTTCCACTTTAATTTTGAGTGTGACTCCAAATCCAGACCTCCATGGGTTGATAAATTTGATTTCCATTGATAATTTTTGCGTGATTTTGTTGTCAGCACATTCAACTATGTAAAGAAAAAAGTTTTTAATAAGATTATTTCATTCATTCAGATCTAGGATGTGTTATTTTAGTGTTCCCTTTATTTATTTATTTAGCAGTGTACATCGATGGGCTTTATCCATAAGGCCTCTATAACCACACGACGTTGGTGTACAATTCTCAATAAGCCCATCGCCCTGTGAACTAGGCACGAAATACAATGCTTTATTAAAGATATCCCAGCGAAATATCATTGTTATAACATTAGTCTAAAAGCCAACGCCACATGACAAAATGAAAGGTACTCAGCTATTAACATGAAGCATGTTCAAATAAAGTGGGAGTTGCCTTTTAGAAACGTCACCAGCCGGATGAACTCTGGTGGGTCAGCTCTGTGACATAGCCTAGGCTCATGGTGGTACAGTGTCGACAAGGTCGACACTCTGCGGGAAATCGCCTTAGAACTGTTATACTCGACTCAAAGGGCGAAAACAGGAAAAAGTACTCAATAACAATACATTAATATCGTGTTTTGCGGTCGGTGGCTAAGCAACAAGCATACACTGTGAAAATTGTCGGTGGGAAATTGATTCGAAGCGGTAAGCAACACGAAGATACGTAACTGCTTAGATGATAATTATTAGAATTGTGTTTTCAAGACAAATATGCAATCTACGAATCGCATTTGAAAACATGTACAACTCGAATCTTCTCGCGGTCAGTTTGAATTCGTAATGACTTTCACCAGACGAAATTAAAAGTAAGATACAACTGTAACGTTACTTACCTGTGACACCAATGTGAAAATGGTATATCAAGACCTTCATTTGTTTTTTTGATGTTGCTGTGTGAATACATTAAACACTAAGGGTCACCTTAAAGGTATTATGTTATGGAAATATCACAACAGCGGAGTACTGGCCTAGTTGTGTCGCTAGATGGTGCTACATACTATTTACAAAGTAACGAGTGTGGAATCCAGCGGCATGTCATTATCACAAAATATGTTAGTTATAGCATAGAACCAATATATGGCCAATATAATAAGCTTATTTATCTTATAAATGTTGTAATTAAACAAAAAGCAAATCGTTTATGACTCACTGAACTGTACTTTGTTATGTGTGTCCACTTTTAAATGCTTAGGCCTATTCAACCAGCATGTAATGATTTGAACAGCAACGTGAATAGAAGGAGTAACTGAGCTGCCTTTGTCCTCATCCAGTCCTTGAAATTACATTTCCTGCTCACATTATTACTGTACCCTTGATAGAGTTAACCTCTCTGGTCAAATGTAAAATACGTGTAGATTCTTTGGACTATGTTAACTTTGTATATCAATTCTTAGGAGCTCAGCTCATCTTGTCCTCTATTTCTAAAGCAAAGGCACCAAGATCAATGTTTAAATTACTGTAGGTTTTTTACAGTGCATCTAAAAGCGTTAAGTGTGTGTGGTGGGTTATATTACCGGTATTAACATACTGGTAATACAACTTTAACATTGCAGTTGTTCAGTTAATAGTCTGTATAGCAGACTACCAATGGACATGGACTGACCTGTTGAGCTGAGATTAAACAGCCTATCTATATTTAAAGGAACATGCAGATGAATATTATACTACCAAAAATTCATAGTTTACATGACCATTGCAAATCTGCATAATCTGAAACCAATACGGTTTTATACTTTCACACTATATATTCCTATAATCCTATATAAGGATTTTGATATAAACACATTTTTTTAACCTACCCCATATCTTACTGTTGAACCATTATTATACAAGTGCTTATTTTGGCAGTTTATGCCAGGATAAAGTTCAAGTGTCCATATCCGTTGTGATGAGAAATGTGTAATTGTATTTATGTATTTATATACCGCTGTATGGAAACGCCACTCGTCTGCGTGAAGGTTCTTGTCAATCCTAGACCCATCACCTTCCTGCACATCAAGGAGAGACACCGTGTGGAAGCATGTCCTCCCTGGTCCGACTGAGGCTGCTGCCCAGCGCCAAGTGCCTGTACACCCAGCCCGTCCAGGTGCTGGTGGACGGCCTGCGCTCGTCCCAGGTGGTCACCATGAAGGCCAGGGCCACCGACGACAAGGGGGTGCTCTTCCACGCCTCCGCCGTCTACAGGGCCGACTCCGGCGGGGTCTTGGACCTCAGGAGGGACCCCTCGCTGGGCGGGAGCTACACAGGCGTGGAGCCCATGGGTCTGCTGTGGTCCCTGATGGCCGATGCCCTCCACACCAAGTTCTACAAGAGCGACTCCCGGAAGCCCCACGTGGTCAGGTTCTCCGTGCACGAGGGAGAGGCGGCGGCCGGGCCTGCTTTGGCCGAGGCGACCAATGAGAGGCATCTGCTGGCGGATGGGGTCGCCCGACAACCAATCAAAGAAGGGAACATCCGTGGAGTTCTCTTTGTACCCCCTGGTGGGTGGCTGAGTGCTGTTAAAAAAAGGCCCAGACAGATCCATGTAGTGAAACAATGTGAAGTCACGTCATCATGATGGTCTCCAGGCTAAATGGTGTGGCCAGTTCCACCAACACCCAGTTCGTAACATTCATAATACTGCAAATGCAAGGGCTTTCATCACAGGGCCCTAGGCTCAATCACCATTGTATTACCTCATTCTGCGATAGATAGTGACTGAATTGAGTTATTTACATGAAAATCTTTGGAGATTTCCACTTCAATGACCAAGCAAACATTAATGACTTTAGCAAAAGCATTATGATTATAATAAGAGCTGGGTATGATTACGGAATACATTTCATAATAATAATTGTCACTGATTTACTGTATTATGTCTTTCACTAATGTCCTGATATAGCCAACCCTCATGGACATTTATTATAAGTTTCGGTTTAACATCCAAATAAAAGCTCTTAGTTTCAGTGTGTTGGTGTGATGGTCATGAGATTAAAGATGAGTAATAGTGCAACCAGTAGCAGCAGTATTTGTCTTCTGAAGCTCAAGCCTATCCGTAGAACCCATGATTTCTTGTGTTTGTAATGCACTATACTTTCTATTGCGCAGGAGAAGGCCCCTTCCCTGCTGTGTTGGACCTTTACACATTTGGCGGTGGGCTGTCTGAGAGACGAGCCTCTCTCCTGGCCAACTGTGGCTTCATGGTTCTGACTGTGGCACTTTACGGCCATGACGACCAGCCCAAGAAGGTCACAAAGCTCCATTTGGACTACTTTGAGGAGGCAATACAGTTGTTAAGGAAACATCCAAAGGTGAGTATCCTGAGGAAACCGAAGAAGGATGAACTGTACACCAATTATGCTTAAAGTCAAACAAAAGTTGAGTACCAAAAATAATATAATTACTGAGTGAAATCTACTGACAAGAAACATGACACAAAAACCGAACTGACACATTGAGTAATTGTCCTCCAAACATGTAGGCTATAAAGATGGATTTGCTCTCTTTGTGCGCCTCTTAGTATTTCAACCAGTCCTTGTGTAGGCCGTTGTTACAGATAGAGACAAGGTTTCAGCCTCTAGTTCATCTTGTGTGCTGCCTTCCATGTTCTTCTGCTCTGAGCAAGATCTGTTTCAAAAGCAGATGCAGAGTCTCCGGACTTAATTGATCCCTAGGGAAATTACTGTCACAGGGGCTCATCAAAATGTACATGAAATACTATAAACTATGTAACTTTAAAAGTGGCTCATATGCTAGGAGCTTGCATGTTACATTAACAGTGTTTATTTCTCACAGGCAATGGATTCGGGCGTTGGCGTAATATCAATATCCAAGAGCGGAGATCTGGCACTTTCAATCGCCACGTACCTACCAAACGTTAAAGCCACCGCGTGGATAAACGGCTGCTGCTCCAACGTTGCCCTACCCCTCTACTACAGAGGAAGTCAAATACGCTCTGCCCTAATGTACGACACCCATGGTATTACGGTCACCGAGTCTGGTGCTTTGAACATAAAGCATGGCCTTCACGATCATCTGGCACCAGAGAACGAAGGATCCCTGATTCCCATCGAACGAGCCGCAGGGCGCTTCCTCTTCGTGGCCGCTGAGGATGACCTCAACTGGGACAGTTGTCTTTTTGCTAACCAGATGGAGGAGAGGCTGAGACGTCTCGAGAAAGACAACTTTGAGAAGGTGGTTTACTCACAGTCGGGGCACTACCTGGAGCCACCGTTCGGGCCGTACTGCCCGTCCAGCTTCCATGGGGTGGTGGGGGCGCCGGTCGCGTGGGGTGGGGAACCCAAGGCCCACTCGACGGCTGAGGTGCACCTGTGGAACAAGATCCAAGAGTTCTTCAGAACACACCTGGTCCCAGAGGCTGGTGCAGCCAAAGCTAGGTTATAGAAGGCTGTTTTCCTCTAACCTTGGAATATGAGGAACGTATTTCCAAACGACCTAATGCTCTAATTTTGTTTACATAAGGCTTATAGGCTTGTTTATCCCATCCTCAAATTTCACTTGCACTAAACACCTTCATATTTGCGATGCCTTTATATGTCAAACATTTTATAATTATTGTACGATAACAGCACAATCATGCAAATAGTCTCTCAGGTAAGGGTTTATATTCTTTTTCAATTGTTTTCTTTAGAAGCATTACGATCCGTAATAACGTTGTAGCTACATTGAAGGCAGTGCCAATGGTAGTCACGTTACAAGAACTCCTTCCATGACAGCCCTTGGGACTAGTGTCCCTGGGGCTGGCATCATAACACAACGACCGACTCGAGAAGACGTGGATCTGGCTCGGGCTTTCCTGAAACACAAGGCGCTTTATCTATTATCTGCTACTTTGACTCACTGATAATGTGTCATGTGATCTGTGTTGCTCATGTACAGCATCTCTTGCATAAGCTGTACCTCCCTCTGGAATCCCCTAGAATATGAAGGCTGCAGAGTAAACGGTCAATGGCACGGTTGTACCGTTGGTGCTTTTCTAACACTTTGCATTAAAAATGGCCCCACAAAGTTCCTAATGTTGTGGTGATTTGTGCTACCTTGTGTTGAAATGAAAGACGACTACAAATAGGTAATAGGCATATCACACTAAGCGTTATCTATTTAGGCACTTTCCCATCTTCTTAGTATCTATGCTTACTCTTGATTTGTTATTAATTTCTCTAGTCTTGTACTTTTTAACCAGCACATTCAGCTAATAGATGACGTTGCCATGATTATTTAGCCTAATAAATCCTATGCTGTTCACCCAGTTTCCATTCACTGATATTGTTTGTATATGTGTATATCGTCATAGATTGGCTTATAGTTTTTTTTGCATTCTAGCGTAGGCAACAAGCAATAAGATAACTGTTGATTTATTTTGCTTGAGTTTCAAAACTAATGCTGACATTAGTATTAAAACACAGAGCCACATGGCAGCATGTGATGTCATTGGTAATGGCCACTGTCTTCGCTCTCCTCTCTGTGTCATTAGGTTTATACATAGCAGACCCCCTGGTTATTAACCCAGCTGGATCAGGGCTTCTGAGTCAACTGTGTGTGAGAGAGGACGTCTCCTGACTCAATGAGTCTGCATCGGTGTCCTACCATTCTTTTGGAGTAAATCCTGCCATACGCCACCTTAATCTCCTAATTTTGCTCCTCCGACACACAACACAGGTAGAAGTTGTAGAAAAAGATTTTATTTGAGAGTTGTCACGATGTTACAGCCAGAGCAGGTGGTAAATGCTGACACATCCAAGCTCTCTCTTGAGTGTGTGGTGATGGCTGATGCCGGTGTGCCCTGATTGCCCAATGCACCACAGGTGTGCACTGTGCAGCCTCACCTAGCCCCAGAGTAATCAGCCTGACTGGGGCCTGGCGAGGCTGCCTAAATTAACCACCAACCACACACTCCATACCTACATTTCACCTCAGCAATCAGTTTACAGATTGCTTGGGTTGTCTGTGTGTGAGTGTTGCTGTGTGTGTGAAGTACAAGAAATGGAAAAAGAACAGAGGAGATTAGGCCTACACACAGATTCTAACTGCACTATCGTCTGTGTTGCCTTGATTAACACTTCCAACAAACTCAAGCAAAAACTACTTAGGGGTCCAACAGTCCTTGATCAGTCTCTCGCTGTTACTCAATAATGCATCACACATGTACGCTCTGTGCTGCTTGTTAAACAAGGCAGCATTGGATCAGGTTATCCATTATCTTCCTCCACTGAGCAGTGTTGGGGAAGTCAGAATGTTGGATATAAACGACTACTGTAATCACTCGCATTGAATATGACCTGGTTGCTTTCTCATAGAAAAACTAGTATAGATGTTAGGGCTGTTTTTGGGCTGGTTTACAAGATTCTTTTCTGATGCATGCAAGGTTTGACGAAACAAGGCATTGATGGTTCTCAACTCTACCTTGTAAATTATTTGGAACCATTATAAAAAAGCAGGACTTCCTTTAAGGTACTTTAGGTAAGATTTAAGAGCAAATATTTAGTAGCCATCAGTCGGCTGTTGGTGAGTGAAAGGCTCTGTGAAAATGCCTGTTTTGAGTTCACTTGGCCTGCCTCTGTATAAACAAATTTAGATTTTTGACCGCTCCTGGCTTATTTCTGACCAATCAGGTAATCTTGAACATTATTAGTTCGGGGACTCCATCTTGCATTCAAGCACAGGTGTGTGAAATGCAACACTTCTAAATTGTGCAGAAACAAAACGAGGGGATGATTCCGCTCTTTTCTTCTTTCTCTATTTACAACTCTTGAATCTTGCCTACTGCACCTTTAATGCAAGACCATCTCAAGACACATCATTGTCAGACTTTCCCATTTGCTCCAGGTTCCTGATGTTGATCAAGGGAGAACAGACACACTGACTAAGCCAGGCTTACAGAGTTGCAGATCAAAGACTTTCCATGATCTGGACTCATCCCTGTCTTCCTTTTCATGGAGGGATTTATATTGATCCCAACGTTTCCTCATACACACTCAATCTGTTCCTCATTTTCTCATCTGCCACTATATTCTGTCTGTCTGTCTGAATGATAGAGGAGGGTCTTGAGTGTAAGTGAAATAAGCATAGATACATGGGGACAGAGTAGACAATGTAGTTGATGTTTGTGATTTCTAACATGGACTAAAGCAACGGTTTTGAGAGACTGTTGGGAGCGAAGAACAGAGAAGAAAGAGGGGAGGAAGAAGGAGGAATACTTGGATAATAGTGCCCAAATGTGAACATAGAAATAGAGATAAGGAACAAATGAGAAGAAACAGGATAGTTAGTGATAGATCATGCCTTTGACATGACATATTACAAGCCAGAAAGAACATACCAGGTATGTCTCGGATCTAGGACCACATACAAAAATTGGCCAACATCGTATTTGAAAAGATCATTATTTGTATTTTTATGTTCTGTCCTAAAGTTACTTTACGTCAGTTCATTCTGAACAGCAGACTGTTATCCATGGAGCTGAGTTAGTGTATTAGTGTATTGTTTATTAGCTATTATATACAAAACAATGTATATTTTAAAGCAATGTGTTAAGTTAATGTATGCAACCATTTTCTTTATCAGGGAACTATGGTGTCATTCACATCCATCATTCACATTGGTTTCCTATTTTGGCACTGGCATGTGCATTCACACACACCCATCAGACCCATTTCCCTTATCGGCCAAACACACAAAGTGTGCTTGTTGCTGACTTGACTTAACCCACTTTTACGCAATAGGACCACTGGGGAGCAGCATTTGGCTAGATGTATGCCCCAAAATGCATTGCATCACACTGGTGGTGTTTACTGCTGCTGCCAACAGTCTGGTATCTGATAGTAACTATGTGTTCCTGTGCATCTGATATGGATTTACACAAACTACAGACTAGCTACCCTAGGGACCAGAGGATGGACAAAATGCAATCAGGACTAGAACACACACACACACACACACACACACACACACACACACACACACACACACACACACACACACACACACACACACATTCAGTCACAGGGAGATAAGCTCACTTGCATTCAGAGATATGCACTTAGCACACATGCACACGCACACACACACGCAATAAATAAATAAAAACTAACCTGCAGAGGCTGTTCTCTAAGTATACACGATGTGCCCCTTTACACACGCAGACACACACACACACACACACACACACACACACACACACACACACACACAAGCATTGCCTGCATCCCTGTAATCACACAAACACATTACTATTGTGTGTGTGTGTGTGTGTGTGTGTGTGCGTGCATGCATGTGTGTGTGTGTGTGTGCGTGCGTGAGTGCACGTGCACATGCAGCCACATGTGCATATGTCTGTGTTGGTGTTTATATAAGGGCTGAACTGAGAGGTCTGGAAGTGATTAAGATAACGGCCCGAGGGGACGGGCCAGGGATGGTTTAGGGAAGAGGAGGGCTGTGGGTCAGGGGGATACCATAATAGATGATTCCTGTTGCTATTTTCACAATATTCGGAGAATTGTAACTGAATTATATTGCAGTTGCTGATCTCCAATGTATCATTCTATTTATGGAGAAATAGTACCCTTTCTTCATAACCAATAATTAAATTAGCTATAGCCAAGCCCCAATAAACATAACAAGTGACTTCAGATCCTTTGCATTTGTGGATGTAATGGATTGAAGTAGTTATTAGAGCCATGAATTGATTACGGCCAAATAGTAGTCAGTTGAGCTACTGACCATCAGGGGGCCACAGCCTTTCCAGGGATGCGTCCTTAATGGACCCCTGGTGGCTGGATGTCCCTGGGTGGTACTTACCAAACGTGTGCTACTCAGCGAGGATGCATCGATAGCACATCGCAACAACAGCAGCAATGTCACGTTGCCAAATGAAAGTACCGGGACAGAAAGAGGACCTGCCACTGCAGGTGTGTGTATGTGTGTATCGTATTTTTATAATATCATATATTCTTGTCTTTAAAAACAGAATCTAAAAACACATCAGGTGGGTTCTGGAACTCCGGGAGTGACAAGATGGCAGAAGCTGAAGGTAAAAGAAAACACCTTCACCGTCATGTGGCTTTAATGTGTAGGAAGGAGCCTGGAGCAGAAACCTCTGTTCTCGGCCTGCAGGGACCTTGAACACACACACACACACACACACACACACACACACACACACACACACACACACACACACACACACACACACACACACACACACACACACACACACACACACACACAGGCACTAGGAAAATAGTGTGAAGAACCTTGGTGGAAGAATGTGTGTGTGTGTGTGTGTGTGTGTGGGTTGGGAGTGGGGGTGAGGGGGTCAGGCATTCCACCCCCCCCCCCCCCCCCCCCCCCGAGTCAGACATCTCAGCTATGCAGCAAGGTTGATATACGTCTCTGCTTTACCTGCTGGAAAGTGTTTTTGTGTGTGTGCATGTGCGCACACACACACACAAACGTTCAGGGTGTTTGTGTTGTTATTTAGTGCGTGACTTTGTGTATCACATATTTATTATAGATTGAATTAGTCTAGCTGGTGGGCAGGGTTTGTTTTGGGCCAGCGTTTGGGGCTGTGATGGTCTGGTCTGACCATGGGTGTCTGAAAGTACAAC
Source organism: Lota lota (assembly GCA_026745465.1). NCBI lineage: Eukaryota > Metazoa > Chordata > Actinopteri > Gadiformes > Lotidae > Lota > Lota lota. Next base: position 5,534,866 of record JACYXH010000812.1, read on the forward strand.
CAGAAGGTTCGGAGGCTCACACAAAACGTTGGAAAATATGTTGCTTTAGGAAAGACACACACACACACACACACACACACACACAGAATAAGTAATTAAGATATGGATTGCAATCAATACAACTAAATGGAAATATGGTGAAGAATAAGGCGTTATACACCATTTAGTCAGTGTGGTTAATTATTCCCTATCTGGTATGAAGCTGTGTCTCATCCAAGGCTAGAGTTATGAGCAGCACTGCAAAAGGTTTAAGATGCCATTACAACAAGGTCAACAAGAATCCTGTTGTGAATGTTTGTCCCACTCTTCCATTTGTTGTCCAGGTTGTGTTGTTGGTTTGTATTTGCTTTTACATTTAAAATGTCAGATCTGCAGTTATTTCTGATTGAAGTTTGAAGTTGGACATTTTGAACAAAGATTTCATAATGGTGTTTGCAACCAGACACCCCTTTGCTAAAATAGTTTAGTTAGTCCAAATTTAAATATAAATGTTGTATATTATAAATGGAGCTTAATATGACAGTATGTCTTCAACTAACTGTAGCACTATTATTGTGATATATTAGTTTCATCCCTGTATGAACAACAACAATATAATCCCTGCATATTAACGGGGGGCATCCATTATAGTAGCAACACCATCAGCCTCGTACACCCAAAATGCACCTGGGCTTTGCAGCTCATGAAAGAGGGAGAAATCCTTCTGGGTAATGTACGATGCTAACATGGACACACATTGTAGATAGAACCCAGTTCATTTAGACTGGTCCCCAACACCATAACCACAATATTGTGTTATATTGCAATATTATGCAAATCTGACAATAGACCCATAAACATGTTCTATAATGTACTTACATTAAGAGTCTGCATTTTTAAATACGTATATTTGATTTATTTTAGCTGTAGTGTCCGCCGGAGCTTATCGCTTTTACTGAAAGAAACCACCAGGTGAACCTAAAAAAGAACACTCATGTATGTTAAACTCATCATCCAGCCAAGGAGGGGCCTACCATTTCCTTTGCTCGTGACCATAATCTCTTCCCCAGACTACTCTTTCTTATCTCTATCACTCTGTCTCACAGATACAAACACACACACACACACACACACACACACACACACACACACTGTCGGTCTTACCCTCCAGCTGGAGCCTATTACTCTATCTCCTGCGCTACAGGAAGTGAACTATCATTTAGGGCTGACAGGTACATGGACTGGATCTTACTGGCTCTGTTCTGCTGTTGTGCGCCAACAACAGGCCAGTCTTTCTATAACAACGCCTAGGGATTCCTGGGGATTCCTCCTCTCTACCAGCTAAACCTGCATATTTATTTATATATAAGTCTGTATAGGTGTTTTAGAGAGTTGCATAATGGCACTTACCCCTTACTGTTACCTGGGAGAGGGCTCTGTTAGGCTGCATCCTATTAGTCAGTACATTTCAGTACTATACTATATAATAAAGTACTACATACTATACTTAACTATATGTAAACCTATACTGCGTAACATTTCTACTGCAGCTATTTACTTCAGCAAAGAATATCTGAAGTGGAAAGTTTCCCAAGAATGAAAAACACCCATCCCCGAGTCAATCCATCCAGGGAATTGTTCTTTAGGACTGTTGTCCCACCGTGGGCAGTAACTGTCATCTGAGAATGATATTCCAATAACTGTAGCTACAACTCAAGCCACTAGAGGCTGCTAATGAGAAAACTTGCATAACGTAGTTTAAAGTCGTTTGTTTGGAAGGCATGGCACAGATGTAGGGACACAGACAGATATACACACACATACGCATGAAGGAAAGCACACACACACACACACACACACTCACTTTTATTCAGCTGTTGTTCTGCTTTCTTTGTGTTTGTGAAGGAGATGAGAGAAGAGGAGAGAGCTTTGGAAAGAGAACCATGAGGCCCATGACTTCAGAGAAGTACGCCATTTCTGCTAATGAGTTTCTACTCATTGGTAAAACCCTAATGAATTTACACAAGTTATCTCCTTTTAACGACAGAGCTGACAGCCCCATTCCTGATTCATGTGCACCTCTCAGGTCTGTGTACCTGAGAGTGCTTGTGCTTGCAGTACACATTCTTATTACCTTATTTTTATCTACATTTACATTTTTGTTTTGTTTTTTGTTGTGTTTAGCTGTAGCTATTGGGTTCACAATAAGAGATTCCAAAAATGACTCGAGGCAATAACAACAGCATCAACCACACCACCAACAAAAGAAAGCTGGAAAGGCGATTAAAAAGGCTAAACTCTATTCCACAGCTTCACCTCCTATCGTACTACATCAAGTCTGTCTGGTGATGTCAGCTTGGCTCCTGGTGAATGCTAAACGCCATGGACAGTCTAACCTCTGTCAAACGCCTGTCAGAGGGGACATTGACATTCAGAGAGCAGTGGGTCGCATCCTAGAGTTTTGGCGGTGGTACTGCAAGCCTAAGTGTCCTCTCCCTGGTGTGTTACAAGTCGCACAATGGTGGTCGATGTGATGTATGTATCCCTAGCAATCTTCATTCAGTCTTCAATGATCCAAAGTGTAAATCAGCCCATTTGTTTATGTGGCTCATTGCTGTATCTTTAGTTTGCTTATGTTTTGTTTATCTCTTGCATAGCGACCCATAGAGACAGATTTGTTATCAACGTTTGTTTGGAAGTGTGTAAAAATTCCAATAGACAATGGAGCAAAAGTAAAATGGATGACCTTGCTCCGCCTGCAGGTTTGTCCTACAGCTACAGAGACGCCCTCATGGCATAAGCCAATACTTTGAATGCGGGCCCATTTGAATGCAAGCAAAGTGTGACCTGATTGATTTGGTCAAATGTAACAAAGGTAAAATGTAAACCTAAATGGTTCCATAACATAAGTACCATTGAGCCGTTTTTTCAGCCATTGTGTGTGTGTGTGTGTGTGTGTGTGTGTGTGTGTGTGTGTGTGTGTGTGTGTGAGACACAGTTTTAGAGATAAAGATCCATACTCAAGAAAAGATTAGTATGGATGTGTGTGTGTGTGTGTGTGTGTGTGGGGGGGGGGGGGGGGGGTGCATTTTACGTGGTCACGAGCGGAGGGGGGGGGGGGGGGGGGGGTGTGTTGTGTCATTATAAACTCCAGCGCCCGTCCACTTACCCCCACCCACAACCCCCCCCCCCCCCACCCCCCCCCCCCCTTCAAAGTGCAATTACTTGCTAATTAAATATGCTTGCATGCTATTATCACAAACCATTTCCGCCTGGCTTCTCTGACTCCTCTCTCTCATTCATAATTTAATTCCTCCATGCACTCGTGGTGTTCTCCGGGCTCTGCCCCACTAGAGGTGACCGGACGGGGAAGTCCTGGACACCAGACAGAGAGAAAACGGGAGAAAGAGATTACGTTCTTAAGAGTGTTGTTTACATTAGCGTCGAGAGAGAGAGAGAGAGAGGGAGAGAGAGAGAGAGAGAGAGAGAGAGAGAGAGAGAGAGAGAGAGAGAGAGAGAGAGAGAGAGAGAGAGAGAGAGAGAGAGAGAGAGAGAGAGAGAGAGAGAGAGAGAGAGAGAGAGAGAGAGAGAGAGACTGTAGAAAAAGATTGAGGTACGAGATGGAGGTAACCTATATAGAGTAAGGATGTGTGTGTTTATCTGTGTGTATGTGTGCGTGTGTGTTTGTGTGTCTGTCCGTGTGTCTGCAGGTCCAGTACGTGTCGGCAAGCTCTTTCATGCATGCGATTCCGCTCGTTTCTCTCGCTAGCTTCATCAAGAGACCGCCGACCGCGCATCTCCCAGTGTGATGAACGCGTGGGACTGCCAATAGTGTGATAGTACTATCACGTCACCGCTTGTGTTTCATGTCAGCGCTCTATAATTAGGTACTGTTGGATCGGTCCAGCCGTATCACCTCCTTCCCTCTCCCACTTCAATATATGTGTCCATGTAGGTGGGCTTATGATCCCCTTTCAATAGTTCAATACAGCTATTTCTTTCAGTACAACTATTTGATTGCTTTAGATGCTGCATGAGAATGCATGTTTATCATTGAAATACTTCACTTCCTTCCACTTTAGTATTGTGACTGTTATCAAAGAATAAAAGTCCCACATACTATGTATATATTTTTTAGCTAATGCAAAATCGTTTGGACATTCGGGGATGACATATTTTATTTTACAAATATGGTTAAGATTATAGAGATGCGATCGTCATTCTGGTCAACCGTAAAAAAAGAAAATTACATCAGGGCTATTCTAAGTGTTGCTGACTTTGTTATGCTACACTTACGCACCTGAAGATGCTATAGGCTGACATTAGAGGAGGGGAGATCATCTAGATGTTTGATTGACGGACAGGCTTGTGAAGTGGGTAGGTGGGGGGGGGGGGGGGGGGGGGGGGGGGGGGGGGGGGGTAGTGTAAGGGAAGAGAAAAACATCCCGCCACACATCAGGCAGGATACCTGTCTGATGTCTGAGACTGAGTTCAAATAAGAGACTGCTGTCAAATAGGACTAGCAAACTCCTATCAAATGCCATTGGAAAGTGTGTGTGTGTGTGTGTGTGGGTGGGTGGGGGGGGGGGGGGGGGGGTGGCCTTGAGGCAGTTTTAATCTGGTCAAAGTGCAATTAGTGTCAAAACAGGGGGGAAGGAGGAGGCGGCCATGTTTTCAGGTGAGGGTTTGTTGTCTCTCTCTCTTTTATATATATATGTATATATATATATGTATATACATATATCATTAAAAACTCCTATATACAATGTGTGTGTGTTTGTGTGTCTGTGTGTGCAGATGCACATACAGGTGACTATGGGATATGACTGCATGTGTGCTCTCTCTCTCTCTCTCTCTCTCTCTCTCTCTGTCTGTCTGTCTGTCTGTCTGTCTGTCTGTCTGTCTGTCATAAACACACACATACAGACATATACACACATTTCTAATAACTTAAAGTGACACTTTATTTTAGAGAAATGATGTAACTATGGCAGTTTTGGGACACATCATTCATCTGGTCGCATAAAATCCATAATTGCCTGACAAGAGGGGAACACATAACCATATAAAATAACATATTGTTGCTCCCCTTTGCTCCATTTATCTTACTGTTACTTACTGATATTGAATGCATGTGTGAAGGTTTGTGAGACACCTTAAAAAATCGAATCTATGTGTTAATGAAACTATTTTGACTAGTGAAGCTTTCATTGGATGAATCCAGTTGTTATTGACTTTTTTTGGTAAGTGTGTTATTAACTGTGATTAAGATAGATTTATTTAAATATGAATACGCTACTTATCTTGAATAGCGACATCTTCACAGCTGCATTAAGCTAAAATGAACCCTTTGTGAGTTAAAATCTGCTATGGTCAATGGTCACACACAGGGGAGTTTCTAGTATTTGAGGTCATTCAGGGCTTAGCCCAAACCTCTGTTGGGGGATTGAAAGGATGCGCCCCCGGAACTCTATTTTGATAAACATGCTATTTTTTGAAGCTCTATTCTATTTTAATCCATTTAACCCCATGGTTAGGGTTAATCTTAACCCTAACCCACTTCCTCGTTCCCCTATCCCTAATCCTAACCCCTATGGTAATGCTATAAAATAACGCATATTACTGAACTAGCTAAGTTAAATTAATGGATAATTAATGCACCCTTATTGTAAAGTGTTACCGATCCCAGGCTATTTATAAAACATTCGGAGCTGTCACATTGGACACCCAAACCTATCAATGTCGCTGGTCGCACACAGTGGTTATAGAAAGTGATATTACTAACACACCATCTCATACATACTAAATACTGTTGTGTATCTGTCGCGTAAACACGTGTTAGAGCTCACCAGATGTTTTGGATGAACTGGATGAAAATGAAAACTGCTATGCATCATGGGATATCGTGCAAAAATAAGTGTACATCAGTTGTACAATGCTTTTACGGTGCCTTAAGGGTATGACGTATGATGCACTATGTAGGGAACCAGATTTGTATGCTCAGATTTCAAACAGCACTACATAATGGTGACGCCCCAAATGGTGATGTCAGCAGCGCTGAACAGGTAAGAAGCTTCTGTCTTGTAAATAGGAGAAAAGTAAGAAGTGTAAGAAAAACAAGCAAGAACTACAAAAAAATACCTACTTTGTATATATAATAATGAACATGTGAGTATCATGAATTCATGATTTGCCATTGCAGGGGTTCCAATTTGTCCAATTTATTTTACTTGGTATGCAAAATGGACAAACGCATCACTTGAAACATTCTTGATGGCAGCAGATAATACGACCTCGGAACGTGGACTGCAATTTGGTAGACATATGTGAGACTTTCCCAGTCACACATATGACAAATATGATAAAGCAGTAAAACCTTTTCCGTGGAAAGTGATAAAGGCAAGCCTGTGTCTGATTTCCTCTGCTATGCTCTTTTCTCAGCAGCATCTCTCTACTGACCTGAAGTCACCCCTTTTAACCTCAACCTCTCCGCTCTCCTCCTTTTAGAATCACATCTTCTTTCATTGCTCCCGCCCTCTCATATTCAAGTTATGTTAACAACAACAGCAACAACAACAACACAAAAACATATATTGCATGCACAGAAAAGATCAAATATGGATGTGTGAGTCTTTTGCACTGCATTCCCTAACCCTGCAATTACTAAACACTATTTCTACGTGTTCCAGACAGACATTTTGAGAGCTTGAGAAGGTTTGTGGTAGCTCTGTTAAAATTTGAATGTGTACAATTGCTTAACAGTAATAGAAGATACAGTGGTAGATGTATTGTTTGTTCACGCAATGCATCTTTGGAGCTGGAGTCTAAATGCTATAAACACATAACACCACAGTTGATACTTTGACACTCAACGTTCCTTCACTCTCCCTTTCTCTCTCTCTCTCTCTCTCTCTCTCTCTCTCTCCCTCTTTCTGTCTATCTCTTAATGCCTCTCTCCCTAACTTTCTATTTCTATCATGCTCTGTCTCTCTATCTCTGTCGCTCTTTCTTGTCATTAGTGAATGCATGACAGCAGCAACTCTGCTCTTCATCGTGAATAAAGTAATTCCCTATGAGTCATTTGATGTGAATGTCTGAGCAATCCGTTA
>JACYXH010000812.1:5544453-5634453 GCA_026745465.1 Lota lota
CAAAAGCACGGACAAATAGAATTCCACAAACACACACACACACATACTTGATAGACAGTAGACAGAGAAAATATAAAGATAAGACCAACCAAAATAAAGGGTCAAGTGCTTGCTGAGGATTTAAATGATTAGAACCCTGTCCTTCCCTGTAAATTGCGAGTGATCTATATTGCTATAGGGCTTGTAAATCAGAATGCCTCATTTAATTATTTTGGTGATACTCCACTTTTTTGAGTGGACTTAAGAGAGTTGTGGTATTCCAAAAACCTAAATAGACATAAATATACCATAACCTAGGCTAATGGCAACTTTTTTTTTGCTGTGGCAGTTTCAAACACAACAAAGTCTCCCCATAATGAGAAATAATTTCATGATTAATTACTAAACAATTACAAAAATACACTACCAACAGAACAACCAACATGTGCCTATTCTTCCAAAATGGCGGCTTCATTGCGACGTGACGTCACGATGTACAAGCCCTATTCACAAATGGAATAATACACAGCAGCACTAACCGGCAGGTCTTCTGAGTGACGAGAGAATCTGGAAAAAGGATGAAAACAATAGGTGAACATGGCGAGTTTGACCACAACTACAACTGACCGACAATCACAAGAGTTTTTAATGCACGCTTTTCCTGCTATCAAGAACTATCTACATGTTATAATATTACAGTTTTAATGTAATATCAAGGACATGTGTTTCACCTCATCTAACCTAGGAAATAGGATGCAAAGCAACCAGAGTCGTACCGGAGCCAAAGGCAGAGAGAGGGTGTTTGCAGTGAATGTCTGAAAGCACTTCATCCTGTAATCTTGTTCCGCAATGGAAGGACCCCCCTCTACACTTGCTGCCCTACCTAATGCATAACAAAAACAGACAAAGAGGAAGCGACTACTGGGCTATTCAGAACTGAGAGGGAACAGATCCATATGCACTCTGTCTGTAGATTGGTCACAAGTCTGAGATTTCTCAAGTAATTATGTTGAAACATGGAAGGATGTTGAAATAAAAAAAATTAACTAAGTTTCCCAGATCCTAAGGTAAAAAGACAATTCAACTTCAAATATCAAAACATGAATGCCAGGCCTGCAAAGCAGTATAGATATGCCTACTAGGAAGCCACCCAATTAGAAGCTAGCCGTTAAAGTAAGGCAACAATTACACTTTTAACCCTAACTCTTTCATCTGTAAAGGCAAGAGAGAACACAATGTTTGATGTTGTTGTAAAGCTGGAATGATAGTATATATATATATATATATATATATATATGAATGGGTTCTCAGTGAGAGTTGGGAGGTCAATGGGTGGTGATGGTGGGGGTCGCCATCTATGAGACCCATGATGCCTTTACAATAGTCAATTAGCATAGCATAATAGCATCCATTTCCTTTTGGCTGCAATCTACAGGACAATGACTGCCTGCAGTGTTGTTGTGGAGCAGGACACATTGTAGAGAAGAGGAACAGCAGAACAGAAGAGGGTGAAGGCTTTGCGTTTAAAACAAAAAATCAAGAGCATCTTAGAAATGAATAACACATGAGCACATATCCTGAAACCTTTTTTTCACACTCACAGTGTCACAACAGGGTAAACACAGCTTTACTTATAACTTTAATAGTGGGCTTTTGGCCTTTGTGTGTTTCAGAGCTCTGCATTCGTCAATGTTAACGCTAACTATAGCTAGTTTTGTCTAATGAATGGCATAGCTAAACGGAACACATCGCCTGCGTCCTTCACAAAGAAGTGCCTCACACCCAAGACTTTGACTTCTCTCGACTTCTTTCTCAGTAGACGGAACTTCATTGTAACATACTTGTTGAAAGACTGAAAATGCTAGCCTCTGAACTTCCCTACAGTTTTGTACAAGATGCAATCTTATGGTCTTTAAATTTAGGAGCTGGGACTGCAATTTTGTAAGTGAAGCCCTGGTAAAGATGTTTCCATTCTACAAAAGATTTTCAACTCATATAATAATATTGATGTGTTGCAAAAGACCATTAGAAAGTCCTTTAAAACCACTCTCAAACACACGCACATGCACACATACCGAAGCTCACTAACAGGGCAACATACATTGAGCCATGAAGATCCTGCAGCAGCAAACTAAAAATAGAAAAGCCAAGAGGAACAATGCATATGCGTCTTCCTTCCTCAGCAGGCCCGAGAGTCCGGGTTATATTTTTGTTCCCCCCCACTGTGGACCTCTGTGGAAATAACAGAAGACTTGCTGACTGTGGGGGGTGGTGGAAGCTGCATGGGGTGTTGAGGTGCAAAGCGACAGGGTGAACAGCACCTGGTGTTCCCAGGGCCTGCCCCCCTCCCCGAGTCTTGCCGAGCTGGAAACCCGATCGTCGTCAGGTACAAGAATAGCTCGGCAGCACCGCAGAAAAAAAGGCAGTTGGTGCTCTCGACTCGCAGTGAACTGTCATTGAACTAAGTTTCCCTCCGTCCACTCCACTCACCTCTGAGAGTGGAGTTTCGAACTGGAGAGTTCCAGTCTCGAGCAATCATTCTGGAGGCAGGGATCTGTAAGCGCTTCATTGGCTAACAGCGAACCCAAACTGACTGCATCCTGTCTGGACACCAACGCTCTTAGAAAAAGTATATGTAAAGGTTTCAAATCAACACCGTGTAGACTGGTGACTGTAGAAATACACTTATTAAAATCCCCTTCCTTCTGCGCAAATTAGTTTCTCTTCTGTATAATATCTTCTGGCCTCTGTGCCATCTCCCCCCAGAAGCTCTGCTATTAGGATTGTTTGACCCAAGATTAACAGTAAATTACCCCTGTTTTAACAGAAAGAACCGCCCAGGAGATGGAAATATTCTGATGTGAGGCGATCTATATTTGGGGCTTCACATACGACCAAATATATGATAGACATATATGATAATCTTTTGTCTACAACTTTTTTCAAAGATGCTATGTAGATAAATAGGGGTGGTGTTAAGATTTACAAATCCCAGTGGAAATGTTCTGGGTTCGACCCTTAATGACACGTATCCGTGTTCATGGTATTTTGCTTAGGCCTATTATGAAAGCACCTCGTATATGGTGACTGGATGAAATTGTAAAAAAAATTATAATCCAAATGCCATCACAAATAATTAGGTGTCTGGAAATTCTCATGCCTTTACCTCATAGCCTACTATCCACATGTGGCACCTGCTTTATACACTCACAACTATAATTGAGAAACCATGTTGTGGTTTCCTGCCTGGACATTGCACTCCCATGCTGGTGGTGCTTGTAGGAGCTGTGGTGGTGAAACTGTGGATGTGGATGTTAGAATGTAGGACTTTGCCCTTGGACAATACAATGAGGACAAGAAGCGGATGATAATCACAATGACTAAAATATATTGAAAAATCAATGACGTATAATTTCCTGAGACTCAAAGTTTACCTGACATGACAGTAATGCAGGACACCGTGCTGCTCTGAAATAGAATCAATAGCATTAATCAAAGCGTTTGCTCATAAACATATTAGTAAATCTTTGCAGGATTGTAATTGTGATTGTGTCTACTGACCATTGTAAAACAATGATTGGAATTAAACACAAATGAACACCGAATATAGTAGAAACTATAATGGCATTCAAACCGTTTATAGCAAGAGACTAAAGCATGGTTGCTGCCAGAAACCGTTATTAAAGTTATAATATTATTAGATCAGTATCAACATAAAGTAGGCATACTTATTAAATACAGGCACTATATAACAGCGTCTTGTTTATTGTTTTTTAGATAAAGTATACAATCGTTGAACTCCTGGTTCGGTTATGGTGTTCCTCCCAAACGCGTAGAGGCTGTTCATGCAAACCACTTCATATCAACTCCAATCCCGCATTTAAAGGGTTAAACCGCGCACGTGAACCATTCTCTTCCTCAAGTCGAGGCCAAAAATAACATTTGTCAACAAATCCCTACGCTCGTGAGTTGACTAATTATGAAATAGGGTCACCTGGGACGTTGTTTCTGTACCTGGGGAACACCTTTCCCTTTTCCTATGTATTCAGCTCTATTAAACCGTTATTTTTGCACTCAACACCAAATAAGAGGAGCGACTTGTAAGGCTGTGCAGCAGGCGGAGAGAAGGTGGGGGGCAGGGCAGACAGAGACACGTGCGGCCAATAGGAGGGGCCATGCGGCTGAGGTGTTTGAGAAGGTGATGTCGTAAAGCGGATAGTGTGTCGTAAACCAGGTGCAGGGAGGTGGAGTGGAAAACGAAGGGAGGGGTACGGATGGGGGGGGGGGGGGGGGGGGGGGGGGTGCGAGAGAGGAGGTGACTCTCCGCCTGCATTTCAGACCAGACCGAAAGGATCATGGCGGATGGCCTCAGGTGTAAGCGCAGAAAACAGGCGAACCCGAGGAGGAATAGCGGTAAGTGAAAAGTCATAAAAAGCTTGGGAAATCGATCCAATGGAACCGATTGCGTGATTCTGTATTCCAGCAACTGCGTTTGCCGACTTTTGGACTATTTGGCACAGTGTTTAAGGACTTCTTAACGCTGAAAGTAGTGGGCATATCCCAATGCGGTGTACCGTTATACCTGGCTCTCGTCTCTCCCTCCGCCTAGCGGTGCTTGCTGCGCAGACCGTTAGGATGTTGGGAGCGTCTGCTTCTTCTTTACACACTTTTTTCCTTTTCGTCTTTCACCTACACTGTGCGCCCATTGCTGATCGCAACACATGCTGCTGGTTGTATAGTTTGCAGATCAGCGTGCGCACTTTGTTCAATTCTTTGAACAGAATGTGCGAAGAGCTAGTTCTGCTAACTTCAAATCCGGACCACTCAAATCACCCAGTGAAATGCAAAACATCAACTCAACTTTAGGGAGTATCTTAACTTGCTCATTTTCGTACCGAGTTGATAAATATACCAACGGATGAGGTACTGTTGTGCTTTGGTTGGCTGACCGCTGCCCTGATGAAGGCAGTGGGACTGGACGCTTGTTTTATTTTGTCGGGCTGGTGGGTCCACTTTCACTTCAGTCGCAGGACCACCCCTCCCTGCTTAACAGCAACGCCGCACGTTTTATTGCTGGTAAGTCGAAATAGCCATTTACTTTGTTGTTTCTTGTCTGGCTTGTACGGGTAATTCATCGCGGCGGTTTATTCGGAATTACTCATCGTTGTGAAGTATTGCGGAAGGGGAATTACACCTGTGTAGTTGCAATTGTGGGTAGTGTGAACATTACAGTGAAGAAATGAGCTGTAGCTCTACTCAAGGCTATATAAGGAATGCTTTTTAGCGACCGCTTCGTGAGATTAGAATAAACGATACATATGCTTGCTTTGAATTCTTCTTATAATTGTATTTTATTTTTTACAAACTATAATAACAAACCACATCAAAAAATAGCAGTCTTGGCTGTATGACGAATATAATATAACTTAATATTATAATTGTTTAGATGTATCTTTAAACGCCACCTGTTTTGAAACGGTGTCCCTCATTGGGTATATTTTTTACCTGTATTATGCCCACTTTCACGGTAGCAGCCAATAAAAAAATATCCGTAGACGCTGAAGAGCACCTTTTTTTTCCTGCTGACGCCACAACGGTGACAGAGTGAACCTGCGCACTGTGTGCCGCCCAGCGTCCATACAGGAGCCATCATTATGTTTACCTGAACACGAATAACGGGGCTGACAAATGGCCTATAAATAACACCTGCGGCTTTCTTAAGGCGCTGGTGACTATTACGGAACATCTGTTTGTTTCATAAGGCAAAGAGACCTCACTAGAAGCCAAGAAAACGACTCCAAAATTGCCGCAGCAAATGTCAACTTGTGCAGGTAGAGAAAAAATATGATTTTTGTTGTTGTTCGCCCGTGCATTACCAGCGTCAGTGGACGCTCGTTTCCTTTCATTCTCGCGGGATTTATTGGATCAACACGTATTTCCAGCAATTGTTCATGGTTGAGCGTTTGTGTTCCCTTTATCCATGGTTCTCGAATTAGTGGGACCGAAGCTCCCTGCACTCGAATGGAGCTCCCGCCCCATATATCACGAATAACAGTGGCTATAATAGGTGTCTGACAACTAAGCAGCGCGTATGGTTGTTGATGGGTTGCCCAGTCTACGTGTTATAACGTTAACGTCAGGGCTCACAGCACAATAACACACTCGCATTTACCGTGTTTTACTAATCCCATCACCATTTGCTGAGCGCCGTGAGATCAGAATGGCGGTCAGTAGGTGCCATTACTGCAGTGACGGCAGGAAGGCTGCTTTTTCAGGGTAGAGACGACCAGGTATGCAAGGTGATGCAACACCTTTAAAGGTGTAATAAACGATATTGTGGTGATATCGGGTAAATAGAACGCTCATTATGATCATTTCCCGTGTGGTTTTCACTTATAAATATGTTTTAATGTGGCTATAAAATGTGAAAAGCAGCGCATCGTTCTGTGCGCACAAAAAATATGAAAGGTGCTGTGTGATGATGCGCGTTCAATGCCGTGTGGGCTCAACGCTCTATTTCAAGGGAAGTTCATCTGCATTCCTTTTGTCTTGCTTGCCTTTTATTTTCTATTAGAGCAAGATTTTATTAAATGGTTATATCAATAATTTAATGATAATAACAAGAATACGGATAATAACAATATTTATAATAATACTAATCATCATCATCATCATCATCCTTATCATCATCATCATAATTATGATTGGGGTACTTCTATGAATAACTAATGTGTACATTTTTCATTTTTGCCAGTCATTCCAAATTGCAAAGTTTACGTTATTTATGATTGTGTATTGTACCTTTGCATAATTAGACATTCTACACACTTGAGAAGGTTACCATCTTGGCTTCCAGTAGTTCCTGGGCCATGGTGCATTATGGGGAGCATCATTAGCCGATGCAGTACGAGAAGCAGTGCCTAAAGTGCGAAGCTATAGGCTAACAACATTCATGTTATGGGTGCTATAGTTGGTATTTGCATCAAGGGGAGGTGTAACAGCGGCGGTGACAGCGCTTGCCTTCTCATGCAGTCCCATACCATGGGAGGACCCAGTACGTCACATGGATTTACCATCAGCCCACAATCCTCTGTTGAACTGTCACAGCAGGGGCCCTGATAGAGAAATAACATAGTTGTTGAACCGTGGAAAACCACAGTGTTGTGTCAATGTTGTTGTCTTTGATGTTAAATTTAGATTTGGGTCCAGGATGAACTAAATTGTCTCTGAATTTAGCGGTCCCGTTGTTTGTCTGGTCTGTCCCACCGTGGTGACTTTGGAGACCGCAGGCTGCACCGGTAAACGCGCTGCCTCTGTCACGACTTTGGCATCCCTCTTTAAAGCGCACACATGCGCACATGTGTGTTGTTGTTTTTGTGTGTGTGTGTGTGTGTTTGTGTGTGTGTGTGAGCGTGCATTCCTCACCAGCACATGCTCTCATGCACTCTGGTGCTGTAATCTAACACTGCAATTTAGGGACTAGAGGAATGTGGCCTGGTCTTAACATACCCTGACAGGATAAACACAACAGCCCACTCACGTCTTGGCCTTTCTTATCCACACCAGACCTAGGCCAGACCAGACCCGGGCCTGACCCGGGCCAGACCAGGTCAGGGCCAGCCAGTGGTTTGAAGTGGGCCTGTGTTTCAGAAATAACCACATTTTGTAGAGGTTACACAGCGTTCCAAAGTGTTCACTTTTTATGTCGAAAGAAATTGATTTATAGATATTTACAACGGGACCTTGTAAATATGTATGCAGTGTTGAATGTGACCGGGGTTCAAGGGTTCGTTCTGATTGGTTTGCAATGGTTCTGAAAACCAGAAGGGAGCACTGATAAGCAAAAGATGTGTGCACTGATTAACCCCTTACTTTCTCTTAAACCTAAGTCCTCGAGGCATTGTGGCTATGTGTCCGTGTGTGTGTGTGTGTGTGTGTGTGTGTGTGTGCTTGTGTAATGCACACAATTATGCGCCCATGCCGTTTCCCCTTTTCACACACAGGGCCAGGGAGTGACAAAGCACTCTGCAGGATGTCTTTAGCACATCTTTAGCATAAGCCCCTCCCACCACCTTATATAGCACAGTGGGGGGAGGGGAGATCAGGCTCTCTGGTGTGCGCTCTGTGACTAATTGGGTCGTTCATGTGTGTTTTGTGTGTGTGTCCGAAAGGGAGGGAAGGAGGGGGAGAGAGAGAGAGAGAGAGAGAGAGAGAGAGAGAGAGAGAGAGAGAGAGAGAAGAGAGAGAGAGAGAGAGAGAGAGAGAGAGAGAGAGAGAGAGAGAGAGAGAGAGAGAGAGAGAGAGAGAGAGAGAGAGAGAGAGAGAGAGAGAGAGAGAGAGAGAAGCTGTGTATATTGAAAGCATGAGGGTCGGACAAGGCTCTTCTCCTTGTGGGTTTTGCATAACAGCTCCGGCCCGAGATCTCTTGGTGGGATCTCCGGCCCCACATGTTACCCTTGTGTTCCTCTCAATACATAGGACGTATGGCCCCCAGGAGCACACAAGCTTCATGGGTCCCTCGTGGACATCCGTGAAGCCTCAGACCTAACACGGCCCCTAAACAGATCCTTTTCTTAATCTACAAAGACAACAACTATTATCGTTGGGGCTTTCTTGGGGTGTTTCGCTCGAATGTCCTAATCACGTAGTTGACAAATGGTTCAGGTTGTATTTGCTTGAAGTGCATTGATATGGTGAAAATATCGGTAATGACACAGGTTATACTCATGTATGCTATAGAATGATAATATACATATCACTAAACATTAGCATTGTTGTATGTGGCTGCACCATGCAGCAGTGGTATTGTAGGATATAATATCATGGCTACGTGAAACCTGAGCCTATTTTAGCATTGCATAATGATGTTTTTAAGCAAGCGTGTACTGGTTGCACTAAATGAGGAGGATACAAATCATTGCAGATAGCAGTCTTGATGATAAGACCAATAGGTCATCATCATCTTCATAATTGATCATTTATCATTCATAACTTCCTCGCCCACATGGGAAAGTCCATCTCCCATGATCGGGATGTTGTCTGCATGCAGACTTCCATTTAGAGTATACACCTCCACTCCACTCACATTTCCCAGCATGCACTGCCAGGGCGTGCAATTCCATTAATACCCCATGTCTTGTTAAGTTAGTTAAGACAAAGTGTGTCTATTACCGATTCTGAGTCAATTGTTTCTCAATTTACTTGACATACATACTTAATACATAAATACTTACAAAACATAAATATTCATGATAACAAATGTCGTTAGGCTTACACTATATTCAGAACAACAACGTAGGGATGCTATTCGGGCATATTAGTATCATGGCTCCTGTACTGAGACAGAAGGCACATCCCACTGTATTGTGTCCACCTGTTCCCCAACTGGACTTTTGGAGTGGTTCAGTACTTTTTCATTTTGTGCATTCATATAATTACAGTGACTGATGGGAAGGCGTCATTATTATTTAGAAATTGGGAAAACGATACTGAATATGAATAATACTAATCATAATCCAACCGGAATTTAATGTATATCCTCCTAAAGACCACGGTGAACCAATTGTTCGAGTGCCTCAAGCATAATCCAGATAAAAAAAGAGCAAAGAAATCGCAGAGAAAGGGCTGAGGGCCTGTATGTCACCCATGTCCAGAGAACGCCCTCCTCTGTGTACCTGAAATAACAGGCCCTTCTGCCGCTGCCTCTCATCACTTCTCCCACTCGGCCTCTATGTGCCCAGGCCAAGAGGGCTCTTCTAAATATTTGCTTGCGTCGCTTACTGAGCCTAAGCTTTGAATGACAGCTCGCAGAGAAAGAAGACAGTTACCTTAGGTACTTAAAAGGCCAGCACTTAACATTGTATCATTATGTGTGTTTGTGTGTGTGTATGTGTGCGCAAAGCCCTGTGTGTTTGAGAAAAAAATAAAGCACCTCATTCAAAGATTTGTCTTTGAATGGATAAATGTGTGTGCGTGTGTGCATGCACCTGTCCGGGTGCCTGTTTTGGTTTGCATGTCTGTTGTGTTTGTGTGTGTGTGTGCGTGTGTTGCATGAGCTTGTGCCACAGGCTTTAAGAGACTGCTCTTTTTGGCTCCTGACATAACAAACCGGTCTTTCTCTTCTTGCAGGAACACTACATGGAGGTATAAGCGTGTAACATTAATTATCCGCCCATTCCAATCAAGTGAATTTCCTTCACTGGGTTCACTGGCATACCCTGATGGAGTACATAATTAATGAGCAATACCTGTGTTTACTTCGCAATGGTGCGCTCGTTGTTGTTGTTGTTGTTGTTGTTGTTGCCGTTGTTAATATTTTGGTCCTGTAGGCTAGCTAGGAGCGCAGAAATTGCTTTTCGGGAAGCTTCCTGGGGATCTGAGCCCAGTTGGTGGCTTGCTCCAGGCGCTGTGTTGGCGACCCACTGTGACAGCATTTTGCATGTGTTGGAGCTGCTGCTTCACAGCCTTTAACCCCAATGCATTTGAATCTGACATGCACTCTACATTAGACTCCCACAAATTGAATGATAAAAGCAGCCGCTTCATCACATGCAAAATGCTGTCACAGTGTGTTTTACTACATTTACTACTAGGTGTGGACTACTTTGTTACTGTTACTGTTACTTGGCATAAGCTATGTCCTACATTCACATGGAAGCGGCAGGGCCGTACTTATTTTTTGACATGTTTTACTCAATTGTTTTTGCATTTGTGTTTATCCTTTATCTTTTTTTTTTACTACAGGTAATTGTAGTTTGCTCTCAATATCTAAAACCATGGCATTGAAAAAGAGAGTCAAGATGTGAGAGAAAAGAGTAAACGAGAAAACACGAGAGAAAGACAGGACCCTGCAGAAGTCCTGGTTCCTGTGTGAGAACGTGAGGCGTAATGCTAGGACATATGCATCAATATCGAATTATAGTTTGTAATTTTGTAAATACTAACATCTATTTATCTATTTATCTATTTGTCCATCTATCTATCTATCTATCTATCTATCTATCTATCTATCTATCTATCTATCTATCTATCTATCTATTTATCTGTCTGTTTGTCTGTTTGTATATCTGTTTATCAATCTATCTGTCTGTCTGTCAGTCTGTCTGTCTGTAACATCAGTGTCCACAATCCAAATTTATTTTCGGATTTTCGATTTTGGAAACCCAACATATTCTTCACATTCTTGATAGTAAGGTACTGGGCTGGCCAAACTAAATAGTGATATTTATTCATGGCTATTGCAGCTAGCTCTCCAAAACAAGATGCACCCTGGGAGCAGTTATGGATTGGAACCAAATGGAGATTGGTTCAGAGTAACTACTCCTGGTCTCCTATCTCCTCTTGCTACTATACTTCTCTCTTTCTCTCTCTCTGTCTCTCTGTCTCTCCCTCTCTCTCTAGCTCTCTCTCTGTTGCTATCTCTCATCCTCTTCTTCAAAGCATGGACAGGTTAAGAACAAGTTGATGTATGGCATAGATTGAGATTTAGAATGGAGGGTTTAATATTAACGGCAGTGAGTGTTTAGACACTGACTCTCTCTAAGCTAAGACTCTGGTTATGTTAGGACTGCATGGGCAAGAAAAAGCTGTAATACGCCTATTTCTGGAGATTGAATAGCACCGACGCACACACGCGTGTCTTGGTATTCCCTTTATAAAGGGGGCTAATTTCTCAGATGCAAGCTATGCCTTTCCAATTCGGTCTGAGGAAAATGCAGTCACCAATGACACCTTATAAATCTTGCAAGCAAGTACAAGCCTGAGAGAGAGAGAGAGAGAGAGAGAGAGAGAGAGAGAGAGAGAGAGAGAGAGAGAGAGAGAGAGAGAGAGAGATTCAATCAAGGAGGGGGTCTGCGTGTGCTTTATTGAATTACAGGTGATGCCAACTAATTGGATCCTCCAGGGGTTGTCTGTAAGTGTGTAGGCCTATATGTGTGTGTTTGTACTCCTGCCTGTCTGCTAATGACTGCATATTCTCCAGGGAAACAGTGCTGTATAGTTGAAAATTTTAGAATAAGTGCTTCGTGTTTTTTCTTATTTTCGTTATTTCATTTATCTGCAAGTTTTGTGCCTGGCTGTTTCTCTGTTTCTCCACACATGTTTTGTTACACAAGCTACAGAATCACAACCTAAACATAGTGACGTGAATCCATTGATCGTTAAGCAACCGTTTATATCGACCAACAGATTGATACTAACACCTGACTACAAAATGTATTTTAGCTCTATTTAGGTAATGACCCATGAAGAAGTACTGCTGAAAATATTTTAACCCGTGGTCATGTTAGAGGTGGTAAAGATATTTGATACCTAGTTTAATCTGTCTCGATTCATATTATAGTGTTGATCCCCGCACTATCCATAGAGTTCATTAAGTTATTTGTAACAGATAGAAATTACAGGTACATGATTGCAACGGGGACAGTATACAATGGAAATGTACATTGGGGCAGTAACCAAGGTAGGCGGTTGCCAAAAGCACAGTTTGATAATTGGACTGAAAAATGAGCCTGAGAAGGAATTGTGGAAAGAAGCTGCAATTGATTTTCCTTCCACTTTCTCAGTGTCATATGGTAAACATGACCAGTTATCCACCATCTTATGTGGGTAGCATACTAGTTTATATACAACCAAAAAGCAATAACCTCATATTAGCTCCACTTCTCTTCAAAAGGTGGATATATTAGCCGCAAGCAAGTTGTGTCTTCATGAGAATATTAGCTTATTAGTATGGTGTTAGCCACATGGATGCTCTGCTAAATGTGAACATAGACAAGCTAGCCTGCTGTACAACATCAGAAATGTAACTGAGTAGGATGCACATGAAATGATCTGCCCTTAAGCAACAATTATATTACCGTCCCTCCAACTGAAGGCTAGGTCTGAGTCACAAGCTTCAACGTTTAAAAAACCCATCCAGGACAGATTTGTACTACAGCCTATGGGTTTGTCTAGTTAGCTACATTGCTGTGGTTAACAGACCCGTCCCACTTGATTTGTTCATTGATTTATTCTGCTCTACTAGCATTGACTTCTAATGAATACACTGAAGATGATCAGTTGAGAGGAACGATCATCTACAAAAAATTGAAAATAAGCTACGAGTTGCTTTGGGCTGTCTTCCCTTATTCACTTTGGATGAGTCTAGATTATAAAAAAAATCATTTATTGGTTTTAGTAATCAAGCATTGGACAAATAGTATGCGTTGTTGCGCTTGCAAAGCCAGAATGTAATCAACGATGTGTGTTGGTTCTACGAAGAAAGCTTGTTTCTGGATTTGTCTGTCTTGGAAGTAATCTAATTTATGTCTCCAGAACATTGAACCACATTTTGGTTATAAAACTGAAACAAAATGAGATCCAAGGTTTTTTCACAACTTAAATTCACTAGTAGCTAGATTGTTTTGTTTTTTTCTGAACAAAAACTCTTTGATCTAATAGATAGAACTCTCCGGAGAAAAACACAAGGTAAACATGTCATATGCGCCTAGATATACCGTAGTCATAATTAGCAGATATGAAACCTCAGAAGTGTCTCACAAAAGTTTAACATTTTCTTTACTTAAAGGTGCAGTGTGTAGAATTTAGTGGCATCTAGCAGAACAGACTTGGCAGAAATGGACTACAATATTCATAAGTATGTTTTAATTAGTGTATAATCCCCTGAAAATAAGCAGTGTTGTGTTTTCATTCCGTAGAATGAGTCCTAATATCTACATAGGGAGCGGGTCCTCTTCCTCGAAGCCTGTCATGATGCACCGCCATGTTTCTACAGTAGATCGAACACACAAACGACTCTAGAGAGGACGCGTTTTTAATATTTAACAATCAGTATCGCCATCTTACTTGTAAGCTATGTCCTATAGTTTTACAGACTAAATAGCTAAATATAATAAATACATCTATCAAGGAACGTCATCCCTTCACGGTTTTAGTCATGGTTTAACCTTTAGTATAATTATTTATTCAAGTATGAATATTTAGAGTGGGGAAGGGAAACATGGAAGTGATGGTGAGGCTGGGTTAGCTCGGAGGGAGTTTATGAGGTTTTAACTCCTATCTGCAGCAGTCACTGCACGGGTTAGCGAAGGGGAACATTTGGCAATTGCTTAAATTGAGAGGATGATTGTAATGTAAACATTTGACACCTGATAGAAATCCAGCCCATCACAGTGTCACACCATACTCTAACCTTAACCGTAAACACAATTAGGATCTCTTAATAGCCCCAACTCCTGATTCCATGTGTACTCCACGCACACCGTAATTGAAGACAGGTCTAGTTGTGGCTGTGGGGCCACAGCACCACCCATTGCACCGCGGTATAGCCTGTATCCCAAGAAGTGAATGCTTAACCCGTGGGCTGTAGTCCTGTGGTTTCCATAGGGTACTGTACATGAAGGAAAACATTTCTACTTAAATGCGTCTCCTGCAAACGTGAGGTCTTCTGCATCGTGTGCATCTGGGTATTCTCGTCATTCCTCTCATCAGATTTCCAGTACTTTGCATTTTACAAACCAAGCAATACTAATTCGGAAAATAAACCAGCTCTGGTTAGGACGTTTGGCAAAATAGGTATACACATGGTAAATTCATTTTTCCAATTTGGGAACCTTTGGAATTTTATTTATAGGAAGCACGCCTTTCATTTAATGCCTCTTCACAAACGGCTTTCTCTCTCTCTCCTCTTCTGCCATTTCCTCTAAAACATATCCACCTACCCTTCGTTTTCAGAAGGTTCAGTATAAAGTCAAAGCAAAGCTGAACTAAGCTTGTTCTGCTAGCCAGCAGGCCCATAGCGTAGCAGTCTCCACCCTTAATCCAGCTCAGTAGACGTCAACCGATCGGCTAAACAACTTTTGTTATGCCGATGAAATAAAAAGAGATGGGTGTTGAAAGTTTTGCTTTTCCCACGTTTCTTTCCTCTTTCCAAGTTATTTTGTGTTGGTGGCGGTGCCGGTGGTGACAAATGGGGTAAATGCAATGTCTGTGAAAAAAGAATGGTGTCTTTAGATGATACAGATGAGACCGGCCTAGTATATTAAACATGTCCATCACATGGACATCCCATATGAAACATTCTTGTCCAATAGAAACAGCTGTACCCATGATAAGGCAAGGCAAGGATATCCACAGAGAGAAAAAAAGCTGGGCCCATGTCCAAGTGTATTTTTACAACCCTCTTTTCTGGTGATGCCGTTAAACTTTCAAGGACCATGTTCAAGGTCCGTCACCATGAATACTGATGAAGCAGTCAGGCCAATTTATCCTCCTAAAATCATTCCCCGTTCAAACGATCCAGAACTGTCCTTTTTTTATATTTCTGTGAGAATTGGATTATCTAACAACTCGTCTCAACAACAACTTGTTGTTTTTCGTCAGCAGCGCGCTTCAATACACTTCACAAGTTGGAACAGCTCCTGGAGTGTTCTACCCCTTCATGCCAACAAGCTGTTTCACCCAGTAGGCCACACTCTGTCTGTCTGTAGCAAACAGACACATTGTGCGTAACAAAAAGTCCACAAATGTTTGCTTAGGAGGACTCACCCGTGGTGTCCCTGCCTCTGGTCTGTCAGTTGTCTCCATGACAGACAGATGCTCCCTAACGCCTTCCTCATATTCTCAGTATCAACGGCGTTAGGAAGGTCCTTATTGTCGGTGCCTGTGTTCTGCTCCCCCCACCCCCAAAGGTTTACTAGTGGTCTGGGTAAAGGTACACACATTTCAGTCATGCAAGTGGCCACAGACACAAACAATACACACGCTGGATTTGTTTATTCAAAACAATAAACATAGCACAAGACCCGAAACCCAAACCCAAAACCATACACATACCCACGGAGACGTTCAAAGAATTCACAGGACATCCTGCATGTGTTGCCGTGAATACAGAAAGAAAGAACCTGATACATATGCACGCGCAGGAAAAAACGTACACACACACACACACACGCAAGGACACACATACGCAAACACATGCCCATGCAAACGCACCGCACAATCATCCACTTGCACATATTTAACCTGGCACAAAGACATAAATGTATTCATACAAACAAACTAAACCACATGCATTGGCACACAGAAAAATCACAAACATATGTACACACACACCCACCTACACACTGCCAGTGCCTATACATCTGGGAAGAGAGCTTTGCACACTGGCGGGTTTAGGATTATGTTTATTGTCTTCACTGCCTGCCTTGAATGGTAAAAAAAAAGAAAAAATACCTTTGATTGCTTTTTGATGTTCTCCCTAATCACACCTGTGCACGAAAACTAGGCTAGCATCTCATTACGCTATCAACCGTGCATTGTTTTCCACGTGCTGTACGCAAGGATGCTTTCCTTTGACCTGCTTTTAGCCTGCCACCGGTGTGTCGGGCAAGGCTAAACCCCCCCCCCCCCCCCGTCTCACCTCTCCTATTATCGCTGCACACCACCGCTTTACTTTATGCTAACAGGCAGGGTCTTCCAAGACCCTGCGTTCAAAGGGGACCTGGCTTCATGCCACAATACAGAAATCACTTTTCGTACCAAATACAGCTTTAATGAGTGCTCTGATGCACTGCCCACCAAACCAGGACAGTCAGTGAAGTCCAATGTCTTAACGGCTCCCGGCATATGGCGAGCGTTGGCTTCCTCTTTGTTCTCTCGCCGGTACCCAGGCCGTTCTGAGTCTCCCAACAGGACCCCTTCATCCATCCCTGTTGTTGTGGCCCTGCTCCCAGGTCCAGCATGGCCCGTTGCTGTCTTCATCCAGACAGGATGGGGCTGGGCGTGCCAGGCTGGGCCAGCATTTTGCCCACCGCCGTGCTCAGCGTGGCTGCAGCAGCCGTGGCTAATGCCTGTCCACATACACTGTTGACATGCAGTAGATTGGTGCTTTGGCAAGGGGCGCTCCCCTCCGGGCCAGAAGCACGGTGATGTGATTGAATAATAGGATGTCAGTGCATGGGCTGCGCAGAGTAGCGCGCTGCATACAAAGTTACAGGGCGGAACTAAGAGTGTCTCTGCTGCGTCTTAGTCAGTGTTTCTTTTATGATGATATAGGCAAACCTTTTTTTTTGATGAGTTGTTTTCGAGCCATGAAATAATCTTGCCACAATCTGCATCCTGTCCAACACAGGCAAGCAAATGTAAGCCTTAGCCTAGCCTGGACTAGATATTAGAGTTGGAATGCCTTCCGCTGACGATTTCTGTTCCAAAACCTTAAAAAAATACTAAATTAATGTGAATACTCGCTGTGACACTGATGCTAAAGATCCCTTTTTTGATGGGTGAAAGCGTATTATTTTGTAGCTTATTTCTTGCTGAGTCTCCAAGTAGAGTGAAAGTGTTTGTGTGTGATGTGAATACCAAGCAGGTGAGAAGAGGAGAACACTGTTGGGAACATGGGTGTTTGTATGTGTGCCAGAGCTTACCAGCACATCAACACCTGGTGTGGGATATCTGAAGCATACAGATCATTATAAATAAAGCAAGAATCTTAAAAAAATAAAGTAAATGTATATATATATATATATATATATATTACAAAAGGAAGAACAATTATATAATGTTTAGACAGAGATGGAAACAAGAAAAGAACAAGATCCATGGTAAACACTGCATTGTTTTGGTACTATAGAAATATGGCAGTGTAATGCCTGGAAGCATATCATTCCTCTTAAGTTTGACATCAAGCCACAATATTCAAGGATAGTTGCTACTCACTTATGGTCTAATCACTCTGCCGGAGGCTAAGGCCGAGCGAGGTGACTGACTTGGTTTGTCTTGGTCACATTGGAGCGGAGGATATAGCGACTGATTGAAAACAGGGACAGGTACAGCTCAAGGAGATGATGAAATGGACGAGACAAGAACACAATAGACATTTGTTTCAAATGCTGCCCAGCTGCTGTCACTCTCTTGTTCAGGCTTAAAGCAGCCTTCCGCCGCTTATTGTTATTGGATGGAGTAAGCTCCGCTGTTGCATAAAGCTTCCGATGCTACAATCCCCTCCAGAAATGTCTCAGTACCGGGGCCATCTAAAGCGAGACACTGTAGGTCTTGCGAGGCAAACACATGGGCACATAGACAGATTCACTCAATATACAATGGTAGCTATACTTAGGAACAACAAGAGCACACATGGTTTTATAGATCTGAGACTGAATCAAACCTGAGCTATTTAACATGTTTGCACTGGAGCCTCAATCTAATTGTGTTATTTTACACAACAAGGGTACAATACAGAGAAAGAGAGGTGACAATCACAACGCCTAGAGAAAGCTGGGTTTTCAGTCTTACAGCCCTGTTGTTCCAACGGGATTGGGTCTTCACCTTCTCTGTCATCTGGTTAATTTTGAACTAGAATTTGTAATAAGGCCGTAAAAGTGTGGCTAGCTTGGTGGTTCTTGTGTTGTTTGTGCTGCTCTGGCACAGGGAGGTAAGCGCTTGATCTTTTCGGTGGAATGAGGTCAGTGTGGCAGGTGCAGTGAACAAATGCTCCAATCACCTTAGGAGGGCACTGCGTGGCGCTGGGCCTGGGTTGTCACGGCAACCCCAATCCCGGTGATAATGTGGTGCAAAGTATTGTACAGGTGCTACTTGTTCGTGTACGTGTTTGTGTGCAGTTATTATGAGCCTCTGTTCAAGTCTGGGTGATGCGTCTTGTGTGGTTACAAAACATTCAGCAGTGGTAGCCAACCATGACCAAGTTTGAACCTGACACAAAAGTAAACATGGCCTGAAAGTTGAAAGGTTAAAACATAAAATGCCGTGTCAGCATTTATCATTACAGAATTATCTCAAACGAACAGCACATGCTTATTCAGATCCAAACCAGTTGTTTCTTGTTTCACAGACCATGTGCTCACCCCTAACCCCTTCCCCCCCACCAACACAGTGGCCTTTTCTGCGCTTGGTTGCTCCTCGTGCTCAGCGAATAGGCACAACAGCACCGCCGGCAACCTTTACAGCCCTGTTAGCATGCGCCTGCCTCTCCGCTCCACCACACTCTCTGCTACTTTGGCTTCTGGTCTCGCTCTGCTGCTCAGCTGTTCTGGTGTCATTTTGATGTAGCTTTTCCAAGACATGTTAGTATTATGCTAGCATGATGCTAACCTACCCACTGCAGTCTTGCCCCCCCCCCCCCCCCCCCACACACACACACACACACACACACACACACACACTTTGCAGCTTTGTCTCAAGGCTGGAGTGGGTCTAAATCATCTATGACATCTAGGTCTCGTTTCAAGGCTCTGACTAAGCTTTTATGGGCTGACCTTTTCTCACCCAATTTGTGATGGCAGATTTCATCTTCACTGTAACTGTTTTTTATTAGGCTGGTTGAGAAGGCTTTCTGTTACTTTGGTGAATTACATTAGGGCAATGGACTGACAGCTCTAGACATTGGAATTGATAATTCTCGGGTTTAAAGGATGTTGTGGGTGCCCCCCCCCCGTGTGTGTGTGTGTGTGTGTGTGTGTGTGTGTGTGTGTGTGTGCGAACTATGTGTGCACTACTTCGCTCAGGAATATATCAAACAATCTGAGTCGGTGAGTCGGCATGTTGCCAGCAGGTATACTCGGTTGAATTAACTGTTTTTCTCATTACAAAAACCCCAATGAAACGACCACACACCACAAAATGTGTCCTGCGCACAATTTTCATGCATTCTTACAATTGGTGGCCAATACTTTCATTGTTGTCCAAAATTGCATTAAAACAAGTTACAGAGCTGTCCTATTTGCTTTGGTCAGCAGAATATGTATTCCCATATCATTAGTCCTTGAATATAAAGTGTTAAGCCATTGGCAGATGGAAGTCATCAAATCCCTGATATTTACTATTAGCGGCTCAGTTACACAAAGCTTCCCCAGAATGCTTAACATGTTTTACGAATTGGGGTCTTTCTGCAGAAGGAAAACATAGCTTTACATCAACCGTATCATTTCACTATGCAATGGCTGTAGTCACGGTTTCAGGGTTATACATGGGAAGCAAAAAGGTAGCTGAGGAAGCCCTTAAGTAATGTGAAGCCCATCTATGGTGTCTTGGTAAGTCTGAGCTACATGTTAGCATGATGCTAACAGTGCAATAGCACTTCTGTGGTGTCTTTGTTAGTCTCAGCTACACGTTAGTAGTCTGCTTACAACGCGATAGCACGTATGTGGCAACTCGATTAGGCCAAGCTACGTTTTAGCATTCTGCTAACAGTTCTATAGACCTTATGGTTTCTTAGTGAGTCCGAGCTACGCCTTAGCTACAGTCGTAGTGAGTCTGAGCCAAGCGTTAGCGGGACGCTAACAGTGCATTTGCGGACGGCGGTGTGACATAGAACCAGGCGCCAGCATCTGGGAGTGAGTTTATGAGCTCAATAGTAGGTGGGAAACGTCTTTGGGGGGCATGCCAGGCGCACACACCGCAATCCATTAGTGCTCATAATGAAATCATGCAGTCACATGCAGGTAGTGTACAGGTTATATAGCCAGCAGCCCGTCATGGCTCAGCGCACTGGACTTCCATTAGCAGGCTAGGCTGGCACGCACACACATGCACACACATGGACACACACACACACACGTACGGAATCACATGCACAGACACATGCATATACACACACACATGCATGCACGCATGTGCACACACACACATACCCACACATGTGTATAAACAAGCACACACATGCACGCACACACATACGCACACACACACACAGAAACCCACACATGCATTTAAACACACACACACTCTTGCTCAGTACTGAAAGAACAGCTGGGCTTCTTAGGTGAATTGAATCAGTTCCTTCCCCTGGTAGGTCGGGTTACTCCATGGCAATCTGAGCTCTCAAATCGATCTCCCCCACCCCTCCATCCTCTCTCTTTATTTATTTTTTTCACCCCACCCACTCTTCTCCCCTCTTCCGGCATTTCCTGGACCCTGCAGAGCACCGCGTGTGCCTGGGAGAGGAGTTGCTCTGTGCTGGGGGGCCGGGGGCAGGTCTTAGGGGCCCAGTTGCCAGGATGGTGATTCCTCAATCTATCCGCTCTGTCTATCCGCTCTATCTGCCCATCCTCGTAAGGATCCCTGAGCAGACGAATGCCCAGAGTAGTGGTGGTGCTGTGTGTGTGTGTATGTGTGTGTTGGCATTTTGTGATTATTTTTGGGTAGCAAATAGTTAATTTAACTATCACAATTATGTGTGTGTTCAGTGTGTGTGTGCGCGTGTTTGTGCGTGTGTGCATGCATTTTGTGTGCAATCTCTCTCTGTCTATCGACCTGTAATTTATTAATCTATTTTAGTTTTGTTTCTTTCCATCTCTTTGATCAGATCTGAGCTCAGCATCTCTCCATCAGTCACATACCTGTTCAGTGTGTTTAGACACAGAGGAGAGGAGTTGAGGTGAAGAACATTGACTAGATTGAGATGAATGCTGTGCCGGCTGGGAGACAGTGAGGCTATCACACAAACTGTGCTTTAGCCCTGATCTTTTATTTTTTTGCAGGCTACATTTTTGCTGTGCTGGGTTGAGTTATTGCACCTGTTAACTGTGGACCATTTAAAAAAAAATTATCTTCAAAATGGGGCCAAAAGTGTTTTGGGGGAATGAACATAATAACAATGTCTGTGTGTGTCTCAAAAGACTGAGACTGTGTGAGAGTGTGAGACACGTCACCCACAGACACACACATTGACACACTCACAGAGACACACACACACACACACACACACACACACACACACCTACACAAACACACACCAGCACAGCAAAAATGTAGTCTGCTGGCTATGATCTATTACATAACGTGTATTTTATTTTCCTCCCATCTACTTTCCACCATGCGCCTACCTGCATCAACTATCAATAGCCCACTGCTCTCCTTCTCCTCAGCCCAGGAAGACAAAGTAGGCTAACGTTCAGATTGGGAATGGAGCCACTCCACCAGGGCTCAAAGCAACCCACCAGCAGCATGTCACTTGGTTACTCTCTCACTCTCGTGGTCCACAGGCCCTTTCAACCTCTCTTTATCTCCCTGTCTCTGTTTCTCTCTCTCTCTCTCTTCCTGTTCCTCTTCCTCTCTCTATCACACACCCTCTCTCTCTCCCTCCTCTTTCTCTCACACCCTTTCTCTATCTCTCACACTCACCCTCTCTCTCTTTCTCACCTTCTCTCTCTCTTACTCATTCAGCACTATCAAATGATTGTTGAATTGAATTCATAAACCAAAGTTAGCACGCACATAATCATCAGGTCAATATCAGGATAGTCTATTTAAAGTTGGACATAATGAGGTATAGTCAAACATCTTTTCAACCCTTTTCTACATATCTACAGATGTCTTCTCTCATTAGCTTTTGCTCTCTTCTGTTCTCTTGCCTATGACTTGGGTTACTTCTCTCTCTTTCTCTCTCTCTCTCTCTCTCTCTCTCTCTCTCTCTCTCTCTTTGTGGCTGAACAGAGGTAAACAGGAAGTGACCGGTCACCTCCTCATTGCCCTGGCTTCCTCCTATGTCACTTCCTGTGTAAATGTAGGTCCATATTAAGATAACAGCCTTCAGGTGATTTTTTTCTTTCTTTTTTAGAACTGCATGTTATTAGTGGTTGCCTGCAAGCACACACACACACACACACACACACACACACACACACAGAGACACACACACAACCTCATACACACACGCACGCACACAAACACACACACACACACAAAACCTCTTACACACACTGTTTAGAGAGAATAAGAGAAATAGGGCTTTGCATGAGAAAAAACTTAACTCTATCCTTCATCTCATGAGATATGCTGTCTGGTGGGAATATCAGTCTTTTTCAAGATTGGACATTTGATACCGGATGATTCCAGTGAGAGTTTCACTTGAACAGAAACTAATCCCTTATGTTCAACGTTTTCAAGTCTGCAGTACAGGTGTCTGTCATTAGGTTAGCAGCACGTTGACTACCATCACTTTACTACTAAGAAACACATATCTTTCTTCTTTTTGGTTTCAAGGTGTGATTAACAGTAATTTGTATGCATATTAATAATTAAATGGAATTCACTTGATAATATAGAGTTTATATATGACGAATGGGAATGTCGTGCTCTTGTCTGACCAACACACTTGTACTACTTAACCAGGAGATATTTTAAGCTTGGGTGGAGATTGATTGTGGAGACCAACACACACGCACACACACATCGCTTTTCCAGGCATTTAGCTGAGATCAGAGTCTTTGAATTGTGTAATGTCTTTCCTTATTCAGCGTGACTCATGACACACACATGCATGCAGGCATGCACACACACCTGCTCATGCAGACCAACACACATTACTTAGAGGAACACATCTCAGAGGAACATGAGGTCATTCCTACAATATCTGGAAGTGCTCCATCATTTTTCATTCCGCCATGAAAAACTGTGTCTCGGGTACATCTTGGGTACGTGTCTCGGGTACACGTAGATCTCATATGAACCCTCCCCCTCCCAGCCTAATGATTCATGGCCTAGTCATCTCCTACCTTGGGATCTCCATGACAACCACCTTGCTGGTAGATTTTCTGGTGATTGGTAAAAGGCTTCAGTGTCGTCACACCTGTGACCTGAGAGCCCCCTGATAGGACCCGCCATGCGGGAATAGACATGATTACAGTGTGTACGCAATGAACGTCAACGTTAGCATTAAGGACAGGGATTCTCAGGGGACCTTACAGTTTAATACTACAACTAGCATTGCAGTTGTCCTGCATTTTCCTCAACCAATAGTTGAACAGGTTAACAATCCATATTCGATCATTAATCATTAATAAGATACAAAATGCACATCTTTTTCTCAGTTTAAGTTTTAGTTAAACAATCACAGCGCTGCATTAATTATGTGAAACATTCATTCTTGAAGCACAAACTATTTAAAGGAACAGAATCACAAAACAAGCCTCTCGCTCGAAACGGCTGCTCATGTCCAAAACAATGTCAAATGGGGCACAATTACTGCCATTTCTAGACTAACAAGGCAGACCAAACCAAACCTATTTTTTAAGAAATGGTATATAAAACCTACATTGTTGGTTAATACATTTTTAATCGGTTAAATTCTTAACGGCGATTGATTGATTACTGATTCATCCTTAACATCTCTAACTACAACCATTTGTATTTTGTGTGGTTTATTGTATGGGTTTAACGTTGGAGTTCACCGTTGTTTTTTGAATGAACGTGGCCGAAACAGAACGTAGTTCTGTCCATTGGCGAATACTCTACAGCGCCCTATGCAGGATGATACCATTAATTTCCTTCCACTAAGATTACATAAATGATGACATCCCTCGTTAACTTTGTGGTCCACCCTTTTCATAACTTCAGGATATTTACTAAATATATGGAGCCCTAATCTCTTCTCATTTTGAGGAAGACAAATAAAAAACATCTGCTTTTAACTTTACTGACCAATGTTGAAACCTATTTAATGTTGTGTGTTTTTTTTTTATATGCCAGATGATCTCAAACCCTCCCTCCCACCTTCTCTGGCAGACCACGTCCTGTTCTTCTTCTTTGGGGACAGAGATGGGACAGATGTCCATGTCCTGATTATGTCCTGATTATGTCCTTAAACATGTCCTTTATGATTACAGGGCATGTTTCAGGACTGGCATACACTACACTACATACAGACTATACACACACACACACACACATGCAAAGTGAATTTCCAAATTATAGGTTAGTCTCTCTTGAGCATACACACACACACACACACACAGACACACAGACACACACACACACTTGGCCAATGCTAACAAGGGGCGAGTCTCTGGCTCCTACTGACCAATGCTGGCTACATCTGGTGGGGCTTTCCTCTCTCTCTCTCTTTCTCTCTGTCTCTGTCTCTGTCTCTCTTTCTTTCTCTCTCTCTCTCTCTCTCTCTCTCTCTCTCTCTCTCTCTCTCTCTCGCTCTCGCTCTCGCTCTCGCTCTCTCTCGCTCTCTCGCTCTAAATATCCCAGCAGCTTACCTAGCCACTCTAAACAGATTACGTCACTTTCTTTCTCGCCAATTGTCGACTTGAATCAAACTGTTCAGCATGACGCTGAAGAGAAACTGTGACCTTAATTCTATGGGTCATAGTTGTCTTATGATGACATGCTAAGGTAGCGATTTAAAGCTAGTTGTCTCTGACATTGAGTTATCATCCTGACGCTTTGAGAAATGTCCACTGTGTCATTTTGTAAATGGTATATAGTAGTGAGTCGTGGTGAAATTGAGTTATTGGTTGCGTTTGAATGTTGACTAAGTGAATAATATGCCATCTTTATCCCGTGCCATGGGATAAAGAGTCTGTTTTGACCTTATGCTGCTTTAGCATACTTAAAAATATGTATTTGCCCATTAATCACGACAGAAGAACACCACAGAGTGAGAATATCCTGTTTTTTATTATATGTTTTTTATATATGTATCCACGACCCCACAGTTAATCCTGCAACTCAAACACATTTTACCTCCATAACCCCCATAGTTCCCAATCTGTCCTGACAGACAGAGACTGTCCCTTACTAACAGAAGTGCATGAGTCATCATTCTGAGGAGGTTCCTGTAAGTGCGACTAACGACTAACAGTTCAACCGAAGGGCCACACTATCTCATTAAATATCCCTGTTCTCTCCCATACCAAACCCTTCTATGTTGTCTAGGCACATTTTGTTAGAAGACATTCAGAGAGACAGATAAAAGGCAAAATGCACAGACAGACAGCTTCAATTATATACTTGGTTCTGTTTTACTCTTGACACCCGCACACACAGATACACACGTACACACACACACACACACACACACACACACACACACACACACACACACACACACACACACACACAGTGGCATAATTGTCTGTTAGGGGCTTGGCAAAGGGCCCACACTGCACAGCTGCTCTTGGGCAACACACACACGAACGCACACACGCACACGAACGCACGCACACACCCGCACACACAGCACATGCTCTAGGCTGGCTGTGGTCAGGTTGGCTTAGCAGTGGCATATTCTCTCTTTCGTTCTTTCTTTCGTTTTTTTTAAATTATTTGTTGTCTTTCTTTATTTCTTAGTTATTTATTTAGTTCAACTGGATACAAAGCCATCATAGACAGTTTACATACAAATGGGCAATATAATGCTATTATATTGATAGATCTGTATAGGAGAGAAATAATCGTATGTCGTTAAGAATATGTCTTGTCGTTAAAAATATTTAGGCCGAATTACTGCAGGGTGACTACAATAAAATAGGAAAGTAATCATTATAACTTGTTTATTATGACATCAAAGTTAATTTCCCTTAATGCTTCATCATACTACCAAAGGTTCCATTTCCACATAGCGTCTTTTTCTGAGCGTCTTCTTCAATAGTTTCCAATGAGGAGAGAGCGAATGCGACCGCATGCGGACGTCTGGACAGAAAGCCCAGCGCCCAGCGTCTTTTTCCAGAGTGTTTCTGTTTTACCGTGCTGCCGCTCTGGGCACTTGAAAATCTCTGAACTGCTCAGAAAAGCACTGCCACTGTTGCTTTTCCCCAGTCACCCAATCACAGATTATGTCAACTGTCAAACAAAGATTTAATTTCAGAAAAAGGTGGTTGTTACATATAACTGACTCCAGAGAGAGCCAGTTGTTTTCACAGATCAAAACTGTAATGTGTGTGTCTTCATACGCTGCGTAGCCCTCATGGGCGTATAACAAGAAGTTATCGCTACGATGTTGAGCTAGGAGCTACGGAGCTAACACGGCTAGTTGTCACAGAAACAGTAAACAAAGCAGAGGGATGCAGCTGTTCCTCGCAGGGCTTCCCAGCGCCATGCCAGCGCTTTCGTGTCAGAAAGACACGCTGTGTGGACACGGGCCCGAGGTATTGTTTCTCAAGCATCGCCTGGATGCCGAGTATACCGTAGTGGGCCGTGGATAGCACACATAGTTATTCCCCCTGAATTCTGCAGCATAACCGTGCTATTCAGACAGCGGGTCAGACTATGAGAGTGACCGACGAACAGGGATGTGGCAGCCATGAGAAGGCCTGATTGTGTGTGTGGTGTTATGTGTGTTGTATTTGGAATAGGGCCTGAGGTCATTTTCCCACCACAGCACACATTCGGATTCAGCTT
The DNA here is from genome assembly GCA_026745465.1 of Lota lota. Lineage (NCBI taxonomy): Eukaryota > Metazoa > Chordata > Actinopteri > Gadiformes > Lotidae > Lota > Lota lota. The sequence goes on from JACYXH010000812.1 coordinate 5,571,577, forward strand.
GAAGCTACACCTACTATCCGAGACCTTCTTTAGGCTTGTAGCCTAAAGAACGAGGAAGTATAATAAAGTATAATATATAAGGACTTTACTATAATATGTGTGTGTGTATAGTGTACTCCTATTACATAATAGTCGAGGTAATCTTCCGATGTTGCATGGTAAATTATTTTTACCATGAGTTACAGTGGATACCTGCTATGGCTGGTCAGTCATACTTTATCATCTCACTGGCTTGGGGGTATGCAAAGAGTCTGTGTTGTTGAGAGAATTCTCTCTCGTGGGAAAGAAAACGCCCAGTTTGTCTCTCCCCTCGCTCAACCTTAAGAGTTCCTCTCGCTCTTCCACCCCCGCTGCTTTTGAGTGTGTGTGTGTGTGTGTGTCTCTCTCTCTCTCTCTCTCTCTCTCTCTCTCTCTCTCTCTCTCTCTCTCTCTCTCTCTCTCTCTCTCTCTCTCTCTCTCTCGCTCTCTCTCTCTCTCTCTCTCGCTCTTTCTCTCTTTATCTTTCTCCTCTGCCCCCCCCCTCCCTCCTCTCCCTCTCTCTTTGTGTAAGAGACAAAGACCCACAGCATTGGGGGTCTTGGTTTTGACCCCTCAGAATTTTTGGGGGGCTCCAGAACTGAATGGCTCACAGATCTATGGAGAAGAAAATGTGTGTATGTGTGTGTGTGAGTGTATGTGTGTGTTTGTGATGGGGGCCATTATGACCATATAAAAATAGAATTGCAGTTGGAATCAAAGGTTACTTTCATGTGTGCACAAAAATATAGGACTTGTGCTGTACTTCTACTACTTGTTTTTTATCTGTGTTAGTATGTGTTTTATCATCTGTGTGTGTTTTTTTTATCTGTGTGTGTGTGTGTTTATCTGTGTGTTAGTGTGTGTGTGTCTGTGTGTGTCTCTCTTCTTCTATTCCCTGGGTGGGATGAGAGTGTTTTGCTTGGCTGTTTGAAGGGTCAGCGGGTGCTGTCTGAACTCATCTGGCCAAGGGACCCGCGAGGCCCTTGGAGACTGTAACTGTGATAAAGAGCTGTATAAATACACTCGCACCTGAATTGACTCGCTGCTTATGTGGTTCGGTCTCGGAGCTCAAGCTCAGCAAATAGAGGAACAGAGAGAGAGACACCGTTTAGGAGTGGTAGATAACTTGACTTCTTCTTTATGGTCTATTCAGTCATCATTCACACATTTTATAACTTTTTTATCGTGGCTGTGCCTTTGTGTATTTGAAAAGTGTACACATAGGTCTATGTCTGTGTGTATGTCTGTGGATGTGTGTGTGTGTGTGTGTGTGTGTGTGTGTGTGTTATAAATGTGGTGTATTATTTCTAGGGCTTTGAGGTATTACTCTGTTGTGGCAAAAACGTAACTCATTTTCCAACATGTGTCTGCTGTCTGTGCGGGTCTGATTTCTTTCTGTTTCTGTGTGGGTGTTTATGTTACTTTAAGTGATATGCCACCGCTTCGAATGTTTCCCCAGAAAGCCTTCCAAATGTTTCGGGAAGACTTTCATTTGTCTAGTTTCCGCTGCTCTGCTCAGTGCTGTCCCGTGTCTGCTAGTGTAGCTACTGCCCCTAGCACACAGCAGGAGCCTGAGACCAAGAGAGAGTAGAGGGCGACGTGTGAACATTTTTAGTATTTTTAGAATATCTATTAGCCCCATTCTGTAATTTGACCAGTAATGGATAAGCATGACTGTTAAAGAGCAAAAGCCTGTTTTTATATCCACAACATATCTTTAATACATGTAGTGAAACATGATAACAATGTATTTGCGTCTTCCATTGAGAGTTTTTACACACACACACACACACACACGGGCATGCACACCCCCCCCCCCCCCCACACACACACACACACACATACAGCAATGACAAGTAAGGACACAAGTGTCCTCTCTGTCTGTCTCTCTCTATCTCTTCACACCTACAGTCTCTTTCTATTCTCCCCTCCACCATTTTACTGTCTCTATGACACGCCCAGCTCTCTGTATTGAACCAGGCATCCAGATGACCATCACTCACCTACCCTTCCTCACCCACTCACACCCAACCCCCAGCTCTACCTGCCTCACGTCCCTATGGCAAATTAATGTTGAAAAGCTCCATATCACTGCTGCACCCCCCCCCCCCCCCCCCCCCCCACACACACACACACACACACACACAACCAGACACGCATACACTGGGCGGGTTTCTGTGTTGAAACATATTCGAATTACTTGATCCTGTACTTTAATGTCAAATGTGTGTGTGTGTGTGTGTGTGTGTGTGTGTGTGTTTGTGGGTGTGTGCGCTTTCACACAGATAAACAAAACAAGCCCTAGCTCTGTGGTTTTGTATCTGTTCAAGTGTGAGAGTGTGTATGTGTGTGCGTGTGTGTTTGTGTTAATTAATTGTGTATGTATAAGCACACCTGTAAACCGCCAGCTGTAAAACAAACAAGCCAGTATTGAGAGGTATTTAATGCTTGTGTGTAGACAGCTTGTTCCCCCTCATCACACACACACACACACACACACACACACAAGCACGCGCACAAACACAAACACACACACACGCTGAAATATAAATAAAAACATGCATATATAGCAATAATAATATATCTATTATGTACATCATTCCTAAAAATCATACATTTGAAATCTGGCTTTTCTTAGACCAGTGCTTGTGTTGCACCCTCAACAAACGCCCCACAGGTAAACCCAGTGACCGGTGGTTCAGTGGAAAATGGTGTTGCTCTTCTTGATGATGAAGTGGTGGTGTTTGTTGTTATTGTTCCCCCGCGGGGGGGGGGGCACTTGTAAGGTGCCTCAGGTCAGACAGATCGATCGATTCCAGAGGTATCCAAGTTCACGCTTCAGAGCGTAAAGTTAAAGCCCTGGAAAACCCCTCCAGTTGAACGTCATCAAAGATTAACCCACCTGAAAGCTCAGACGTGTTTTGAATTGGGGGAAACACATTTGTTAGTGTGTGTGTGTGTGTGTGTGTGTGTGTGTGTGTGTGTGTTTCTTTTCTTGTTATTTCGTTATTGACAGTCGCGTCTGTTTCTCGGGTGGTCTGAGACTTGCTGCATAGCAGTCTGGAAATGTAGGAAGCTTGTTTTAACGTTCTCTGTTTAGGATGACTCAATCTCCATCTTTGTTACTTCATTCCAGTGCTATTTAAAGGCATCGCATTCTATAAAGGCGTACCTTAGTCATTTTGTCCTAATTTGTATTATGCAACTTGGAAATGCCGGCATGGTCACTTTTGTGCTTACTCAAATAGTGTTGTGCTTCTGCGTCAATTTCGCCTCGATTGGATCCGCCTCAAATCTTCCTGAAACACTTTGATCTGATGTGGGACATGGGTATCACATTATTTAGTTGGCCATGGAAAGTCTTTGTTCAAGTTCTCTGCAAAGGAGAGCAGAGGGGGAGGTCCAATTGAAACAATGACACACTGCATAAGATAGATAAAACACAACCTTATCTGTCATGGGTGTAATGTAGTCTAAACCCTGAAGCAAAGGATACAATCAATGGGCTTACACTTAATAGACACAAGGATGGAGATAACGGGCCATTCTAGCACAAGCTATAGTGGAAGCATTTTCTTTTTTTGCACAAAAGATCAGGGCCCGTAGTTATCATGCCTCTCAGAGTAGGACAACAAAAATTCAGTGACCTCATTTTGGTCCTTACTCCTAGGAGTAAAAGTAAATTGTCAATATTCCTACATCCTAAGATCGCTCATAACTCACGCATTGAGGCAACAACGCATGCGTGTTTGTTCAATGAACACGTTGATATTTTGCAAGCATTTGATTCATTAATAAATACTATATTCATAGATAATATTTGTGCAATATCTCTGCACTTGCCCACCGGGGACAATAAGGGCAATACTTATTATTTTTTACTCTAGCCGAGATGTACCACCATCTCTCACACTCTTCTGGCGTGCGCGTACAGTTTAAAGCGCCGTGGTCGATATTGTCCTCCACGCAATCTTTTTCATGCTGACTAGTCACTGGGCATTTTCCTTTTTGGATTTCCTTGTATTTTTCTTACTATTGAGTCCTTGTTTTTACCTTTACTCATAAGCTCTGCGAGTAAAATGCTCTCGGAATATCTGAGCGTCCTCCTCACCTAATGAAACAGTAAAATATGAACTCTTCATGAACTGCAATTCAATTGTATTGAATGGAAGTGTACAAAATAGATGAGAATTAAACCCATGATGTTAGCGGAACGATGTAGAACTGGCATTATGTCCTTTACAATACAAAATCATCTCACCTTCTTTAAACCGGATGAGCTTTTCTAGCTATTAAGTAAAAAAAATATATATAAATGTAGATAATAAAAATAGCTAATTAATTGTTGTAGCAAAGGTCCCTACTACACGCCACCTAGGTGGCTCCCATACTCCACCTAGGTGACTTTCCTCGGGCTCCTCCAAACAATTGGACACAGGGTGGTGATGTTGAAAACCGGTTTATTGTAAAAGTTGCATACGATGAGGCCGGCAGACGGTGCTCCGTGCTGCCATGCCGAAGAGCTCTCCTCGAGTGTGTGTGGTGGTGGCTGGTTTAACCTGTGCACACTGATTGCTCAATGTGCAACAGGTGTGCAGCCCCACCCAGCCCCAGAGTCCAATCAGTCTGACTCAGGCCAGGTGAGGCTGCTTAAACCAGCCACCATCCACACACACTCCCACATACCCCCAACACCCAATTGAAGCCGGGGAGTATCCCCGGCTGAAACCTACTCCCCCCCCCCCCCTCCTCCTCCTCCTCCACCCCCCATCCAAAAAAATAATAATCCTAAACCGGACTCTGACCCAGGGTTACCATACCTCACGGACTCTGACCAGGGTTACCATACCTCACGGACTCTGACCAGGGTTACCATACCTAAAAAAAAAAAAAAAAAAACCCAACCCCACAGTCCCCACACCTCCCCAGGGTGACACCCCAACCCACCCTCCCCCTCCATCCTGGAGACTCGGAGGCCTGGGCTGCTGCCTTGACTGGCGGAGGTGTCGGCGGACTTGGCGGTCCACTCCAGCCCACCCTCCCCCTCCATCCTGGAGACTCGGAGGCCTGGGCTGCTGACCCAGGGCTGTCTGGACGGGCTGGCGGAAGAGTTGGTTGGGCTGTGGCGCTGGCTGGATGCCGGGGTGGCTAGCTGCAGACGGTTGCCTGTGGCGGTTGCTGCGCTGCCTCCCCCGTCCTCCGCTGGAATCCACAGCGCCGTTGGGGAGAGGGATGGTGTTGGGAGAAGGCTGTCCGTCGTCGCTGCTGGGCCCAGTGCGCCCCTGGACAGCCTTCCTGTGTCCAAACACGGTTTGGAGAGGTCCCTGTTCGGGCGCCACTGTAGCAAAGGTCCCTACTACACGCCACCTAGGTGGCTCCCATACTCCACCTAGGTGACTTTCCTCGGGCTCCTCCAAACAATTGGACACAGGGTGGTGATGTTGAAAACCGGTTTATTGTAAAAGTTGCATACGATGAGGCCGGCAGACGGTGCTCCGTGCTGCCATGCCGAAGAGCTCTCCTCGAGTGTGTGTGGTGGTGGCTGGTTTAACCTGTGCACACTGATTGCTCAATGTGCAACAGGTGTGCAGCCCCACCCAGCCCCAGAGTCCAATCAGTCTGACTCAGGCCAGGTGAGGCTGCTTAAACCAGCCACCATCCACACACACTCCCACAGTTGTATATCAATAATGGTTCAATCTGAAGATAATGTGATAATTTCCTATCAGAAAAACGGCACCAATGTGTTCAAACTTTCAATTAGCGACCGATTAGGTCGTAAAATATTGACGTCTTTCACTCCTGAAAGCCGTGTCCTACTTATCGCTGAAAGTAGGTGCAGGAGCCTTGGTAACTCACTTCCAGGTCCTACTCTGCTATGATTACTTTTAGTCATCAAAATACTTTCAGCACAATTCTTAGTGACCAAGGGACTCTGAGAGACAATTGTTTTGTCGCTCATGCAGGGCTTTGCAAAAAAAGTAGAAAATCAGTTACCCTTATTCTATCAAATAAAATCTGAACATTGTATTAGGATGGGTTTCATATTTGATTGATGCCCCACACTCACAAACACACACAGTTAGGGATTTGCGGCCCTGAGACCATAGCAACCACAGTGCAGATTCCAATATGGTCATGAGATGAATAGCAGAGAAATGCAGTGAAAACTTGGTGCTCAGAGCATGCCACTATAGGCCGATCAGATGACAAGCTTTTTCCTGCTTTGATTGATTTGTGTTTGGTTCTTTTCATCGTGTTTTCAGTTTTTTTCCCCTTGTCTCAGCTGTTGCTAGCAATTGATAGCAGAGCCCGGCTAACAAATGCTAGCAACTGCTATGCTGTGAAGCCCTACTGAAACAATACTGACCTGCCATGGTGTACCTCTCTCTTTCTCTTTCTCTTTCTCTTTCTCTCTCTGTCTCTCTCTCTCTCTCTCTCTCTCTCTCTCTCTCTCTCTCTCTCTCTCTCTCTCTTTCTCTCTCTCTCTCTCTCTCTTGCTCCACACAGTGACAAACTTCAACAATGGCTTGGAGGCCAGCTCAGACTCGGACGACGAGGACAAGCTACACATCGTGGAGGAGGACAGCCTGCAAGAGCCCGACGCCACCGCTAACGCTACCGCCGCCGCCGTCGCCAATGGCGACCAGGCCACACCCACCGATGCCAGCCATGATGCCAGCGCTGTATTAGCCCACAACGGCTCCTGGAATGGAGGTAGGCCCCCCCGAGATTGGTATCAGATTATTGTAGTACATGCAAGTCTGTTTGAATGTTCAATGTTATTTTTACGTCTTAGGATGTGTGAGTGAGTGTGGGTGTCCCAATACTGTCTCTAGTAGGCCTGTCATAGGGCTGAGCAATATGGATTTTATTTTTTTATCACGATAGTTATGGGGAATTTTACTCGATATCGATAAATACCACGATAGGCTTATGAATCGAAAATATAATTTTGCACAGCAGTCTCACTGCGGGTCATTACATTGAAATATATGGAAATGTTAAGTATACTAGATTTCCTTTCTCAGTGACGTTTCAATCCTCATTTGATCATTTTTAGGTAATATCTTCTCATCGTTATTCATTTATGCTATAAAGCAGGGTATCACGATAAGTCGCTATCTCAATTTCATGGCAGTACAATACCATTTACAGACGATAAACAAAATTATTGTATTGTTGCCCAGCCCTAGCCTGTCACAGTTTTTCAATCTTTCCATTAAAAGAATGAATTTTTTCCATTTATTTATTTATAACACACGTTGCCAGGCCATCTTGCGTCACTTCGCAAAAATGACATAGTCAGCAGGAATGTTGCTAGAAAAGCTCACTAAGGTTATATCACCAACCGTTTAACAGGAACACAGCTAAGTGAAGGGAATTTACCATATCGACCCATAATGCATCAGTGAGGGAACATATAAGCAGGCGAGGAGGGTTTTCGTGAAGGAAGACGATGCTAAAGTGATACCGGGACGCTGCTTACCATTTGTTCCACAGATCATGACGTTTCTTTTAATTGGAAGAGGTTGGGAGTTTGCAGGTCAAAGTTCACCAAAGTTGAACTTTGAGGTGAAGCCATAATTGTGATGGCTTTTCTTCGCTACGCGGATTTTGCTTGTTCTTTTCCAACAAAAGGGATCGTGGCATCTTGAATTTGATCAAGAAGGCTGATGTTTATGATCACATACCACAATAATGAATACTTGCTTAAATGTGTGTGCACGTGCAAGAATGAAAACAATAGCTTAAATATGTGCACCAAATTTTTTTATATGCATACACATTTACTACATTCATCTGCACAAAGGAAACATACTCAGAAATAATACCTTTTTAGCCCAGAGTTGAAAGCAGCCCTCCTTGCCAACTGCACATGCAACGTGGCTGAGGCTGAGTAATATGCTCAGTAGGCATCTCTCCAGCAGCGGACACCCCAGAAGTGTTATGTGCCACTGTCAGGTTTGTTTTACTTACGCTGGATAACGCCTTACATGGCATGAGCAGCAGGCCTTATTTTTCTCCTCTCGATTCTGCACTCTATTTGTCTTCTCTCTCTCTCTCTCTCTCTCTCTCTCTCTCTCTCTCTCTCTCTCTCTCTCTCTCTCTTTCGCTCTCCTGTATTTTTATTCCTTGCACACGTTTCTTACCCCCCCCTCCCCAACCCCCTCCCTCTTTCTTTCCTACTTTCCTTTCACCTTTGCTTTCCCACCTTTCTCTCTTTCTCTCTCTCTCTCTCTCTCTCTCTCTCTCTCTCTCTCTCTCTCTCTCTCTCTCTCTCTCTCTCTCTCTGTCTCTCTCTCTCTCTCTCTGTCTCTCTGTCTCTCTCTCTCTCTCTCTCTCTCTCTCTCTCTCTCTCTCTGTCTCTCTCTCTCTCTCTCTCTCTCTCTCTCTCTCTCTCTCTCTCTCTCGTTCTCGCAGTCTTGGAATTCGACCTGGCGACAGAACCCAGAGAGAGCGAGTCTAATAATATGGATCCAAGCTAAGCACCCATTTGTGTTCATTTTACAATGGCACCATCTCTGCCTCTGTCTCATTTTTCATTTCACTTTGTAGTTTTAGCCAACACTGATGATTTAGCATCATGGAGAATCCTATTAGTACAAGCAATATTCTCTTCTTTACCTCTCCCTTTCTGCTCGGGTGGTAGGCCTCTCTCTGTCTCTAGAACGTTCTCTTTCTCTCACACTCTCTCTTTCTCTATCTCTCTCTCTCTCCCTTTCTCTTTCTCTATCTCTACTGCTCTCTTTCTTGAACGAACTGGCAAGTCATTCACTTCCTCTCAGATTGAACGAACGATACCTGAAACCCACAGGGTTTAAAAGCTGCACTTGCTTTATCTTCTTTCAGTTTCTTCAAGGTGAGATTCTACTTATGATATTCTACATGAACACGCGTCACAACTCACCCTCTGCAGCAGAACGTTCCAGAACCCATGGTACAGGTTCAGGCCCATGGCTGCATCTGTAGAGAGGGTCTTTAACAGGAGTACAATATCACTTGGTATCGTGTAACACACAAATATAGTCATGTAGTAATAATGTTATTTATATATAGTATAGGAACACAGTGTTATAGCACCACAGTATTATAGGGACACAGTATTATATTACCACAGTTCAGCAGTATCACAGTATTATAGTACTACAGTATTATAGTACCACAGTACAGCAGTACCACAGTATTATAGTACCACAGTAAAGCAGTACCACAGTATTATAGTACCACAGTAAAGCAGTACCACAGTATTATAGGAACACAGTATTTTAGGAGCCCAGTTCAGCAGTACCACGGCTTGTCAGTCGTAAATTCACTCCAAGGAGCGGTTCCTGGCAAGTGGTGGAAGCGCAGTGCTCACTGTGTGTGTGTGTGTATGTATGTATGCGTGTGTGTGTGTTTGTCTGTGTGTGTGTGTGTGGCTGGATGACATCATGGGAATCAGAGATCTCTGTGTTAAACATGAAGCTGTGTGTATGGCCAGGGACCCCTCTTTTCTTTGATGCGCACACACACATGCACACACACAGACAAGCACACATGCACTCCACTAAAGTTTGCACCTGTCTCTGGAGGCTGTGCAGGAAGGGGTGTGGCTTCCGCTTGGCAGGGCTCTCGCTCTCATTTCCAAAGTGATTCATTGCCATGGCGACGCTGGACAGAGTTCCGCCTTGGCCGTACACCCCCCCCCCCCACTTCTCACTTTCTAAAGCCCCACAGCCCTGTTGCTGGATGAGCAGGCCCTGCACCACCTCTCACCATAGTGCACACCGAGCTATGTTAGGATGCGATCAGTGGGTATGGAACTACCATATACACATACAATTCATGTGTTGGCAGTGTAATATATCTATCTTTTTTTTTTTCAGTATACAAAAATAAGGTTGCACTGAAGAAATTTGCAATGTAAGATGTATCAAATCATATGAGATTATTGTGTGTGCCACATGTGTGTGTGTTTTTGTGTGTGTGTGTGTGTGTTTATGTTTGTGTATGTGTGTGTGTGTGTGTGACTGTGTGTGACTGTGTGTGTGTGTCTCTCTCTCTCTCTCTCTCTCTCTCTCTCTCTCTATCCCACTCGCTCTCTCTCCCTTGCTCTCTCTCTGAGCCAGATGGCCCCAGTCAGTATAATAATGGACCCAGGTTAAGCTCTGTTTTTACACATTACTCTACTTGATACTTATGCATCACTAATAAAGAGCCCTCACGGTTATCTACTCGCTATACAGAATTACATATTCTGTCGCGCTTGTTCAACTCAATTGACAATTGACAATTTTGTGTGTGAGACATGCCTATATTGCTGAGTTTGGAGCTCAAATGTTGGGCCAAAGTTGGGGCGCTGTGCTCTACATTGAGTGTAAGATGAAGGACTAGGTTGTAGAAAATACATGACTTGAAATTATATCGTCCCGTATTTCGGTCTCTCCCTGTCCAAACATTGAGCTGTGGTTCATACTGGAGCTGTTTCCTGTTTCAGGAATGGTGATTCAGGGGGATGTGATACAGCCGGTCATACGAGCAGCGTCTTATATGATAAAGCAAGGTTCTTGTACGTTGGCAAGAATCTGCAATGTCCCTCCACACTACAGAGTGCACATTTTGATGTCACAACAAAATGACAGAATGGGATGCAATTGAATGAGGTCAATGAACATCAATATATGATTTGGAATATTTTATTATACATCATATATATTTTATATTATGTTGTCTCCGTATAGTAAAATGAGTTGTCATTAGATGTAAAAAAGATATATATACATAAAGATGTATACAGACAATGTGTGCATATAAAATAATAATTTATATATTATTACTGTATTACCAAAGAGTTTTACAATATTGGTTTGTCTGACAGCAAACGTTACAACGTTCTTAAGCATCGATGAAGTAAACATCACCATTGTAGCCTTGACAGCAAGACTTTATTGGAAAACGGTGATTTGGGATGCTCAAGTGCATCAATATTTGATAACACCCTTGCTGTATACTTTAAGCTTCGATTTCATGGGAGTGAGTTATTCCTGAGAACTCACGAAATCGACAGATGACTAAGCATTGCTTTCTCTGTGATTTAAAAAACAACATCAAGAAATTCGTTTTTAGTACAAGGTATGCAGAGATTTAATTTGAAACGACCATGTATGCAGTGTGTAGTGTAGCAGTCTTTCCCGATTTAACCGCACCCGTCCGCGATCGGTTATCTTCTTGTAAATGTACTTGTAAAGTACATTCACACTAGTTTAAAGTTCTTGATGTTTTAAACGGTGTTGTAATGCAGTAGGAAAGAGTGTGAGCAATAAAAGAGAGAGCGACATGTTTGGGCAGGCTTTGCAACGTTTGTCTGCTGCTTCAATAACAATCCAATCAGGAGAGACTAGTTTACGTTTGAACAAAGTTGAACAACACACAATGTTAGTTTTGGCCGATTAGACTCCATCGTCATTTCTTCTTCATGGGATGAAGAAGCCAAGAAATCAGCCGGGAGATGAGATTCCGCCCCTGATGGAGTCTAGATGCTAGTGGTGGTGAGGTGGCTAGATGGAATCCCTGGTGCAGTCTGGTCCACACATCTCCTGCTGTGGGAGTCCAGGACTAGGAGGAAAAGGGGATGGAGGAGGGCTGCAGCGAAATCTAAATGAGACAGTGGGGGACTGGATGAATAGGGTATACTTGCGCTGTTAGTTAGTGGCATTTCACATCATCAATAAAGCAAGGGGGATCTGATTGGCCGAGTTGAAATGGGAGTGGTCTGCACTGACAGAGTGGGAAAGTGTGTTTAGACATGACAGATAGTGACTGAAGAGTGGGGATTATGTAGTCTTCCTGGTTGAACCTATGCTATAGCTACATTTGAAATGACACAGCACAGATGTTGTCATGTTCCCATGGCAATGGCACTCATCATTGGAACTTGCTTTCAGTTCAAAATTCGCATTGAGTCACCTTGCCATGATGAGAACGTGGTGGTGGCGGTCTCAGGAAAGCCGTGCTCCCTCTAGTGGACATGACAAGTAGCTTCCAGCGTTAGACGGTCAACAAAATCCTCCATTCACTACCTGAGCTTGTGATAACTTCAAGTTCCAGAGATCACATATAAAGCATGAATAGCCCTATCTCTGTGATCAAGATTGAGGTTGCATTTTAAGACATTGTGCTCTGTAACCCAAGAAGTATATATATACTGTATTTCATATAAAAAACATATTATGTCTATTCTTTATAATGAAAGCCCTGGGATACATTTTTGTTTCTCTATCTGAGTTCACTTGTCCCCCTTACCTCCAAAGACATATCAGTTCCTGATATAGCAATATTCCTAAATTACAAATAATCCATATGCTGCCACCATGAACACTATTAACATACTTTTAAAAAGGTCCCTGCGTAATCTAAAAACATCCTTTCTAACTAAAGTCTACATGGTTGTGTGTGTGTGTGTGTGTGTGTGTGTGTGTGTGTGTGTGTGTGTTGTTTCAGTGAACGGGGAAGGTGGATCTGAAGAGGAGGAGGACATGGAAGAGGAGGAGGTGGAGGGGGAGGGGGAGGAGGAGGAGACAAAGGACGCCCTGGTGGAGAAGATCCTGCAGCAGGGAGACACTGCCGTCATCTACCCAGAGGCCCCCGAGGAGGAGTGCACCACTCCGGACAGAGGGGGCGCCGATGAGAATGGTACCGCTATCCCTTTAACACCATCAGCTTTTGATACACTTTATCACATTCTGCAATAGGTTATTTGTTTTATATATACTTAATACTGTATATGTAATAATATATAATAATATTTATATAATAATATATTTATAGATATATTTGCATAAGAGGGGACAGAACACAAAAAAAAAACAGAAGGCTAGGAAAAATGAATAGAAAACTGAATATCTGTCCAATGATCATCATCATTTTGATCAGAGATTGTGTCAGAAAGAAATATCTCAAATTAAAACCCATATCAAAAGGTTGGACGCTATAAAAATGGTTGGTTTCCGCTTCTTTAGGACATGGAGGTGTGCTACAATGTTTTTATTGAATGTCCATGGCCTTGATCCAATGACCCTAAATGACCCTGCCTACCTAAGTAAAAAAAGTATCATTCCACACTTTCAATCGCATGAACAAGTGGCATTGGTGCGATCTATTCGTTTGTGTGTATCTACACTAACAAGATAAAACAGCGGTGGCTTTCAATCAAGATTTTAAAGGTTAAAATCTATTTTAGAAGCATTTTTGGTAACACTATAAAATAGGGGTACATTTATTAACCATTAATCAACCATTCATTATCGTAAGTAAATGAAGTTATAAGCACTAACTAACAGTTAATTAACAGTTAACTAATGGTCTAACAAAAATTGACTAATGGTGTTCATGGTTACTAATGGTCTTCATGTTAAGGTAATGGTGTTCATGTTAACTAAGGTAAAAATGTAACCCTTACCCTTACCACTATGCTAATGCTATATAACAATGCTTATTACTGCATTAACTAATGTTTATTAATGGATATTATTGTGCAGAGCTTCCGCAATATTTTTGTCATATTTGTTAAAATTCTCTTTACATTCCAACAACATCAATAAATCACATGCTGAAAAAAAAGAAAGAAGCCCATCCAATCACTTCATTCAGACGGAATTAAATGATTGGATGGCCTACCTGTCAGTCTGCCTTCCTTCCTGGCCACCAGCGCGCCCTTATTACCATGACCGGAGTCTTCCACAAGGCTAGGCAAGACCTATTGCTAAAACTAGCGAGCTAGTCATGTATTTTGGGGCGAGTGGCTTTGAAGGGAGGGCTGAAGGGAGAGGTGGCTTTTTTTCAGTTGGATTCTTTTAAAATCTGTCTAACTCAGTCTGGTTTCTCCAAATTGCCTACCCTAGCTTTAACCATTAATATATACATGCCTGAGCCGTCTGAACTAAAACGCCAACTCTCTCCAAACCCTAGGGCTGCCAGACACATTCTCCCAGCTACACACCTGCCCGTACTGCTCGCGCGGTTACAAGCGCAACGCCTCCCTGAAGGAGCACATCAAGTACCGCCACGAGACCAGCGACGACAACTTCAGCTGCTCCCAGTGCAGCTACACCTTCACCTACCGCTCCCAGCTCGAGAGACACATGAGCCACCACAAGGGCTCGCGGGAACAGGTACCTTACTGGAGGATATTGACACGATCGTCGATTATTGTTAGTGTTTAGTAAGTTCTGGCTTTAGTAATTAAATCAAATTTATTTATTTAAAGCTGCTGTAGGATTTGGGAGTTGTAGCAACAGAGCAGAATAGAGCAGAAGAGAGCAAGGTTTTTAACGAAACAATCAAATGAACCGCCCCTCCCTCTCTGCTACCCCCCTCCCTACGTTTCTCCGCCATTGCATTCACACACCTGTGATAGACAGGTAAGATGGATTTCCAGAACCAGTCAGGTAAGAGAGTCCCTGATTGGTCAGAAATCAGCCGGGGCCGGTGTAAAATCCAAATTGGCTCATACAGAGGCAGGGGCAGTCAACTCAAAACAGATGTTCTCACAGAGCAATTCACTTATTAATAGCTGACAGATGGCTATGCTATTTCTAATAAATAACACTAAAATAATAGCTCTTAAATCTTACCTACAGCACATTTAAAATCAGATTTTATTACTTATATTTATTATATTACAAATCATTATTATTATTTTTTTCTATACAAATGATTAAAATACGATGAAAAGTAATGGATCAGCAGAATCAAATAGGATCCAAGTTTTTTGGATTATTGACAGGCTATTGAATAAAACAATTGTTGTATTTATATTTTATTATTATTATTATTTTTGGACTGATCTTCATTTTGTGTTTCTTCCTTGTCATGCCCAGCGACACGTAACCCCGGCGACAGGAGGAAACAGAAAGTTTAAGTGTAACGAGTGTGCCAAGGCGTTCAAATACAAACACCACCTCAAGGAACACCTGCGCATACACAGTGGTGAGCTCAGGAAACACGCATGCTGCAGACCGAGAACACACACACACACACACACACACACACACACACACACACACACACACACACACACACACACACACACACATACATACACACATACATACACACACACACACACACACACACACACACATACACACACACACACACATACGCACACACACACACACACACATACATACACACATACATACACACACACACACACACACACACATACACACACACACACACATACGCACACACACACACACACACACACATGCATACACACACACACACACACATACATACATACGCACACACACACACACACACACACACATACATACACACACACACACACACATACACACACACACACACACACATACGCACACACACACACACACACACACACGTACATACACACACACACATACATACGCACATACACACACACACATACACACACACAGTACAAGCTACATTTAGTCACAGACTACGCATGTCATACACACACAAACACAGACATATCCTTTGATGGTTACATTTAGATGCAATACTTGCACACCCGCATTATATTGAATACAATAATGGATTTTTTTGGCCAAAAGTTGTTTGAGCTTTTTCTAATTTCTCAGACAATTCAACACACCTTTTAAAATTCCAGTCACTACTGGTGTAGCACTTATTCACCACACACTACAATATGCACAATACAATATATACTACACAACACTAAACATAGCACACAATACACTATACACCTACAATTCTACACACACACATACAACACATACGATCTGGTTTTAGGTATTGATGTCTCAAGAGTTTCTCCATGTTCTCCACCCTCTGCAGGCGAGAAGCCCTACGAGTGCTCCAACTGCAAGAAGCGCTTCTCCCACTCGGGCTCCTACAGCTCGCACATCAGCAGCAAGAAGTGCGTGGGCGTGCGCCCCGCCGACGGCGCCACGCGGACCACCATCAAGCCCGCCCCGCCCGCCCCCCCGACGCCGACCTCCGCGACCACCGCCGCCGCCGCCGCCGTCATCCCCGCCCGCATCCTCCTGAAGGAGAAGAGCGACAGCAAGCCGCTCCAGGAGCAGCTCCCCCTCACCCAGATCAAGTCGGAACCCGTGGAGTACGAGTGCAAGCCCGCCACGGCCGCCGCCACGACGGCCGCGTCCGCCGTCGCCGTCGCCGCGGTGACCACCACGGCGTCGACGACCACCACCACCACCACGACGCTGCCGCACGGGCTGGCCATGGTGGTGCCCACGGTGGGGCTGATGTCGCCCATCAGCATCAACCTGGGCGACCTGCAGAGCGTGCTCAAGGTGGCCATGGACGGCAGCGTGCTGCGGCAGGTGCTGGGCACGGCCAACGGCCTGGTGATGCACGGCAAGCAGGGCCTGGTGCTGCAGCAGCCCCATCAGCAGATCATCAGCCTGCCCGCCTTCGTGGACCAGGACGGCAACACCAAGATCATCATCAACTACAGCATCAACCCCGCGCACGCCGCCCCCACCCACACCACCGCCGCCACGACCAACGCCGCCGCTGTACAGACCCACCCGCTGCTCCTGAAGAGGGAGCAGCCTGCCACCACCGCGCCCGTCTTCCTGACCGCCGCCGCCGCCGCCACCACCACCACCACCACCACCACCACGGCGGCTGCACCCACGCAAGCAGTCCACTCCATCAGCGGCCCGGAGGCAGAGAAAACCCCCACCGACCTCTCCGTGGTCAAGACGGAGCCCGCCAGCCCGCCTCCGTCCCCCGCGGCGGCGGTGGACGCGGCGGACGGCGAGCCGGCGGCCCACAACGCGGCCAACGCCAAGAGCATCGACTGTTTACTGTGCGAAGACGACCACGGCGCCAAAGCCCTGCGCGCCCTACAGGGCGAGGGGAAGGAGGGAGAGGGGGCCAGCCTGGACCCCTCCTTCGCCGCCCTGCTGACGGAGGCGGGCGTGACCCTGGAGGAGCCCCCGGCCGACCGCCTGGTCCCCCTGCTGGCGGCCTACTTCTCCTCCAACGCCCACCCCGACGCCCCGGAGCTGGGCCGGATCTCGGAGTCGGCAGGCGTCCCCGTGGACGTGGTGCGCCGGTGGTTCGACAAGATGAACTCTGGGAATAAAAGCTCGGCGGAAAGCCAAAACGACTCCGCCGCCGCCACGACGGCAACGGCTGACCCGGCCGGCGCCACAAAGGCAGACGGGCTAACGCCAACCCCCCAGGAAACGCCGTCCCGGGAACCCCCGGCGGACGAGGCCGGAAGCCCAGTGGCGGTGAAGAGCGAGCCCAGGGACCCGGAGCACCCGGAGGACGCCCAGGCCGAGCCGCTGGACCTCTCCCTGCCCAAGCAGGGCGGGGACGGGTCGGAGGGCGGCGGGGGGACGCCCCCCGCCGCTCCGCCCGCTCAGGCCAAGCAGCAGGAGCAGCCGCTCAACCTCAGCTGCCTGCGCAAGACCCCCGCCGGCACCATCTACGTCACGGCGGCGCAATCCGGCAGCATCGTGGCGGGGGGCCAGCTGCCCACGCTGGTGGCCATCGCGGGGCACCAGGGCACCGTCAACTGCCTGCGCGCCATCAACACCACCACCAAGCGCACCATCCTCATCCCCCAGCTCACCTACACCTACACCACCACCGCCGGCAGCACCGGGGCCAAGACGGTGCTGCTCAACGGACACAAGGTATTCATCTCTTGACCAATGAAAGCAGAGCTTTGCTTTGGTTCAGTCTGTGTCTTTGTGTTGATGTAGATTGAACTGGTTTAGAATAAAGAACATTTATCTTGGGACATTTTTTGTCAAAGTGCTAATGCACAAAGTAAAATCTGTTTGAGAATGCGATGCTAGAAAACAATATTTGTGTTATTGATTATTAATTAGGTGTTTACATCCATGGCTAAAGCTGTGTCCTGGTTCATTGCGTCTCTAGCACGCTTTGTGATTCCAACTGTCCTGCTACGTAGCAACTATAGCTACACCGTAGTAGTGTGTCACGCCCGCTACGCTCCCACGGGGACATCCATATAATCCAATCCCCTTTGGGACCGCCTGCTAATAATATGCTTAAGAATATACTTAATATAGAAGGATATTGAGACAACCTCTAGTGCTCCACTTAACACCATGCTCTCCCAGCAGAGCATATGTTGTCCTGTAGCAGGACAGAAACGTTGTGTTGGGCCGAGGTGAGAAATGCTCTCACGCTGTGACTCTAGGGTTGGACTCGTACAGCCAGAATGAGATTGGGAACCAGAGAATCAGTGGGTACATAAAACGTAACAGCCGGTGTGATTGTGTGATGGACACAACATGCAGGTGCACAACAACACACACGGATATATATCAAACGGTTGAACATTGTGTACGCCCGACGCAGATGCAGACATAGGCATCCAGAAGCCATATGGGGTACATTGAAGAAAAGGCTCTGCCACAGACTCCACAGGGCTTAATGGGTTGGACGGGGTCCAGGGCTGCTCTGGAGTGATGGATGTGCCAGGTGATACTGTTAACTGATACCGTCTGCCTGTCGGGCCGCCGTAGACATTACGGCTGCAGATCCCCGGAGTGTGGGGAGGGGCCGAGAGAGGAGACAACAGTTAATACCACAGACCAACTCCCATGTTGACCTACACAGCCGTTAGATCCCCTCCCCTCCCCTCCCTCCATCCCTCACTCCCAGCTATAACTTGCTGAGATCCCAACCCTCCCTTGCGACCCCAAGTGCCAGGAAGGTCCTGGGTGTAAACAGTGCTTTAAAACAAAGCACTGTTTAATATACTGTATATACAGTGTACACAGTCTAATTATAGTCATCTACATATTGTGTTATATCCCGTCTAGATGACGTGGGTGGCATTTGGAACATCTTCATAAATGTACATAAAAAATGAATTGCTGGCACCGAAAAAAGGCATCCCTACCCAACATGCCCAATCATCTATCTAATCAACATTCATTGAGTCATTAATGGATAGATTGATTTACTGATTGATTGATTACTCTAATTTATTAATGTAGTAATTGTTTGATTTATTGATTGATTCATTCCTTGATTAAATAATGAATAAATTAATTAATGAATCCATTGATTGATTGTTTGATTCATTGATTGTTTCATTCATTCATGACCTGATTCATGTTGTCGTCGTCCCCCCCCCGTCCCCCAGCAGCAGGACAGGAGGCAGGACAGCGGCTCGGAGGGCACCTCGGCGGTGGAGGAGCAGAACGACTCGGACTCGGCCTCGCCGTCCAAGAAGCGGCGGCTGGAGAACGGCGTGTACCCCTGCGACCTGTGCTCCAAGGTCTTCCAGAAGGGCAGCTCCCTGCTGCGGCATAAATACGAACACACAGGTACGCACACGCGACAATATCACGCGTAAATACGAACACACAGGTATACAGTCAAAAGAATACATGTCAATAATGTCATGTTTGGGACCTTTAAAATAATGACTTGTGGACAAAGACAGACAGCATGTTAGGACTTTGGTGTACAGCTACCTAGCTAAGCTAAGCTACATTTGTGAATTTCTTTTTTGGCTTATTTATTATCTATGGTCCAAAAATGAGCCCCGCTTGAAAGGCATCATGGAGGATGAAGAGTGTACTAAAAAATGGCTAATGGAGTTATGTCTCCATTTATGTTCTGATGTCACCTTAAGGCTTAAAAAGTATTTGGCCTGAAGCTCAACTTTCTTGTCAACCCCAGGGGTACACAGTCAACAGAAATGCATTAGGTAACCCAAAAGGATTCTTTCCTATGTTTAAGCCTTACTGATGGTCTGATGTAATCCGATGTAAGCCAGCTCTGTTAGCAATTAGCATATGTACTTTAGTAGTCAGCACAGGTGGGCGTTGTTCCAGCCATGACATCATCCACCAGCCACACACACACACACATTCTCTAACACGTCAAACACGTTTAGTGTCTAAATCCGCCCTTGTTTAAATTGCACATCTCCTTGAACCTCTCACTTTAGGAAATATTTATGTGCGCATACGCCCACTGTAACGGAGCCTCTCTGTTCAGCTAACACCTTCCTGCCTCCTCCTCCTCCTCCTTCACACACACTCACACTCACACTCACACTCACACTCACTCAATCACACTCACTCACTCACTCAGACACACATACCAAAGACAAGGGTTAGCATAGCACCTAGTGAGCTACACTGAGAAGGGAGCAGCTTTTACACAACATGAAAGAGTAACACAACTCCTAGTTATGTCCATGTTATTAATTACATGTCTTTGTGGTTTCTGATTGCCATCCACTTGTGTGATGCTGGGTCACGTGTCGACGTACGTGACATCAAATGTCGCTAATTATTTAATGTAATTGTGGTTGAAACTGGTCGTGATTCAGACCATACGTCTTAGTTACTGTATGTTTATATACTACTATAGTTAATGATATATGTGTCTGCTGCTGCCCTAGTTTAATGAGGTTGACTGGCGAAATATGTAATAAAAATGATATAATAATATAAAATAATTATACAACTTTTTTGGATAGCGCCTTAACAGACCAAAAAAACTATCAAACAGCAATCCCAACGTAAACAGAGATTGTGCTTTGTGGTTGTGATCCTAGTGCACTGCTTCTCCCACTGACCCCCAACCCACCTGGTTCTCTCTCTCTCTCTCTCTCTCTCTCTCTCTCTCTCTCTCTCTCTCTCTCTCTCTCTCTCTCTCTCTCTTCTCTCTCTCTCTCTCACTCTCTCTTTCTCTCTCTCTCTCTCTCTCTCTCTCTCTCTCTCTCTCTCTCTCTCTCTCTCTCTCTCTCTCTCTCTCTCTCTCTCTCTCTCTCTCTCTCTATCCCTCTCTCTATCCCTCTCTCTCTCTCTCTCGTGTGTGTGTGTTTGTGCGCAGGCAAGCGGCCACACGAGTGTGCCGTGTGCAAGAAGGCCTTCAAACACAAGCACCACCTCATCGAGCACTCGCGGCTGCACTCAGGCGAGAAGCCCTACGCCTGCGACAAGTGTGGCAAGCGCTTCTCCCACTCAGGCTCATACTCGCAGCACATGAACCACCGCTACTCCTACTGCAAGAAGGACGGCCCCCGGGGCCCAGGGCCGCACGGGGGGCCCCCGGGGTCGAGGGTACCAGGGGACCAGGAGGAGGAAGAGGAGGAGGAGGAGGAGGAGGAGGTGGGGGGGCAGCGGCAGCAGCCAGACGGCAGCGGGACCACCACCCCTCACTCTCAGCTGGACTCGGACGAGAAGGAGAGCGAGGAGGAGGAGGAGGAGGAGGAGGAGGGGGAGGAGATGGAGATGGAGGAAGAGGAGGGGGACGAAGACGACGAGGCCATGTGCATGGAGGACATCCGGGTGGTGCAGGTGGATGATGACGACTGTGAATTATACGAGGCGGAGTACGCCGAGGAGGTGCAGCGAAAGGGGCACCAGGAAGGAGGCGGAGGAGAGAATGGGGCCACAGAGGAAGAGGAGTTTGTGGAGGAGGAAGAAGGGACAATAGAGCAAAAGGAGGAAGAGGTTGGGATGGCAGATGAGGAGGAAGGTGGTGTGGCAGAAGCGGAGCAGGAGGAGGAAGATGGGGTCTCAGAGAAGGAGGAGGCACAAGAGGGGGAAGATGGGGTGGCAGAAGAGGAGGAGGAAGGTGGGGCGTCAGAGAAGGAGGAGGTGCAGGAGGAGGAAGGCGTGGTGACAGAGAATGAGGAGGCGCAGGAGGAGGAAGGCGTGGTGGCAGAGAAGGAGGAGGCGCATGAGGAGGACGGTGAGACAGAGAAGGAAGAGGCGCATGAGGAGGAAGGTGGGGCAGAGAAGGAGGAGGCGCAGGAGGAGGAGGTTGGGGTGGCAGAAGAGGAGGAGGCGCAGGAGGAGGAAGGTGTGGTGGCAGAGAAGGAGGAGGCGCAGGAGGAGGAGGTTGGGGTGGCAGAAGAGGAGGAGGCGCAGGAGGAGGAAGAAGGGATGGCAGAAGAGGAGGAGGCGCAGGAGGAGGAAGGTGGGATGGCAGAAGAGCAGGAGGCGGAGGAGGAGGAAGGTAGGGTGGCAGAAGAGGAGGCGCGGGAGGAAGGAGGGGTGGCAGAGAAGGAGGAGGCACAGGAGGAGGCAGGTGGGGTGGCAGAAGAGGAGGAGGCGCAGGAGGAGGAAAGTAGGATGGCAGAAGGGGAGGGGGAGCCGGAACGAGAAGGTGAAGAGGATATGGCAGAGGTGGAGGAGATGGAGGAGGGGGTTGGTGAGGAGGTGGAAACTGTGTCGAGTCAGGTGGTTGCCGTGAAGACAGCAGAGGAGAAGACCAGCGTAGAGGGAGAGATCAGGGAGGAGTCGAAGGGAGTCCAACAGAAGACAGGCGCTGGACCTGTTTGACGATGGAAAGGAAGCTACAGAGGGAAGGAGGAGAGCGACTTAGGAGAGTGAAAATGTCAAGCAATTCAGTTGAATTCTCGTCTTGCCATCAGTAGAAACCACCGCGGTTGCCAGACATCTTACGGTCCACTGTGTACAATAACCCAGGTGTGCCTGAACTTTAAGATAACAGCAGTGACTTTTTATTTTCTTTCTTTCTCCTTTTTTTCTTGTGGAAACAAAAGTATCAGTGTTAAACAAAATAAACTGTTTATAGAAGTTGGGATTACCAAACAATACTCATCAATGGATTTGTCAGAGTATATAGAGTTGAAGCGTTTTAGGCTATAATTTGTTACTGACATCGCAAGGTTTTTATTGTGTTTGATATTGTTTTGTTTTGTTGTATTTCTTATTTCGTTCAATCCATCAGTGTTACTAATCTTATTGCTAATGTTTGGAAACATTTGAACTTGTAAAAATAGGAAAGATTTCTATACCTTTTTATTGCCAATGAAGTTTGCTATATCAGTATTTTATTGAGTTCTATGAACAAAAAAAAAAAACTGCACTACAGTATTCCTGGTTTACCCACGGATACAACATGCCTCATGCATCGTCTGCCCTTCAGTGTTACTGACTGACACTAGCAAGACCCTCTTCTTTGTGTTAGCCTACGCTAGCGCGTCATGCTAGCGAGCATCATAACTGTTATTTTTTTCAGTTTGACTGTTAGCCTTAAGAGAAAAGCAGTTTTCTTGGGGGGGGGGGGGGGGGGGGTGGGGGGGGGGGGGGGGGGGGGGGGGGGGGATAATGAGGTAACTTCTGAATGCCATAACCAAATTTTTGTCCTTTCAGGGAAGGTAGAATCACAACCTTAAAAGCCAGCATTAGGCACCGAATTGTTATTTTGCAACCCAGTGAATTTGAATGGGGCTAAAGCCTTTACCTCCTCAAGGTATAAATATATATACATATATGTAGTTGCCCTCTACACCTACTTGGCTTCGCAAAGGGTTATACATGTAGCTATTTCAACCAAGCTTCTTCTTGTTTTGGTTTTACTTTGAGTCTTTGTCCAGTTATTCATGTGTAAACGTAATTTGTGATTCCCAGCCCCACAATGCCTCCAGCCTTATGCAAGACCTGTGTGCTGTTAAAAGTGCCATTTGAAAAGTGTTATCATTTGTACAATGTAGTCAGTATTATGTCCTCTGTTACTCAAGTCCCATATTGACTAATGTTTGTTGTTGACTTGCATGGAGGACGCACACCTGAAGTCCATGTTTTCATCTTTGCAGTGTTAGAAACATATGGCCTCTGAAAGTTAGGGCACTTTTTTTTACGTTTTGGGAGGGGAGGAGAGCAATGAGTTACAGAGTACAGAACATCACAAGTTGTGTTATTTACAGTTATAAAGTGATGTGATAGCTCTCAGTTAGAGGCCTAGTTCTCTTTTATTTAGTGGTTTGTATGGTAGTTGGATAGAATTACGCATTTAACAGCAGCCTGAGACCATTTAAGTCCAACTGACTGGCTTTCTGAAACCCTTTCAAAAGCCTGTCGCCAATACATTTGCCGTTTGTCTCTCTAACCACGAAATTATTAGGTTTGATTTAACATTAACATTGTAAGTTGGAGAATGGTCAATGAGATGAGATGAAATTAGCCAATTATAGACTAAATTCTATATAGAATACGACTGTAGAGACTGTGGGTTCATATCTTAATATGACCCACCACCCCCCCCCTCCCCTGGACAAGTATGGTGGTCTTCACCATATCTAATGTGGCCTGCAATCTGCATGAGAAATCAACCCAGTATCGGCAGTATTTGATTACTATAGTACCATGAGGATTCAACCTCATGTAAGCATGTTCATAAGCGTGTGCCAGTGGAGTGCACTTTTTTTTTTTTTTTTACAGAATCAGACAGGAAATGGCAAGTTGTCCTGCACTTCAGGTAACAAACGTTAGTAAATGTGGTCCCTTTTTGTTCATTTTCAGGTTTGTTTATTTTTTTCTGTGTACTTGTTTTTTTGTTTTTACCGAACAGTGTTCTTAAGTTCTGTGTTCTTAGTTTGAAATAATTGTTTAGGTATGTCCTGTGTTTTACGTTCGTCTTTGTTTTTGACAATGGCAGTATTAGAGCCCTTTTCACTGATGAAGTACCTGTTTAGTTACTAGAGGACTTTTTTATATTTATGTGTCTTATTTTTATATTTTCTTTTATGGTTATTTATTACACATTGTAGTGTACAATACTGTAGTTTGAATTGATACAATAATATATTTTACTATGAAAAATAATCTGAAGAAGCAAACTTTGAAAAAATAAAAATAAATCCCAAAATTGTTGTTCTGGGGACAAAAGTTTGTTACAATCCAACAAAATGTATTATGTAAACATAACTTGTTTTAAGCTATAAAAAACGAAGAAGAAGAAGGATGAAGTAAAACCACGGGAATGATGATGTGTTACATGTGCATCCGCTTGTTGTCCCTGTTCGGGTCTGATCCTCGCATTGTTACCAAGCTACTGAATCCTACAGCTCTGTGATTTTACTAACGCATGAGTCCTTGCCGTTGTATTGAAGGGTGTTGTGCTGAACATGTTACCTGTTGCTCCCTTTTGTTTTTTCAAAGCCAAATTTAGATTAACCCCTCCCCAACTCACCCTTTTTTATGTCCCTGTTCTGTGCCAACTTTGTTCCATTGTTAACATGTGTTCAAAGGCTACATTTACGTTTGCCCTTAAAGAAACTTTGTACACTCACTGTCTTTTTTTGTATTGTTTTTATTTGTGGGCTGTTTTTTTATCACTCCCCATCACAATAAAAATATTAGAAAGCAGTTCTGAGCCATTTTCTTTCCTCCATGACTGTCAGATTTTACATAACGTCATCGGGTATACTGGCAGTCCTGTCTCTACTTCTAAATATACCACTACCCTACCTCTCTTACCTCGTATATCTCAATAGGGAGCGAAAGTATCAACTAACGCCTTCTAGTGGTAGCTTACCAGACAGTCACTTATCCGGCATGCTGCCCTAAATGGCATACAGACTAAAACTGTGGTCACTTAGCACCACCTATTGAACAAGGAAGTACTTGTAGTATGCTGTATACTGTATACTGTATGCTGTATACCTCAACGTTGAATTTAATAAAGGTCCAAGTTACTTAACTTCAAATGTAAGACACATTACAATTATTATTATTTGCATATTCATTCCTCATAACATAATTTTTGTGATTCATCACTAAAACAAAGAAGGTATTTCAGAAGTCTTCCCGTAGACTTACACAACACGCCATCGGTCATATGAGACAACCAGTAGAAAGAGACCAGTGGACGGTGGTTTGATTGATACGGTCAGCCCCATGATTTATTCCACTAAACCTTATATCACAAAGGAAGTCTTTCGAAATACAGACTATAATTCTTGTATATAAACTGTACACAAAGCAAGGCACTATACATTAAAATAAAATCGGTTACTTTTTTCCCCATTATTTTGTAACTTTTCCTTGATGTTTGTTAACACTGAGTCAAGGTAGCGTTGCGTCCGAGTTAAGAGTGAGTGACCGAGTCTATTCAGGCCGGCTCTTTTTGCGCTCATCTGCATTGACAGGAACACCATCAGTAAATACATACACATTTTGACCCCTCCCCATCCTAGATTTGCTCCTACAGAGACACAAATAAACAAATACACACAAGCACACCTAGAGCACAAACAACCCTCCGTCCTACATGCACATACATACTCATAGTTAAACCTAACGGACACACACAAACATTTTTATACACCTATAAAAAAAGTATGCAGTCACACACTTACACACCCATAAACAGACGCAAGCGCACACACACAAAGAAAAGAAAATAACTCGCACACATTGTGTGTGTGTGTGTGTGTGTGTGTGTGTGTATGTGCGTGTGTCAAAAGCGCATGTTGTCCACGTCATGAGTGGGAAGTTAAGTGCAAGAGACCAGGAGTAGAACCATATACAATGTATTAGCAAATAAGTCTTTTTTTGTGTTTGTTTTGGTATTCACCCTTTACAACCATTTCATTACATCATCATTGTGCAAGGCTGCTATCCGTCACGTCCATTCTCTTCATTCTCATCCTTGACGCTGAGTCCCAGTCACTCCACTAAGAGCCTTCTTTTCCTTCTCCATCTTTGACCTTTCACCCTCTGTCCATATCCCACCACACGCCACGGCGTGCGACTTTCCTTTAAAACAGTCCTTTCGCTTTCTTCAAGTTCACTTGCTTCCACCCTGGCAGACTTTCGTATTCTTCTCTCTTCATGTCCAACGCTTTCTGCGATGGGAGAAAAGAGAGAGACGCAGAGCATTAGAAAGAAAAGGAGATGATTCTAAAATACTAGAAAAGGTTGATTTTCCGCCCGTGACACTGTAATCATCATTGCCGAGGCTGGGAAAATAAAGTGAGCCGAAACAAACACAGAAAGAGTGTGTCTTTGTTTTAAATGGGCCTCTTTAACCTGCAGAAGATCTCGATAGTACCTTTTCATAGAGGTATCATCACAGGACAAACAGTGTGCTGTGTTTATCATCTGACGACGCCTCTGTGTAAAAGAGTCAATTGCAAAGCTGCTAACAGCATTCATATCGGCTGGATTGATTACAGCAGGGAATATATGTCCGTAAAACAGACACTCTCTTTGTGTGGTAGAGGATCCCTTTATCTTCACACCTTTATTGTGAGCCCAGCTCGGTCCACCTGCTAGAGACAGGCGAGCGATCCGCTGAAGGGATGGACTGACAGTGGAAATAACACGTGCAATTGCAATTTCTTCGTGAGGAGAGAAAGGTGAAAGCGGTTCTGTTTGTGTCTGTGTTTGTGAAGACAAGAAGTGCAGCCCACGAGCAGTAGGAGTGCAGAAGGAATCAATCAGTGTGTAAACGTTGCTGGGAAATAAAGACAGACTAACTACCATTTGAGATTTACTTAGAACATGTAATACTCTATTCTCTAGCAGGGGGTCCAGGAGGTCCAACCTAATGTTTTTTACTTTGTCATTACCATGTCACAAAAAAGGGAGATGATTAACATTTCTCTAGGTATGTTGTTCATCAATACAGTATCGCTTATTTTTTGCTTCTATCACTCTGCCTCCAAAACGTACTAATGGTCAAACTAAGCGGAAAAGACAGTATGTAAATAAGGGCTGTGTTTTGCACCCTTATTTCCCAATTTTATGCAATTTGCAAGGTCTGGATTAGATTGGATTAGATATGAATTAATTAGGGATATTTCAGTTACATACCAATTGCTTAGATATGTGAAAGAGATTAATTGAGAATGAATGCTGTGAACTGTACAAGGAATCATCTAACTCTGTCTCTGAGGGACTGGGGATATTCAGTACACCTCTTCTGGCTCACGGATCTCCAATTCTCATCCTACACACCTGTCTTGATCACATATGACAATCAGCACTGTGATGTCATCACTATGAGGGTTGATGATTGGTCTGATCTAAACAGTTTGTATGTTCTAAAACCAAAGCTCTTCAGTAGAATAGATGTATTTTACCATCCAAAAAATAATAACATACATGAATACATCCATTCAAAGATTGTTCTCAGGATTTAAGGAATCTACATCGGATTTTCAAATTGAAAAATGAAGCTGAGAATGTTGTTTGTGGCCGACCCAGGTCACTAGGTTGGCCCACTTGTGGGTCCCTACCCATAGTTGGAAAACCACTGCTCTATAGTATGAAAAGGATTAAAAGGATGATCATTTCTTTATTATTCCAGAATACATACTGTATATGGGAATTAATCTGAAAATACTGTATTTCATATTCAGATTACATTTTCCACCAATAAAGACAGATGATCTGTATTTGTTATTAATTAAAAAATAAATAAAAAATAATGCCTGACCCTAATAACAATCCTTGACCCTAAAACCAAAACCCAAACCATAAAACCTGATCTTATCAGGAAACCCTAACCCTAGTTCCAAACCCTAGAACCAAAAACCAAACACAAAACCTGACCCTAATAAGAAACGCAAACCCTAGAACCAAAAACCAAACCCTAAAACCTGGCCCTAATAGGAAACCCTAACCCTAGTACCAAACCCTAGAACCAAAAACCAAACCCTAAAACCTGGCCCTAATAGAAAACCCTAACCCTAGTACCAAACCCTAGAACCAAAAACCAAACCCTAAAACCTGGCCCTAATAGGAAACCCTAACCCTAGTACCAAACCCTAGAACCAAAAAACCAAACGATAAAACCTGATCTCAATAGGGAACCCTAACCCTACTTTCAAACCCTAGAACCAAAAACCAAACCCTACAGCTTGACACTATCAGTGGAAATCTATTGCTGAGAAAACAGCCAGGAAGTGACAGTATAAACATGCAACACAAATAAATAGATTTGTGACATTAGGAATGCTGTATTTGCCCACTAAAATATAAAACTTGGTTGCACAGTTTGAAACATTTGTTTACGTTAGAGTTTGTTACACTGGCGAAGTGAAGGGTGAAAAAGGAAAAGTTGAGCACACAGGGAGGGGTTTCCGATGTAGGAGAGACAGAGAGGAGGCAGGTCACCAGTGTGTTTTTATTAATCGCATATTTCTTACCTGAATCCCCCTCTACTACAACTTGCTCTGTAAGGCGAGAGTTAGATGCAGTTAACATGGAAGAGTCTGATAAGCTAAAGGTAATGAAGCAGACTGAAATGAAATGATGTTGTCACTGTAATTAAGACCGTATGGATATATTTAAGGAACACCCAACAAAAACATTATGGGTTCTCTACATTATAAAGAACTAAAATCTGGCTGCTCTATATGCATGCATATGTTCAGTAGAAATGGAAGAACAAATATATGTAAATACATGTGTGTCAGTGAGTGAGTGAGTGAGTGAGTGTGTGTGTGTGTGAGTGAGAGTGTGTGTGGGTGTGTATGTATGTGTGTGTGTGTGCGTGTGTGTGTCTGTGTGTATGTGCATGTGTGTGTGTGTGTCTGTGTGTATATGCATGTGTGTGTTTGTGCGTGCGTGTGTGTTTGCGTGTGTGTTTGTTTGTGTGTTATTGTTAAATGCTATTCCACCTTGGGTTGCTTCTAACTAAGACCAGCCCATGGCCCCTGTATGAGCCTGGTCCGGTCAACCCACCTCAAAGTCCTGGTCAGATAGGTAGATCTCCAGGCGCAGGGGGTCCACTCCCTCCGGCAGCGGGCGGGCCAGCAGCTGGGACAGGGAGTAGGCGTTCTGGCACAGACGGGCCAGCACGTCCTCCACCAGGATGATCTGGCTGCACACCTCCGCCTCCTGCCAAGGGGGGGGGGGGGGGGGGGGGGGGGGGGGGGCACGTGTGTGTCAGTGGAGAGGGAGACGGTCCTAGATAGTCTGTGTCCAGTATCTCGGTCCTCTGAAAATACAAAGTTATTCTGTAGCCTGTAATTTGGTGTATGTTTGTGTGTTTGTGTCTAACTGTGTGTGCATGTGCATGTCTGCATGTGTGTGTGTGTGTATGTGTGTGTCTAAGTGTATGTGTATACGCATGTCTGTGTGTGAGTCTTGGTTTGTGTGTGTGTGTTTGTGTGTTTTTGTGTGTCTAAGTGTGTGTATGTGTGTGTGTGTCTAAGTGTGTGTGTGTGTTTGTGTCTGTATCTAAGTGTGTGCGTGTGTGTGTGCGTGTGCATGTGTGTGTGCGTGTGTCGAAGTGTGTGTGTGTGTGTCTAAGTGTGTGTGGGTGTGTGTATGTGTGTCTAAGTGTGTGTGTGTGTGTGTGTGTGTGCATGTGCATGTGTGTGTGTTTGCGTGTCTGAGTGTGTGTGTGTGTGTGTGTGTTTGTGTGTGTGTGTGCGTGTCAATGTGTGTGTATGTGTGTGAGTGCTGACCCTCTCTGTGATCTCAGCGATGTCCTCGCGGTGCTCCCAGCTGGGGAACATGTTGGTGAAGGTGAGGGGCTCCAGGCCGGCATGGATCAGGTAGGACTTGATGGGCTTCTTCTCGTTCTTCTCTGTGAGGGGAGAGTCACACACAGCTCCATTCAGCTCTGAGGCCACATCACCACAAAAATCTGTTTTAGTCAGCTCATTCCAAGGAAGCAGTATCAGTAGAGGTTTTGAGATGTTTAAGTTTTTATGCATTAATGCGTTTGGCACGCACAGAGACCATTTCTGTAGATTGAAATTCCACCATTTCTCATACTATTAAGTATCACTATTTAATAATGAATAGACAACTTTGTCCAAAGCCACTTCAAAGTATAATTATCTTTATTTTTATAATTTTTCAGTGCAACAATTCCCAGAAAAAAGTAAATCATCTAGCACATCATATGTTAAAAATGTAAAAAATAAAGTGTCTACTTCTTTGTGACAGGCTGCATGCATCTTGGGGACAGGAAGTGCCTGTGGTTAGTTACCCTTGCAGTACTGCAGTACGGTCTCCATGGTGCACTTCCTGTCCGTGTCCCAGCGGATGCGGGCCGAGCCGGGCACCTCACTGTCTTGAGGCCACCAGCCCTGCCACAGGTACACCTCATGGAAGTTATCGACCAGGAACAGAGCTGCAGAGCAGAGCAGACAAGACAAGACAAGAGAAGAGAAGAGAAGAGAAGAGAAGAGAAGAGAAGAGAAGAGAGAGAGAGAGAGAGAGAGAGAGAGAGAGAGAGAGAAAGTTAGTACACAACAGATGTCCTCCATAACCATACAAGGTCATTTCCACCCTGTATGTGTATCTCTTTGTCATCTCCCCCCTGTATGTGTATATCTACAGGTTTAGGTCATTTCCACTCTGTATGTGCATCTCTGTAGGAATTGGGTATCTAGGCCCTGAATGTGTATCTCTTTAAGTATAGGTCATCCCTTCCCCCCCCCCCCCCCTGTATGCATATCTCTACAGGTAACCTCCACTCACCGGGCTGTGCAGCGTTGTACAGATCCTCCTGTAGGAAGGGCAGGGAGCTGACCAGGTCGGGAGCCTGGGACGGATGGAACAGCTCGCTGGCGACAAACTCACCGGACGAGCTGCTCATCTGGAAGAGTCGCGGGGTAAAGTTGAATTTCCCCGGGTCTAAAGCGACCAGTCAAAACAAGAGGAAAGACATTTGTTTTATCAGCTGAGGAATTTTCCTGGCAAGACATTACATAACATAAAGATTTGAGATGTACTTTATTAATCCCAGATGGGAAATATAAGTAAATGTGATTGTATTCATTGATTTCGATTTTATAGATGTGTTGTTTATGTCTTATGTGTTATGTGTGGACCCCAGGGAGACTACCTGACTACAGTGTTTTCAGCTAATGTGGATATTTAATGAACATATGAACAGTATAGTGCTGCTGAATCTCCATGCATCTTGGTGGCTTCAGCGGGATCATGCAAGGACAGAGGTCTGCAGTGAGGTACCTTGCAGCATGCAGTCGTAGGACTTCCTGTCCTTCTGGCCCAGTGCCTCCCAGAAGCCGGGTGGCTCCGCCCCCTCGTCACACTCGTGGATGGTGACGTTGCTGCTGCTGTGGAGCCCCGCCTCCAGAGGACACCTGGGCGGAGCCAAACACACAGGAATCATTCCTACTGTCTAGTCACATCTTGTAATGTCTTCTTGCGATGTCTTGTCGTGTCGTCATATGTCTTGTGATTCCTGCTATCTCACACCGAACCCTAAATGAGCGAATCACACCGCTATCTAATTGTGTTCCACCTTGATATCCCGTGGTACAGAAAAACGATATAGAAAGAAAATCAGTCTGTCGTTGGGCTTTCTGTCTTTTATTACACTTGAACTTGAGTGCTGTACTGGGATACATATTGGAAGTGTTAGTTTCTGATTAGCTATCAGTTCAACAGGCAAGGAAGCAATGGAAATAAGCTAATAGGATAGCAGGCTGCATTGAAATAGCTAATGCCTTCAGTCACAATGGCTCAGTTTGCTAGTAGTCCCATCACTGCAAATCAGTATACTAAATGCTTAATGTTCCTGACCCCTTACGCTAGGTTGCTTTCATTGTCTTGATTTATTCTCTTCTTCTTCTCTTCCTGACGCTGAATTGTCCTCCTTGGTTTGTTTTTATAGTCTGGCAATTGGATTTTCATTTTGGATGATTTGGGATTCTGGCAGGAGGTGTTCTTTTCAAGAGTCCTAATTTGTCCATTTGTATTGATCACTTGAATGTCTGAGGGCCATCTGAACTATGGTTTGAGTCTGTAATTGTCCTCAAGTGCCTCAGAAAATCATTTTGTTTACAACCACATCCTAATGTTCTTAATAATTCCCTAGAAATAATACTTTTGCTTGGCCTGATTTCAGATCTTTTATACAACCGCAACCTCATGCTGTTGAAAATACCCTAGCTTTAACCAAGCGGATCATTATACCAAAATAATGACCATCAAATAAGTACACTCCTCTTGACTTCCACTCTAACTCAAAGTCCTCCACACTCTCCCTCCACTCACTGCTCCTTGATCTTGAGCGCGGCCGTCTTGCCCACTGCGCACACATGGGGCGGGGCCTTGCAGCCATGCCACAGGTAGAGCACGGCCTTGTGGACGTTGAGCAGGATCATGGAGGCCCGGGAGCGCAGGCTGGTGCAGTGGCAGGCCACCTCCAGCAGGTGGCCCTCTACGGGGATCTCCCCCCGCACGCAGTACAGACGCCACTCGCCTGGAGGTCACACACACACACACACACACACACAGATGGGTGGTGGGGGTTAGGAGTGTAGGGCAGAAGAAGGAAGAGGAAATAAAACAATATTATATATAACACTGCAAAAATGTTTATTAATTGATTTTGGCTTTTCAAAGTCATTAAAAAAAGATAACCTAGGGGAAAATTCTCTATACATGATGATGCCTATACTGCATGCGGTATTGCGTGGCATTATTTGATCATGGTTAATATTTGTAAACATTTCAAAATAAAAGTAAAGAATATTGGTTAAGCGAAGACATGCAATGTACAGGAAACTATTAGCCTTGGGCTAATAATAATAAATGAATTCCACAGAGTAGTGGACATCTAGAAGTGGACATTACACAGAGTAGTGGACATCTAGTAGTGGACAGTGCACAGAGGAGTGGAAATGTAGAAGTGGACAGTGCACAGAGGAGTGGAAATGTAGAAGTGGACAGTAGTTTCTTACTCAGAGTGTTCTCCTCCTCCTCCTCTCTCTTGCCGGCGTGGATGATCATCCCGCCGTTGAAACACTGCAGGAAACACGGGGGCTCCTTGCCCTGCTGAACCGGGACCTGACCCCACAAACACACACACGGTTGAGAGAAGGAAGACAACAAGAAGGAAGCCAATACTCACACACATATAAACACACACCTTTGACTGCATAACAATTCATTTTTAGTACAAATGTGCCTGCCAATCTCAAAGTATCCTAGCATGTGTTGCTTGGCAACCATTTTGCTGCCTTGAGGAACTATTTTGCTTGGCGGAAGAATTATGATTTGTTTCTAACTAGGTCTTCTATGGTAACCGTTTTAGTAACCATTTTACAAAAGCACAGAGCAGCTAGGGGGAGTTGTCGGGCACAACTTATAAAATCACTGTAAACCACCGTCTCTCGTGGCTAATTGCTTCATTATGTGTCGTAGGAGCGCTTGTAGCTGCTAGCACAGACGATGCTGACCTGGGCCCCCCTTTCTTCGTCCAGCTCCACGGTCATCAGCGCCGACGTCCCCTTCTCGCTGGCGGAGGAGTGGCGGCCCTGCCAGAAGAAGTAGCAGCACTTCTCCTTACCGGGCCCCGAGCTCCGCGCCTCCGGGTTCTGCCGCCGGCCCACTGTGAGACGCAGAGGCACGAGATACACAGGAATAAGTACTCACACACAAACACACATAAATACGGATTGGTTAAGTTGGAAAAGGAGAAATGTATATTTTGTCAGGTTGTTTTGAGGTGTTTGCGGTTAATGCGCGTGGTTATTGGTCCTTCGAATAGGTCACTCGACTGGAAACACCGGTTTTATGTTCTAGCTTTGGCTTTTCTGCGTCTAGCAAGAATGATGTTAAATTCAGAAAAGGACATTTCCAAGATAAGCTGCAAGAACGAAACTGAGCAGGCTTTGGGGGCTGATTGTGTCTGCGATCCCTTGACAATCAATCCATAGAAGACAGACCAGACCATGGTCCGTACGGGGATGGGGGGGGGGGGGGGGGGGGGACGGACCCACCTGTGGCGCTGACCATGTACTTCCACTTCACAACGTAGGCGTCTCCCTCGTGGAACTGGCCGATGCTCTGGCGCGGCAGGCGGCTGTAGTCGAACTCCAGGATGTGCCACACCTCCACGCCCACCGTGCTGATCTCCAGCGTCCGCATGCGGTCCTCGCGGTCCCCCACGGGGCCGTGGCCGCGGCCCACGTCACCCCCGTCCAGCACGGTGGAGACGGACGTCTGCAGGACGGGGAGCATGAGGCTGGCGTCGTATGGGCGGCACTCCCCTTTGCCGGGTGGCGGGGGATCCTGGGAAGAGAAGAAGAAGAAGAAGAAGAAGAAGAAGAAGAAGAAGAAGAAGAAGAAGAAGAAGAAGAAGAAGAAGAAGAAAGAATGTGAAGGTTTGTGGTTTTGTTTGCAGTGGTGTTTAAAGTACTTATACTTGTACATACTTCAGTAAAAGTAAACATATTTCTGTTGGAAGTTACTCTGGTAAAAGTTAAAGTCATACATAAGAAAAGCACTTGTAATGGAGTAAAAGTAAAGCTAAACAATGTACTGTAATGTAAAATAGTTTAATAAATAAAAACTCAAAGGAAAGTACAGATACTCCAAAAAACGACTAAAATACTGTAACAAAGTATTTATATTTTGTTACTTGACGCCACAGGTTTTTTTTTTTTTTGCACCTCTTCCTATCTTCCAAGAGTCCGAGAAATTAATTAAATGTAGGTCTGGACAATAAAGTATGCAGTACGCTCAATGCTCATCCTCTCATCCTTTCATTCACTCAAGTCACTTATATTCATCTTGCATGACATGGCCGCACAATTACCCATTGTACTCATCTACTGGATATATTTGGAAATATGTTCTTAAACATTCTACAATGACCATTCTGAAAAATGCCATATATTGCTTCTATTGCGATTACAGATTGTAACACGATTCTCATTAGAAGCTGGCACAACGAGCATGAACGGTTCATAGGCAGGGAACGTGAAACAGCTCCTCCTGTGGGTTGCATTCAAACTCTTGGGTGAAATGCATTGGTTTTTCCCCAGAGAGACGGGATGTGAAATGAGAGATGAGAGAAAATGACTTTAACAATGTCCATGATACACTTTTACTGGGCTCCTCCACAACAAGGACGCAAGGGTGGTGATGTTGCAAACCGGTTTATTTTAGAGGTTGCGTATAATGATACAGACAGATGGTGCTCCATGTTGCCATGCCGGAGATCTCCTGGAGTGTGTGTGGTGATGGCTGGTCTAACCTTTGCACATTGATTACTCAATGTGCAACAGGTGTGCAGCCTCAGCCAGCCCCAGAGTCCAATCAGTCTGACTCGGGTCAAGGGAGGCTGCTTAAACCAGCCATCATCCATACACACTCCACAATGACAATATTGGCTGTCTTCCAAAACGAAAATCTGCATACCCATTTACGGTTAAAAGGGTAAATCTAGCATTGATTTCAATTACATTCCTGAACACACATTGTACCTTTACCAAACCCACATAATAAAAAAAAAATTGACAGTAGCTAATAGCTTATAACTTTTTCTATCTGTAATGGCCATGGTCAAATTTCGTTCTGAGTTTAAAGTTTCGTATTTTGGGGTAGAAAACGGTCAACAGGAAATTCAATGCCTGACTGACTCAGCTTTGGAATGCTACCACTAGATGGCGTAGGTTAAACATTCCCTCCCTGATACACTGGTTCACCCTGCAGTAGGTTACGATGCGGTACCTTCTGCTCCGTGGGCCGCTCCTCGCTACTCTTTGGGGCCTGCGTCTTCGTCTCGCTCCAGTCCAGGAACTTCTCCTTGAACAAGATGGTCTCGTTGTGCTCCGTCAGCCGGCCGAAGATGGCCCAGTCTGGACGGCCTTGGCCTTTCCTGAGGACCAGTGAGGAGGGTACAGGGATAGACGGACGGACGGATAAACAGACACACGTTGGTCATTGCGTAGCATTGGGCTGTGCATGTAAATCCCCTGCCCGCATGTATAGCGTGTTGTTTTCCCATAGGTTTATCATTTGTCGTCCACCATGTTCTTGGACTTATTGTGGAGAATGTAGGCTAAGCTTCACAAAATGAACTTCATTTATTTATATGGCAGATTAAAAGTGTCCACCTAGATATATGATAGATAGATAAGCAACATTTGCTACAGTCCACTGGGTAGGCTGGTAGACTGATCTATCCAGCATACATCTAGGTGGACACTCCCACTTGTGGTGTCACTAAGGCACAGGGAAGGGCAGATTTTCAAACGGCTTGTAATGACTAATCCTACTCACACCTGGTGGTATAATAGGGGCCCTTTAACTTCCTTGCGATGCCAATAGCAAAAAACGAATGCTGAGTCAATCCAGCGAGCTGTGACGCTAACAGATGCAACCCTTGATAATGTTTTTAGGACCAAACCAAAACAACTTTATGGGAGAGGGGGGGCATTTTATGGTTGTACTTCTCCTTCATACCTGGGTATGAGCGTGTTGCAGCCGCTGGGGTCCAGTGGGTTGATGTCGCAGCAGGTGTAGTCGAAGGTGCCGTTCCACAGGTGCTTGGCCAGCTGGAAGGCCACCTTCCTCTGGGCCAGGGTCACCTCCTTGCCGTGCCACACGTACACCTCGCTGCCAAAGTCAAACACCAGCACCTGAGAGGAAACCACAGAGCACGACTTCCACTTTCAGTTTCACTTTGGGTTTCATGGTAAAAGGTGTTTTTTAGGGCGTGGTCAATCGTGATTAACATTGGTGTTTACCCATGAATTTACTGCACATATGGACAGATATTAAGGTTGGTTCAATGATTAATCCCACCAAGGCTATAAGCTGTGCATAAAATTGCCCAAATACATACATACAATTCAATATAATATATACTTTTAATCTCTGTCTCGAGGTTCGTTTTTCATTATGATTCTTGTGATGTCACATTTAAACAAAACACAACATCACAACATTTTTCCTTGTAATAGTTTGTTGGTCGATCTTTTTGGACTGACTCCACCCACCTCCTTGGACTCCAGCAGGGTGCAGCTCGGGACCTTGCCCCACTCGTCGTCGTCCGGGACCAGCTTGTCGTCCAGCAGACGGAAGATGCAGTTGGTCTCCACAATGCCGTTCTCAAAGTGCTCGTCCTCCTCTGGTGGGCCGGCCGCTGGGGAGAGACAGAACACAACCTGATGAACACACACAGAGCCTACAAGCCATAAATGAGATTCAAACCCTAAAACAATGTATTTTAGATGAGCGGTGACGGCTTCAGTTGCAGAGTTGTGATAGGGTTCTATTGTAAAGGATGATGCCTTTTAAATCTTCTTTTATGGGCTTTTGGTCGACAGGATAGTAAAGAGGAAAGTGGGTTGAAGAATGACCGCAGGTGGGAATCAATCCCGGAGCACTACAAGGCGTATTGCATACATGATGAGCACACTAGCCGAATGACGATAAATCACTTTTCTAAATTACTTTCTTCGTTTTTTGTATCCACAGTTCAACGTAATTCTACACTGTCCAGACCCACATGACGTGCGTGATGCATGGTAACACCCAGCACTGTGGGAACACATGCATCCATCCTTACGTCGGTAGGGGGCCTGTCCGCCCAGCACGGCCCAGAACTCCTGCGCAACAGGACCCTGCGGGTTCACAGCCTCCTCGATGGTTTGGACCTGGATGGCCCTGCAGCCCACGTCTCTCTTAGTCTGGATGTAGGTGGCCAGGTCCGTGGCCTAGAGTAGAGAGGAAACGGTTACAATGCGGTCCCGTTGAAGCCTTCAGAAAGTGTCAGATTGAAAAGATAAAAGAATGCATTAAAGGAAAAAAAAACAAAAAAATAAGACCAAAGTGAACAAAGTGAGGCATTTCCCATTATGCATGCAAGTCAATATGAGATGGCGTGGTATAATAACGTATGCATGAAGGATGAAGACAGGGTCTCTAGCCTCTACCTTTGCTTTCTCGATGACATTGGAGAACTCGCCGATCCAGAGGAAACAATGGTCTGGCGTGACCAGCAGGAAGCAGTCTCCACTGTTCAGGGATGACGCTCTGGGCTCCACTAGCCTGGTCTGGACGTGGCGTCGTCCTGGTGAGAAGACACCACCACAGTGATTGGACAACTTCAGTCAATCAAAGTATTTCTAGAAGTTAGAGCATTAACTAATAGTCTGGTAATATTTGCAATCTTTCTGTCTGTCGTAGTTTGTCTGTCTAAGAATTTAACGATAGATTCCTGTTCGTTATTGTAATAGCTATTTTCGATTGGTTTAATTAGTGCTAATACGTGACACCACTTCAGGATGAGTCAGAAGTTGAAAGGACTGAAAACAAACCTCTACCACTTACTCCCACAACGACTACGAACCATTAGAAAAGTCCACAAGTGGCCAACCAGACACATCCCACATTCCACAAAAACATATCTTTTAATCCCACTTGGAATGAAACATTTGATGATTCTCCTCACCTTTGACCTGCATGAGCATGAGGTTCTTGTAGGGCGCGGCGCTGTTGTTGGACATCTGCTGTGAGATGTTGACGCTGCGCAGGCTGACCCCGCTGAAGTTCTCCTTGGAGGCCAGGCCGGCCAGCGCCGCCTCCGAGTACTCTGACGTCTTACTGACTGGAGAAGCACCAGCACAGTACGCTGATCAGAACATGGGGCCTAATCGATGCAACGCTAACTGAATACTAAAAGACAGAAGCAGCTAATCGCTCATCAGAATCTAAGTGGGTGGTTTGGTTTACGGTGCTTTATTGAC
Organism: Lota lota; assembly: GCA_026745465.1. NCBI lineage: Eukaryota > Metazoa > Chordata > Actinopteri > Gadiformes > Lotidae > Lota > Lota lota. The sequence continues at coordinate 5,610,857 of JACYXH010000812.1, forward strand.
CACCCACCATGCACACAGCTGCACACACACACACACACACACACACACACACACACACACACACACAGGCAGGCACGCACTCACAGGCAGGCACGCACTCACACGCACACGCACACACACACACACACATACACACACACAAATACAGTATACTATATACACACTCAAACTCCAATCCAATTCCTCATAAACTTGTAAAGTCCCTGCCCTGAGTTTAAGTGTGTATGTTAAAGCACTATGTAAATGTTAGCTTAAAGAATAAAGTGTATTCTTATGATGTTAAAGCACTATGTAAATGTTAGCCTAAAGAATAAAGTGTATTATTATATGATCATGATTACTCTTCTCGGCGGTGATCCTCTTGCTCTCCAGCAGGCCGATGTTGAGCCTCTGCTCCGTGTACTCGTGCCGGATGTCCTGGCGCGCCGCCAGCATCTTCACCGGGTTCCTGGACGACTGCACGTTCCGGGACGGGCGCACCGACCGCTTGTGCTGCACCATGGCTGAGGTCAGCCTGGGTAAGGGGGGGGAGGAAGCAAAGGATGCTGGGAAATGTAGTTCAATAGCCATAGGACAGTGTACGATATGATCAAATAAACACTTTGGTCACAGGAACACTGGACAGGACAGAAACAGTGTTCTGGATTGAGGGAGCGAGCTAGATGTACTGGCGTACTGCATGAGTTGCTATGTGCTTTGCTACAGGAAGGGAACGCCCTCTGCTCACTTGGGACCCTGGCAACCGAAGATGGCGTCAAAGTCGTCCTCAATCCGTGTGGGCATGCGGGGCAGGTCGACCACGTGACGGTAGAACTTGGAGAAGATCTCGTCGTCGAGCTTCATCACCTCCTTCACAGCTCTCTCGGTGACCGTCAGGGTGGTCTCCTGCAGGTCCGCCACTAGGTGGCACCGGGGAGAGAGGAGCGGTCCGATGAGCGAAGGGAAGTTCAAGACAACTAGGAGCTGTGAAACTCCAATTGTGTGATGAACGAATTCAACTGAAGTTGATATAGATTGACAACAAATAAAATATGTCTTAAATAAAATCTCTCGTGTTTGGTGTGTAGGCATCAGCAAGAGATCCCTTTACCTTTGCTATTCAGACGCCCCAAGAAGGTTTCCAGCTTGTCTAGCTTCTTGTCTGACTCCATGTCTGGTTTGGCCTCGATGTCTGAAGAAAGAGAATGGTTTGTATGCTAGGTACATAAAACACCAAAACAGGACAGTTGTCTGTGACATCGACATGTATCTGAATTCCTTGTAGGTAGCTTTGGATTAAAGCATCTGCCAAATGACTAAATAGCAAATGATGTAGCCTTCACTATGCCATGAAGCGATACAAGGAGAGTGTGTGCGTGTGTGTTTGTGTCTCGTGTGGGTCTCTTGTGTGTCTCATGTGTGTGTGTGCATGTGTGTGTGTGTGTGTGTGTGCGCGTGCGTGCGTGCATGTGTCTCACCCTCCTGAGGCTTGCTGACAGCAGGGCTGCTGTTCTTGAACCTTCCAGACACTGGTGACAGGATAGGGCTGATGACTGAGGAGGAGGCAGCCAGCCCTGCGCGCGCAAATCAACAATCAAACAACAACGAAGCACAACAGAAACCAAAATGGCTGCCAAACCTAGACAATACACTGAGTGATGATTGTGAATATTCAACTAAAGATGATTAAAAAAAGGAAATAAACAACAACATTTATATTATAATAAAGAACAATATATAATAAAGAACTATGACTAGAATTAAAGACGTACCATAAGGGTTGTTTACATAATTTCTACAAAAATCAATATAGTATTGAAAATACCTTAGCATAGTAATCTCACCACATCTCACTTAAGTAAGAAGGCAAGAATCTATACAAAATAAAGGCAACTTGCACTGTGTAAAAGCAGGCTTGTAACGAAGGTGCGCATATTACTTGAACGCACAATTTATCATACTGCATTGGTTACGGAGCGCACTTTGGTGACAAGGATCACCCTCACCACTTAGCAAATAACAAATTGTACCAAAGAAGCAGTCCAGCCCATACAACGCCATAGAGTACCCACCTTTCTTGACCATGCGCGCGGCCACAGTGTACTGGCTGGAGTCGTTGGCGGCTCCCCTTCCCCTGCTCTTCCAGGCATCCTCCCGGGTGGAAATCATCTGCTTCCGCTCCTCAATGCTCATCTGGGACTCCACGATCTCCTCTCCCATCCGCTGGGACACACACACGTACACACACAGACAAATGCACACACGTGTACGCACGCACACACACACACACACATACACACACGCATACACACACACGCATACACACACACGTACACACACGCATACACACACACGTACACACACGCACACACAGTTATTCACACAGACTTGATTACTGGGCGGGATTCATGATGTACAAGTGCAGAGGTAGGCAGGTCATTGGTTTCGCAGGTCAAACCATATTAGTTTGTCAGTTAGGTTTCACAAGATCACTTACAGAGCTGGAATTATTTTACGTAAAGCTTCATATAATGACACAAATTGTGCAACATTTTTGCACATTACGTTTAGGACAGTTGTGAAAAAACGTATTTGTAATTATTCAGTATTATTGTACATATGTACAATGATACACTGCATATGTACACTGCATTAACACATCAACCAACACCAAACAAACAAAGGACATTTATTTGTGGTTTGATATAAGACAATGGCAGAAACACTTTGTAAACTTCCCTATAAGAATGACATAATAATAATAATAATAATAATAGTAGTTTAACTTGCACAGTTCTATGTGCACAATATCCCATCAGGGCATCTCCCACTCTCCACAGATCACCTTAACTCAGTGAGACAACTCCATTAAGAAGAGCCATTAGTCACATAACGTCTGCGCAAAAACGGTGGGCGTATCGGAAAAGTACTCGAGAATGAGCAAGTTCATCCATGCGGACGGGGATGCCTCACCTCAACCGGTTTCTCAAAAAACCTCTTAGTCTAACCAGGAGTCCCGGAATTTACACACACTCCAATAAACCCTTACTCGCGGCTGTCAGCGAGCTAAGTGAGACAAGGCCCCGTTATTTGAAGAGACAGCAAAGTAACAAAAAAAAAACAAGGAAGTTGTTGTTACACCGTCAGGACCGATTCACTCAGAGAGAGAGAGAGGGGGGGGGGGGGGAGAGAGGGAGAGAGGGAGGAAGGGGGAGAGAGGTGAAGGAGAAGTAGGACAGGCAAAACCATGCGGGGCATTCCGGAGCAATGCCCTTACCTGAACAGCACGGTCAACATACAGACACTTTTGTCCCAGGGAGAGGGTAGGAGAATAGGTGGAGGAGAAGACAGGCTCCTACAGGTGGAGGAGGAAGGCGTGTCGGATGAAGAGAGGTGATGAGAAGAAAGGGAAATGTAACAAGGGTGCAGATCAAAGAAGAGGGGATACAGTATGGGGATGCGGAGGAATGGGATATCGAATGCGGAGCCGCAAGCTGAGTGCTAAGTGATGAAAAATGATGAATTACACACACACGCACACACACACACACACACACACACACAGAAACACACACGCACACACACACACACACACACACAAACACACACACTCACACACACACTCACACACTTCAACAATATTACATCTACAAGCAACAACATCAATGATTACATCATCTGATGACACATTTGATTATACTCTTCAATCAGAAGCGCAAAAAAAGGCTCTGAAAAGATGCAGCGTCATGTCAACATGGATCAGTACCCAACCGGCATCTCACTTGTTTTGTAACGTCTATGGTTCCAACACAGCTCTCCCCTCACCAGCCCCCCACCCTGGCAGCCAGAGCTTGAAGGGGGGCTGAAGGGGGAAGAAAAGTAGCCTAGCACACAAACTCAACACAAAGCTGTGTTTGGAAAAAAGCAAGAAAGCTTCCAAAGCCAAACAAAGCTCATTGGTCAGGGGTCTGAAGGGGGGTGCCAGGGGGTTATGGGTTGACGGGGTGAAGGGGGAGGGATTGAAAGGGCTCACACTGATTGGCTGACAGCAGGGGGGCTTACCCATAGCTGTTGGGACACAGACACAGCAGAGTAGTCCTGAATGACCACGGATTCCTCCTGAAGGTGGGGGGGAAGGGGGAAGGGGGGAGCAAGAGGGAAGAGTAGGTCACATATAGAGGTAAGGTTGGGGTAGCCATGTCCCCCTTCTTTTATAAGATATGTATGTATATATTAAGATAAGTTCAAACTTGTCTTATCTTATTGTATGGCTGTGATTGCATACCGGACTAACTAGGTTTGCTGAATAGTCAGCATTCAGTTATGTAGTCTCAAATGAACTAGAGGGTTTAGCTTCGTTAAAATAATATCAATAATATATCCATCCTCATTTGCTTGGGTTTGATAAAATAGTTTGAAATAGTTTTTTTAACAATGCCCACAATACATGTGTTTGACAAACCCTTTTTTTCATGTCATGTTATAAACATGCATGCTATTATTGTGCATTACTGAGAAGGAAAATGACAAACACTGTACACATGAAATGTTGCCGTTTGCTGCAATGCCACGGGTCTCCATCCTTCCATACAGGAACGCGCTTCAGTAGTGATTAAGGCCAAAGCGGTTCAGTGAAACTCGGGGTCTGCAGAGTCTGCAGGTTGTATTTGATCTAACTCGGGACAGTATCAGTATTAACGTCTTCCTCTTCCATACACACCCCAGACTGTTAATTCCACACAGAGACCTGTCCCATATGCCGCCCAGCCAAAGACCTACAGGGCCTGAAATTCCAATTCCCCCCCCCCCCCCCCCCCCCCCCCGCCCCGCCCATACACACGCTCTGGACCACTGGGTTCTTACAGCAGATGGGCTAACTCACAGGCTAGAAGAGAATAACAGCCAGCCAGCCTTAAAGGGTAGCGGCTGAATATTGAGACTCAGTATTATTATTATTTGGTATTAGCATTAAAAGCATTATTAGTATTATTAGTAGTATTATATTATTATTATTTTATTTAAAAAAGAAATTCATGTAATTTTTCTAATAATTTAACTAGTAGTGCCCAAGAAGGCCTATGGATACTCTGCAACTGTTAATAATGTGGGTAACAGATTTTTATTTATGTAAAATGACAGCAGCATGATAATAGAATGAATCAATTAATTGATTCATTAATGAATTAATGAATGATAGAAAAGCTTCCAGAGGGTTTTTTGGATTCAAAACGGACCTTCTTCATGTAGGACTGCTCCGTCTCCCACAGCTGGACCTGCTGCTGCTCAGTGGCGGCCGCTTTGACCACGTCCTGTTTCTTGTTGATGCGGTTCCTCCAGTCCTCCTCGCCGCTCTTCTTGAGCAGGGCAAGCCTGGTGTAGACACACGCGCGCACACACACGCACACACATGCACACACGCACGCACGCACACACGCACACACACACGCACGCACGCACGCACGCACGCACACACGCACGCACACACGCACGCACACACACAAACGCACACACAATACAATATGCAGTGTGTAAGTCTATCGAAATCATGCTAGCGTATGCTTACACCGGTTGCTAAAGTTGGGTAGCTTTGATGCGGCATTTAAAAACGAAACTATCAAAGAACGACTTACAGTAAGGCAAATTAAATCGTCATACTTCAAAAGCAAGCAAGAGGAACTCTGATCAATGGATGGTTAGGGAGAGGAGAGGGAAAAGTATGTCATCGTGAGTGCTGTTGGAGTGTGGACGAGGCAGAAATGAGGTCATAAGGAGGAGGTTAATCTCCAGAACTAGTGGAAGCCGGCAGGATTTCTCTGGTCCACACACGGCTCTCTCTGTGGACCTCCTTGCAGTAGAAATGCAGCATCGCTAAAATTAAATCTTCCTCACCTCCCAGTGAAGGTAAAAAGGATGACAGAAACCCACATTCCGCTAACACACGGCGCTACAGACTCTATCTACGACCTGATTCCTGCAAGATGTTCTGGAAACCGTTGACCTATTATAATTTGACCTTGAACAGCAACTGCACCTGCTCTATTAAGCTGTTGAAAATGTTTCATACTTTCACATTGCAAGATGCAAAACACCTCCGCCTTAATTGTTGTTTCATAACGTCAACGTCATCCTTTTATACAACCATTTATATTTAAAATTGTACGTTTATATATCTGTTCAGTCAGCGACTATTGCACTCCTAGCCATCCCTGGAAGGAGGGATCTCTACTATGTGTTCCTGCTAAGGGCTGCTTCCTGTTCTCACTGGGTTTTGGGGAGTTTATCATTGGCTATTGAGGATTTGAGGGTTCAAAGGTGTTAAATAATGCAGGCTTGAGAGGCCTCTCAGAGACTGTAACTGTGACTCAGGGCAGATTTACGAATCAAAATGTGTCTATGTCTTTGATTTGTGAGATTCTGATTGTTTTAGTCCTACAAACCTGCAACAATAAAAAAAGATTCTGTATGTACTTGCATGACCTTTGCACTTTTTGGATTGTTTCTTCATGGTTCAATGCACATACCATAAGTTGCTTTGGATAAAAGCGTACACTAATACACAACAATGTAATGTACAATCTCTACTACATATGTATTCCCCTTGCCCCGGCTGACTCCTTGCGTTTACGCTGCGTTTCACGCTTCAATCTAATGAAGCAACTTGTGAATGAAACGTGTTACGTCTCCACCACACTCTCTTTCTCTCAGCCGTACTAGCTACGATCAGACTGAGCAGAAAAGAGTGCAAATATGCGTCTCATATTCAAACTTATGAAGTGACAATCAAACTATAGGATCAAACTATTACGCAACAATCGATATCACGACCAATGACCCCTGCCGCCACCCATACCTGTCTTTGATGGACATCTGCTTGGAGGACATGATGTCCGACAGGCTGTCCGCGGAGTCGCTAGGGGAGAGCAGCTCACCGCTGAAGTCCTGGAGGGGGTCCAGAGGCAGGGACTGAGACTTGACCAGCGGGTAGGACTGGGGCTTGGGGAGGGTTTGGGGAGGCACGGGGTCCTTGGGAGCTGGAGGAGGAGCCTGACCGTGGGGTTGGATGTGGAGGTGCTGAGGCTTAGGGAGAGGCTGGGTGAAGCCTTGGGGCTTGGGTGGCGTTTGCGGCGGCTGGGAGAGTTGGGGTTTGGGGTGGGTCGCAGGCGGGGGTGGCGGTGGTTGAGGCGAGGTTAGTAGGGGGAAGGAAGGCTGTGGTTTGGGTTGGGGTGGCGGTGGAGGTTGTGGTTGTGGTTGTGGTGGCGATGGTGGGGGGATGGTTTTGGCGATGGTCTGGGGCTGCTGGATGTGGGGCTGCTGCTGGGAGCTGGAGATGAGCGAGACGGTCCTGGACGAGATGGTGGTACTGGAGGACCTCACCGACACCGCATGCTCAGACTGGTCTGGAAGAGCCAGGCACAGAGATGAGTCACACACAGATAGACATCTCCATATGGTTCCATATATCTGACACAAAGAACCATGGCTACATTTTGATCAACTTTCTTTGCAGCCCTATCTATGCTTATTGCAAAAGAATATTATCATAATTGAGAAAGTTGTTGCCTCATATTCAATGCACTCTAGGTTTAAGGTTCAATGACCTAAGTGTTTTTTATATATGTATCTTTACACCTCCATCTTCAAGTTTACTGATTATGACAATGTTTCACGATTTATGTACTCATAAGTTCTGGGTGATGATGTCATATTACGTCACATCATTGCATAGCCCTAACACATAAAATGGACGCATGCACGCACACACGCACGCACACACATACACAAACACAAACACACACACACAGACACACATTGGTTCAACCATTAGATGTCCAGTGTATCCTGTGTGAAATGGGGGGGGACCTCTTCCCTTGATATTCAAAGCGGTGCCCCTTCATTCTGGCACATCATAATAGTAGTAGTCTAGTCTGATCCATCGTTGTGCTCTCCATGCAGGGGCAAATGAAAGACACCAGGAACAAGACACTTACTGTGCATTTCCCCGCTCTTATCCTCACTCATGCATACACTCACACATTGTTCTGCACTCTCATACCGAGGGCTCTTATATGTCTGTGTCCTGGTTTAGCATGCATGTTTAAGGGTGCATGTGTGTGTGGGAGGGGGTAAAATTCTACACCAGCACAGAGGAAAAACAGGTAACCCCCCCCCCCATTACTTCCATGAACCTGCATGAAGACCACCATAGCTCCTTTCTAGAGAGGAATGAAATCCATAAAAAATCAGTGCACACACACACACCCACACACCTACACACCCACACACACGGTGTGTTTGTCAAACAGCTGACCACCGGGATGCCAGGAAAAAGATTGTCCCCTTCCCATTTGCAGACAAAGGATGCTGGGACTGCAAATGCTTGTAAAGATATGCTAATTAGATGCGACCCCAGACATTTACCCCCCCCCCCCCCCCCCCCCCCACCACCACCCTTCAGTCTCTCTCTCTCTCCAGTCTCTCTCTGGTAGCTCGCTCTGTGTCTGTGGGTTTAGCAAATCAATTCCCCCCAGGGCGTAGCGCCGACTGGCCCGACTGGTAATGTCGCTGCTGCGTTAGACAATGAGGATAATGACATGAATTATGTGGAATTATTTCCTCTGTTTCCTTCCTGCCATTCTCCTTTTCCCACCCATCTCTCCTTCTCTCTGTCTGTCCGTCTCTCTCTCATGTCATCTCTCCCTCTCTGTCCCTCTTCATCTGTCTCTGTCTCTCTCTCTCCCTCTCTATCTCTCTCTCTCCTAATCCATCTGCCCCTCTTCATCTCTCTCCTCATCTCTCTGTCTCTCCCGCGTTCCGTTTTCGCCACTTCGTCCCCAGTCTCCCCGCTAGCTAGCGCTGGGTTTCGGCCAGACGACCTACCTGCACTGCCCAGCGCCCGGCTCCTCTCGCTGCTCCTCTCACTGCTCCTCTCGCTGCTCCTCTCCTGGCTCCTCACAGCCTGCGTGGAAGGAGAGACGCTGAGCACTGTCGCCGCTGCCGCCGCCGCCGCCTCGCCTCCCCGGTACACCGCTTCCTCCTCCTCCCCTCCTTCTCCTTCTCCTCCTCCTCCTACCCCCCTTCTGTGTCGTGTCTCCCAGGAGTCGTAGTCTCCCCGGGATCGGGGGTGTTGTTGGTGCTGGGTGGTGGTGTTGGTGGTGTTGGGGGTGGGGCTGGTGGTGGTGGTGGTCTCAGACCCAGAAGGGAGCAGCGGCTGGGGTTCTGGTTTGGGAGCTGAGGGAAGAAGCGGCTGCTTGCCCTCCCTATCCCTGTCCCGGTCTCCCTGTCCCTGTTCCCGGTCGGGGCGGAGCAGATCTCGGCCCCTCCTACTCTCCAGCTGTCTCGCTCCTCTCCGCTGTCGCCAGCTAGCATCCTCCCCCTCCTCCTCCTCCTCCTCTTTCTCCTCCTCCTTCTCCTCCTCCTTCTCCCCCTCCCCCTGTATCCCTCTCCAGCCCTCCTCCTCTTTGTGCCCCCCCTCCTCTGCCGGGTGGGGGTGGAGGAGGAGGTGGGGAGGGGAGACGGGCTCTGTTGCCTCTTGGGGGCTGCTGGGGTCCTCGCTCTGGGTCATGGTGAAGTATCTGAGCGCCCTCTCCTGGTGATGTGCGGTAGGGCCCACCAGGGGCGGCTGCTGCTGCTGCAGCTTGTGCCGTGGTGGTGGTGGTGGTGGTGGTGGTGGTGGTGGTGAGCCCCCGGATTTCCCGCCATCACCATCATCGTGATCACGAACGCCCCTGCCACTGCTGCTCCTGCTGGTCGCCATGGCGATGGTGGTGACCGAGGCGTGGGAGGTGACGGCGGCCACGGAGCGGACCAGGGCGGCGGAGAGGGGCTCCAGCTTGGCCCCACCTCCGTTCTGCAGCTGCAGGACACAGAAAGGGCCAGGGGTCAGAGGTCGGCCTTGTGGAGACTGGAGGTGCAGGGTTTACAATAGAGGGAGATGATGGGTTATGCGCGTGTGCACGTGCACGTGCGCGTGTGTGTGTGTGTGTGTGTGTGCATGTATCTGAAAACTGCATGTGTGATGATGTAATGATGTATGATTCTTTTTTTCTTCTTATCAACACATTACTGCTGTTTCATCCAGAAGCTTCCAGCATCCAGCTATGAAATGCACGGTCAGCAAAGTCACCAAGTCATTCAAAACCTGCCATGCACAATAACTCTGGTCATCACACAACATCACTGACATTGATAAGCACATGGTTTTGGATTTGACATGCATTCAGGATGTCAAATCCAATCATCCAAGAAAATCCATGAATCATTTTGTATTCCTGAATACATGTGTGCGCCACTTTAAAGCGGCAACAGAGATTTGATTGTAGGGGCAACGTCGCCACCAAGTGGAAATGTGCGTACATTCGCGTCACAATAACGTGACAAAAGAAATCTGTGATAATGAATACACAAAGCAGCCTGTAAGCTTTGATGATATCGATGCACAACCTACAACATCTGCAAAACTAAAATTTGATCCAAATATCATCAATTGCATTTCTTGTTGTACCCACACATTCATTGTATAAAGAGTCTACATGAGAGCTACATGCAGAAAGTCTTTTTTAAGTGCACCATTAAATCGCACCTTTAATGTACGATTTAAACATGAGGCTGTACTGAGCGATCAGATGACCCATGCTTGCTATGGAACATACGCTATGAAACAAGTACATGAAGAGCAGCTATGTTACTTATAAAGAGCCAAACAAACAACATGTAAACAACAGACGGCAGCAGGGCATGTCGTCTTTACTTCAAGACGATTTCACATAAAACCTTTTGACAACCCTATGAAGCAAAAAGCCACAAGCATTTATCTTATTTTGTATTTCATGAAGAGCCCATGCTGAGCATTCAGCTAGGACAAGCTGCTGCAGTAAAGACCACGGGTCATTGGTTCACAAAGCAGGAGTCTGAGTCGGAACAGAAACATTTGATATGAAGCGGGTCAAGCTTACGTGTCCTCCCTTATTGGCCTCTAAGTCGCCGCTGGATACCGCGGGGGTACCCGTTGGCTCAGCCTCCTGTGTGGACATCCCAGTCATTACCTCCTCAACCTCCTCACAGTGTACCCTATGTTGCAGTTAGCCCAACTCAAAACACTGGTGAGGACTCAGGCCAGCACTTACTGCTCGTCATTCATTCATTCCACTTCCTTCTGACCCTTTCATGGATGGATTCAAGATGGCTGAATTGTTTTGTCTTACTGTTTAGAATCTCCTAACCGTTTTATCTCCTAACCATCTTGAAATCTTTCACCAAGCACAATGAGAGATTGGATGACTGTGGAATTCTTGCCATAATAATGCTATATAAGCTTGAGTGATATGTAAGGAGATAGGGTGTATTTGCTTATAATACTCTGTGTTTTATAGTGTACAAAGTTTTCCGGTAGCAAGGTCGCTGACTAACCACTTGGATTTGGACATTAATTACATTATCACGGTAACTTTGCCCAAAGGATTTTCTTCTGCAGAATCGGATGATACCAACATGAATGAATAATTGGAAAGGGTTAAGGAACAGCAGATTTGCATGCCTCACAATGTATAGTATATTATAAAACAATTTAATCGATGTTATCTATTGTCATCTATTGTTTGCACTTCAAAGAAGAAAAATAAGGTTGTCGCCTGTAGAAGCTCACCTGGCCCACCTCTCCCTGGGTGATGGGCTGGGTCTGAAAGCGGGTGTTGGCCCGGCGCAGGCGGGTGTCCCCTGCCCTACCCCCGGCACCACCCTCCTCCTCCTCATTGGCCTTCTGGGGAGCGGGGCCTGAGAGGCGGTTGAACAGGGCCATCTTCTCAGCCAGGCTCAGGCTGGACAGGTCCGGTTCATCTGAGGCTGGGACCCCCTGGCCCTCCTGGTCCCCTCCCCTGGGACCCTGGGCGGGAGAGGGCTGCTCCTGCTGGGCGTCTCTGGGGTCCAGGTTCTCCTTCTCCTGGCCCTGGGTGTGGTCTGGGACCAGGGATCCTGGCTGGGAGGAGCTCTGGATGCTAGGGTGCCAGGGAGGAGACTAGCGTTAGCACGTTTATGGGGAGCAAAAGGTAGTAACTTCATGGTTCACAAAGTAATGGAAATGTTTATTTGTATTTTCATTTCAGTTGTATTAGTTGTATTTTGATGCAACCATTTGTAACTGGAAAAAAATAGCAAAACCCATGAATAAAATAAATGTAGTTTTAAACCAAGGATCAAGTACAACACTTGCCCTTTCCAAACTGAAAAAGGTTAAGGGTTGTGGTGGCTAAGTACTTGCTGGATGTAAACCCAACATGCAGGCTTGGCAAACCATCTCTCAACCTTTGACCTTTCCAAGAAGAGACACTATCACAACCTTCAGTGATTAATTGAGACAAGACTGACGGAGAAGGAGAAATGCTTATAACTGGGTTCTGGATCATGCTAACAGAGCTATAGTGTAAACACAGGTATCTTCCTTGCCCATATATGGTGTACACAGCTAAGCCAAGTGCAACTGCAGCAGTGCACAGTAGCCTGCAGATGGCAGTAGACTAAAATGTCTGTGTGCAGCCTTCGAATAATTATTAGATTCAATCATAGTTCTAATGCTTGCACCATTATGGGTCTATCACACACAATCAAAAATTGTATCACACACACACACACACACACACACACACACACACACGCTTGTACCTGAAGCTAGTCGTGGTAGTTTTGACTAAAGTAGGGCTGGGGTTTTGGGCCACAGCAGTGTGAACGACTACAGGATGTGATGTCACATCGGTGTCCCTTCAGAAGATAACCAAAACAAGTGAAGAACACATGGTATACATGAGAAAGCCTACAGCAGATAGGTGTCACACGCACACACAGACAAGACAAGAGAGAAGGTGCAGAACAATATTTGATGGGATGCAAATTGTTGTGAAGGATGGGGGGAGAAGAGAGGAAAGGAGAGGAGAGGAAACGAGACTAGACGAGAGGAAATAAGGGTAGCAGAACAGATAATACTAAGGACATGTTCATTTTTCAGCTACAAGCCTTGCTGCTCGATGTGAAGATGTGATCTTTGCCACTATATGTGCTATTTGCCTACAGCGCATGTTAGTCTCATAAATCAGACTTTAGATCAATAATCTATAGTCTGATAGCCAGGCTCAAATCTGGGTGAACTGGGCGTTTCACTTTATTTTGCTTCATATTTATTTCGCCCAATCATGTTGCCGGAAGCGGGGATCTGTAAGCGCTTAATTGGGTATTAACAGGGACCACATCTCGGCCAGCAGTAGTAAACTGTACACAAAACAACTGTCTGTAAAGGTTTGAAATCATCACTGTGTAGACTGGCGACTGTAGAAACACATATTCAAAACACAGTACTCTTTTATTAGAAAACAGCCGAGTGTGGCGGTTCCCCTTGAACATAAGAGGAAGAGCCGGAGCGATCACATGAGGCACCTACGTGGCGGCGGTGACCACCTCCCTGCTGGTGACTGGCTGGGTGTGAGAGCGGTCCTGGACCCGTCGGAGACGCCTCTCCACCGCCACATTGCGGGAGCGAGGCTTGGGAACACCACCGTCTGACGCCTTCTCCAACTCCTACAGTAAAACAGGGAAGCACATCTCTGATTTAAAACCCCATAAACAGGTTTAGGTCCAGATCCCAGCATTTGAAGATAAACAAAACATATATAAAGAACGGGATGCATGAGACTGACATAAAATAGGAAATAAAATACTGCATTGTCAAATGGATTGGATTACTTCATGGTATTGCAAAATTTGTTAATGCTGAAAAACTGTTTTAAAAACATGATGCCTGAAGAGAATCAATCGAACATCGGGAATCAGTAACAATATTTCATTTAATTATTATTAAGTGCATGTTCCTTTGAAACAGATATTTTGCTTGATACAGATAAAGGAGAGTGTATACCCTGAAGAGAGATCTCTTGGCGGCCACGCTCATCTTGGCTCTCTCGTCTAGTGTCTGCTCATCTGTGCCTTGGGGATTCAAAACAAATAAGTTATGCTATACTGCAGTATACTGTATACATGTATAGTACTGGGAAGTAGATAACAAAACAGACAACAAAGTTACTTTAGTTGTTACGCTGACCTCAAAGCCATCTATATTATCTAGTATAGTTCACTATATAATAGTATCCAGTATTATATAATACCTCATCCTTTACCACAACAATATAGAGGCAAAAGACAGAGGAACAGAGTGCTTACCATCAGCCTCCTGAAGCTGTGTTGGACTCATGCGAGACCTTGGGAAACCAAAAACAAAAACATTGGCATGACCATTCAGGAAAAATCATTAGAGGAATACTGAGTTAGTTGAGCATCTGATAGCTGCAGACTTGGACAGGTACGTTACAGTTATTCAGCTTATCTGTCAACAAAATGCGTGTTTTCTTGGCATAGTCGACTGTTGGTACACAGAGGAAAAGTGAAGCATCACAAAGTTTGGATAGTGTCGCCCAATACAGTAACAAACTTTTAATATGGTATGGTACACCCCATCCTTTTCAGACAGCACTAAATGAATAATAGATAGCAAATTACTTCCATAGTTATTGCACTGTACTGTGTATTGTAAGTCATGCATAACATTACATACTTTGCGAGTTGTCAATTCCTGTACTATAGGTCATTTAGGAAGATTGTAAAGTTGTTAGTACATCATTTTAAAAGCCATGGAGCACTTTCTAAACCATAGAGGACTTTTATTGTGAAGTCCTCCTGCCTGTACCTATGGGATTCCATGCGCTCTGCGGAGGTAATGGGCTGAGTCCGGCAGCGCTCGGACATGCGGCTGTCCTGCCCCGGGGTGATGTAACGGCGGGGCCTTCGGACACCCCTGTCCCGCTCAGCGCCACTGCCGTTAGCCGGGTCCACTTCCACTGCTGACAGGTCTACTTTAGTGGGCTCTCTTGTAGTGGGACGCATCCCATAGGAAACATTGACAAAGAAGACCACACACACACAGGGAGATTCAAGTTGTGAGTGACTGATCATCAGGATGAGGAACAATTGATTCCGACATGATTTTGTTTCAGTGGGTTGGTTAAGTGTCTCCTGGAAACCACACAACAGGTTCTGTGAGTAGGTCAGGCGATGTTGTCGCTCACGCACTGATACTGCAAGACAAGTTGAGCACAGACCCCACGGCAGAGCGACAGCTGCGGCGGAGTCGCCGTACGTCACACAAGACATGCACCGGTTTAATCGCCAAAAACGTTCCAACCCAGCTAGCACTCATTCAAACGAATGAAGCTTTATGAACCCATGGCGAATTCCAGAGTAACGTAGCACGTAACGTGGCCTTGTAGTGAAATTCAAGCCACCGAACGACAATGTTCTCTCAACCCTCGTAACGCTTTTGCTGTTTTTATGAAAAGGCCGTAGGCCAGATTACGTAAAACGTCCACAGCACACTAGCACACACGCAGGGTTAGACAGCGGTAGGCAATGCAATACATGCCGGATCACCTACAGCTCTGGCTTGCGGTTGGCGTTCTCTAGGTAGGAGTGGCGCAGCTGAGCTACGGACACCCGGGTGTCCAGGGAGCCCACCTCCCCGTTAGCCAGCCCCAGTGCAGCCGAGGCCGCGGCCACCTCCCGGCCCACGGCCACCTCCCGACCCATGGCCACCCGCTCCGTGGTGCGGTACATGGCCGGGCGCTGGCCCATACCCACGTCCGACATGGAGCGGATGCGGACTTTAGGCTTGGGCCCCCCTCCGCTGCTAGTGCTCGGCTCCCCGCTGGTGCTGGGCCGGAACCGGTGCATGGTGGACGAAGTGTTCTGGAGGTACATGGCCGAGTCAGAACGCTGGTGTCCCTGGGTGTCTTGCTGGGTCAGGGTCTGCCGGTGCCGGATCTGGGGCTCCTGAGAGTGTTGCAGTGGGATCTCCTGGGGGTGTTGCAGTTCGATCTCTTGGGCGCGTTGCAGTTGGATCTCCTGGGGGCGTTGCAGTGGGATCTCCTGGGGGCGTTGCAGTTGGATCTCCTGGGGGCGTTGCAGTTGGATCTCCTGAGAGCGTTGCAGTGGGATCTCTTGGGGGCGTTGCAGTTGGATCTCCTGAGGGCGTTGCAGTGAGATCTCTTGGGGGCGTTGCAGTTGGATCTCCTGAGGGCGTTGCAGTGAGATCTCTTGGTGGCGTTGCAGTGAGATCTCTTGGGGGCGTTGCAGTTGGATCTCTTGGTGGCGTTGCAGTGGGATCTCATGAGGGCGTTGAAGTTGGATTTCTTGGGGGCGCTGCAGCTGGATCTCTTGGGGTCTCCTTTGGTCCTGCTGGAATCGTTGGGACTCTCGAGACTCAACCTCCCGCTGCCTGTCGCCCTCTCTGACGTTCCAGGGTGTTTCATGCGGCGGCTCGTACTGTTCCCGTTTTGGGGGACCGTGTGACATCTGAAACGGTTGATGCTGGTGAACGGGCTCCCTGTGGTACACCAGCTCAGGAAGCTGCTGCTGGGGCTGTTGCGGTTGCTGGGGATGTTGGCGTGGTGGGGTGGCGTGGGGGGGCGGGGTTTGTGGCTCCATCCACCTGAACGCTCTCCCTTCCTGGCCGTCCAGACCCTGCCGGGTACCTCCTCCCGTTGACCTGTCACCGGCAGTCGGCCCTCTCGCTTGGTCCAGGCCTCTCTCCAGAGGCCGCTCCCTCTTCCAGTCCTCCCCGGACAGGGTCGCCCTCCGCACCCTGGGACTCGCCGTCTCCGACTCGCTATCGTCGCTCTGGCCTCCATCCAGGCTCCTCTCCCGCCGGCGGATCTCCGAGGGCAGCACGGCCTTCCTGCTCTTCAGCAGGCCCTCCGTGTGGGGCTCCTCCTTCAGCGCCTGCCTGGCCTCCAGCCGGGCCTCCCTGTGGGTTGCGTAGATCTGGTCAGCGCTGACCCTCCTCCGGCGCTGGACCTCCGGAGGACCCGGCAGCCTGGTGCTGGTGGTGGTGGTCGGCACCGGGTTAGCATGGTAAGCCGCTTGAACCGGTTCTGGCTGGTGCCCTGGGCCGGGATGCGGATGGGGTGCAGACCTTTGGTAGTTTGGGTCTGAGTGCTGCTGTTTCAGGGGGTACTGAGGAGCATCGCCGGCCTGACGGTGGGGTCTGTTCCCCTGCAGGCTGTCTGGGCTCCACTCGGATGGCCTCTGGACGGCTTCATCCCGTGATAATCTCTCTCTCACTCTGATTCTTAAAGGGGGGAGGACAGATGACGAGACATGGTGTGATTTGAGTGCCGGTCAAGAGGGAATAGTTACACTTACTTTTTTATTCAAGTTGTTTAACTTCATTTGAGTATACTGAAAAACTGTTTCTTGCATTGCACCGTGGGGGAGAGAAGACATTAAAAGCAATACCACAATATTCAGTATATAAAAAATAAAAAACAATCTACATTTAGTGGTTGTTTCTCATAACCACTAAATGTAGTTTATCAAGCAAACTGGATTGTAAAAAAATACATTTAAGATGACCACATTATCCACAAATAGAAAGCATAACAAATCTATAAATATACGTACTATATCGTTATGTACAAACTGAATCAATAAAAAGCCAAGCCTGATTCAACCCAGAGTATGCCAACCTGGGCCAAGAGCAAGACACAGGACCAAATCAGACCCTTCCTTAAAATAGCAACAAGGTCAACGAGCAACATAGTCCAGGTTTAACATTGATTCAAAGTTCAAACAACTCTCTTCTCACTGTCCCCTTTAGGCTTAATAAGTAAGCAGAACTATTTTAATCTATGGTCTTTTAACCTTAAGTACAGAGGCGTTGCATTAATCCCCTTTGCATTTGCCAAGGCATCAATTGGTTTAAGCTGTGACGCTATGCGAGAGCACACAGCTCTAGCGCTACCTAACATGCTTGTGTCGCTTGGCACACTGGAAACTATGTTCAAACATATGGGAACATACATAGAATTTCCTTTTTTTCCTGCCTGGGACTGATAACTTTTGTAGAAAAGAAAGTCTTTCATTATCTTCTGATGGGACTTCAGCTGCAAGTGGTCTTACAGGCTCAGGTTCAATAAGACAGTAGTGAATCTGGGTCACTTCCTGTTCCCAAAATATACCTGTTCTTAACCTCACAAATAAATAGTAACAAACGTTTTTCTGGTAGCATCCAACATCACAGAAGAATGGTTGATTGACCAGCCCTTTGTCGTTGAGTACCTCAGAGTCCAAGGTATTCAACGAAAATCTACATATGATTTATAGTCTAAGGCTTAGACTACAAATCATATGTAGATTTTGTTAAAGGTAAATTACACCACAGGTACGACTAGACCTTTAGAACGGGATCAGAAATGAGCATGACAGCCTACCTAGCCCATCTCCAATGAAAAATGCCTCATCAGTATGAATGGGAAATTTGGGGGCGTAGTAGCAAAATCTGCATTTATTCAGTTTGGGAAATCCCACAATCTCTAGAAAGCATTAACTAACATAGCTCAGTGAAAAAATTGCGGTTAGTGACGAATGTTATTGAAATGGACCAATGGAGAACACAAAAATCGGACCAATGACAGCAATGATTCGACTTTATTTGCCGAAACGTAGTTGATGTTGCAGGCCGCAATATTTTCACAACACACATATGAAGCAGCATGTGGAGTGTGTGTGGATGATGACTGGTTTAAGCAGCCTCATCTGGCCTGAGTCTGACTGATTGGACTCTGGGGCTGGGTGAGGCTGCACACCTCTTGCACATTGAGTAATCAATGTTCACAGGTTAAACCAGCCATCACCATGCACACGCCACACAGCAGTGCTCTCTTATATTAGAAAAAGGCAGAGCGTGACGGCCCTTTAAATCTTTCTTCTACTTCTAAATCTTTTCTTCTACGAACATCACATGGTGTTGTGTTAGCGCTGCAGCCCTTCTTAGTTGGGCCTCACCATTCATAGCATTCCCTGCAGTCTTTCATAAACTCACACAGCAAATGGTTGGTTTATATTTGAACCCAGAACTAGGCTAGCGTGACAGGACTCTGGAATCATATTATAGAATGGTTCCACCCCCTCGCAACAATAGTAAGTTGCTAACAACAACTTGATGGCTACTTTTGACCGTCCTAAGCCAAACACACAATGATAGAAATATAGCTTCTAGGCCACTGTCTGTCACTGACACTGTTATGTGTTCAGTTCTTTGTGAAACACAAGTAACATCACATCATAAACGGTTCCGGTGTAAAGTGTCTGAGAATGTAAATAATTGGCAGTGTAAATAAACGCCAGCCATGGTGTGAACGGATTTTGAGCCAGGGGGCAGATAACTGCACAGCCCTGAAACCACAATCTGAGTAAAAAGGAAAGGAAAACATTTATTTCCCAAACCCATTTGGGAGTGCCTCTGCTCCACGCTGGACGGGGCACCTCACCTCTACGATAGTACAAGAAACAAAACACTGCAAGATCGTTTAGAGCACCATTTACCGCTTTCCAAACTCATCTATCCTGCGCAGCGTTGAACAATCGGTCCGTCAGCAAAGCCGCTTTCCCTTCAGCGTGGATTCAGCTAGAAATCCAACACGTTAACACGTGCCACCAGCCGGTGGCCGATAGATCTGACCCTTTGTGGTCACATAGACTCACCCTTGTCTGCTGAGGATGCTCTGGGCCTGCTGCTCGATGAACAGGTCTCCGGGGGAGATGCCGTAGCGCGTGGAGGGCAGTGAGGCGCGGCGGGCGCTGCGGGGAGAGCTAGGCACCGCCGCCCTGTTGAAGTCCCTGCTGGAGGCGGGCTTGCTAAGCTCCTGGGGGGGTTGGTGCTGGTGGTGGTGGTGGGGCGGAGGTTGCGAGGTCTGGGGCTGGTACTGCTCCTCACTCCTGGGTCTGGACGCCACGGCGTGCTCCTTGGCTCCTCCGGCCCCCCGCCGGTTGTTCTCTGTGTTCATCGCCCTCTCCCGCTCCGAGTACCGACCGGGCCGTTCGTGTGTAGGGGGCGGGGCTTGGACGGGGTGGGTGTGGCCAGAACCAGAACCAGAACCAGAACCAGAACCAGAACCAGAACCAGAACCGGACGGGAGGGCCTTCTCCGGGTGAGTGCGCATGTAAACCCGGCCCATGCCAGAACTGTAAGGTACCCTGGGTTCCGGCCCTTCCTTGCCGACCGCCTGTCTGTCCCTGTCTCTGTCTCGCCTGACGGGAAGCGGCTGCTGGGCGGGCGTGTCCTGCGCCTCACGGCGGGACCGGTAGCGAGGCGTGTAGTCCAGGTCCACCTCCTGGTCCAGGAGGATGCCGTAGCGCTCTGAGAGCTGCCGCCGCCGCTCCGCCTTGTAGCGGGCGATGCGCTCCGCCTTGGAGCTGAGGCTGGCGGGGTCCGCGGCCGCGGCGTCGGATGACACGGAGACGGGCTCAACGCGGACCGCCGTGGGCACTGTGCCACGGGTACCGCTACCTCCGCTACCGCCGCTGCTACCTCTGACCCGCGACGATCTGTCCGGAGACGCCACGTGCGTCTGGGGTGCGTCCATCTCTTCTCGGGTGTAGCGCCTCACTGTTGACCGAGCATGGGAACACATTTTGGGTATTAGCTGTAGGACCTTTTAACGTTTGGTTGTTTCTACTTTGTTAACTCCGTGTTTTGTGTTATTGTCGACGTTCCCAACACAGAGACCAAAGGCAACAATGTTTTTACTGTCTAGCAAACAGCAAAATGAGGCTAACCATAGACGGTGCAAGGTCTACAAACACAAGGCCTATGAGGCCATGCCTCCTAGGGTGCAGACAATTCCCTATGATGTGCAGTGTGTATTTCCTTTATTTATCTTTACCAAAACAGCTTTGATTAACAACAGCTAGGCAGAAACAAATACAGGCCACTGCATCGTGCACTCCTTACATTCTAATAGAAAATTAAAACTCCTAGAAGTACAGAACAACAATAAAAACACATCCAAAGTGACTACCACGCTTCGTTAAAAAGCATAATGTTAACGACACCATGCAAACAATGACAAAGGAGTTTCAAGAAAGACCAAGCTAAGCTAGTCCAACAGCTCAGACAAAAAGTCTTCATATACAGAAAGCATTCATATACAGAAAGCATTCATATACAGAAAGTCCTCATATACAGAAACTCTTCATACACAGAAAGTCTTCATAAAGTCTTTATACAAACAGAAAGTCTTCATAAACAGAAGTCCTCATTAAAGTCTTCATATACAGAAAGTCTTCGTAAAGTCTTCATACGCACAGAACGCCATAGACAGAGAGTCTTCATACGGAGAGAGTTTCCACGGTAACGGGGGTCCATGCTCACCCTTCAAGCGCGGCTCACAGGGGTCTGACGCGCGCGTGTAGCGTGGGGCGTCTTCCTCCAGCATCCTATTGGCGACCAGACCCCCGGGCACCAGGGCCGGCGGAGCATCCCCCTCAAATCCCTCCAGGCGCCGGGCCACCCTCTCCTTCCTGGCAAAGGGCAAAGGGCAAAGGTCAAGGGTCAATGATAGGCAACTGTTTCATTTAAAAAAAATCCCATGAATAGGGATTTAATGTCAGGAAATACCTGTTCATTCCAGAATCACTCTGACCGGTTTTCTCAAACTGTTTCTTCAATTCTGAAACTGGGTGTTGGAAATAGATGATAATGGTTAGTTGTTTGGGAGAGACAGAACTGTAAGGAGAGCTTCTGGTGAAGTTATTTCTTCGAAATGATGAATAGAATCTCACCCTTGGGCAGGACAGCCAAAAGATCAATGTCGGAAACACTCTTGACCAATGCGGTCCTCTCGATTACTAGGATGTCACTCTGAAAGCTAAACACACAACAGCCACGACAAAAACAAGTAAAGCACGATGCTTAAAATGCTCACACAATGGGCTTCAATGTTGAAATAGCACAATGTTGATGTGACTTGTGTTAAACTAGTATGGAAAATTTGGGGATTGGATCAGGTCAAAACCCGGTAGTTCCTATAAAACAAATAACTAAACTAAATAGCTAAACATAATAAAATGCAGTAGATGTAATAAATGTTCCATACATTTTGTCATGGAAGTCCTTCAGAAAAGCTCAACACATCTAGGCAGCTATCTTAAGCCCTCTTTGAGGAAGGGCTGTGTGTGTGTGTGTGTGTGTGTGTGTGTGTCTGTGTGTGTGTGTGTGTGTGTGTGTGTGTGTGTGTGTGTGTGTGTGTGTGTGTGTGTGTGTGTGTGTGTGTGTGTGTGTGTGTGTGTGTGTGTGTGTGTGTGTGTGTCTTAGTAACTAGGTCAATCGATCTGCAACACTGCCTCTCAGATCATAATGCCTTAGGTGTAGGAGGACCAGCAAAGTCACCAAGAACATTTTAACTCACTCTATGTTTACCTGATGTCTCTAGGTATTGGCTTAGCACAAAACCTCATGTCTGTAAATATTGGTTTAGCACAAAACCTCATGTCTGTAAATATTGGTTTAGCACAAAACCTCATGTCTGTAAATATTGGCTAAGCACGGCAACACAAGCACTAAAGAATCCTCTTTGGTCAACATGGTGCCTGCCTGGAGACTATTCTAACATGTGTTGACAATACTCTTCCAAATTCTCCAGAACTTGGATGTCCTTTCTATTGCAAGCTGCTATTGCGCAACACACACCAAGAGGGTTGTACTTGTTGTTTAATCTGTATCTTAAATTCCTTGGCTTTGGTGCCGCTGAACTGACGTAGACCAGTGAAGAAACAGAGAGAACGGGTCTTCGTCATTGAACAAACACAGGCATGGTGGACCGAGTCTTGCTTCAGGTGATATATTATGGCCTTTATTGGCATGCCAAGAAGGGATCTTGGGATAAGCTTCCCCAGCCAACGCTGGCTTTTAATGCTTAGCAGACATGATAGTTTAAAGCTAGGCTAAAAGCTAAAGCTTACACAAGCACAGTGTTGATGACCATGCAAATGCATTGCAAAATGTGCTGTGCACACAAAAATGCACGCTACAAAACGTTTGATATTTATTTTGGTATACAATAAAACACACATGGTCTGGTGGTCTCTCAGTTAGCAAAATACATAAGCGGACAAATAAGATTGGCATATTTTAGATTTTATTGAAATAGTTGATAGTAATTGTGAAAGAGAAACATTTTGAACAGACTGAAACTCATTACTCATTTTAATTCATACAATATAAGAATAGTGCTTACAACTTGAGTTTCATGCCAGGAGAAGGCGGGGCTGGTGACCCTCCAGTTGCTAGGCAAGCTTCCCTAACTCTGACTGGGGGAAGTACACCTGACCTAAGAGCATTGGGAACGCTGCCGTCTCAGCACTGAGTGTTGCTGGAGGGAGAGTTCTTTACTTCGTCATGTCCCGTTGCTTACCTTAAGGTTTTGGTTGGAAACGACACCGAGGCACACAGTCTGGAAGGCGCTTTGTTGTCAAATCCTACAGAAACAGAGACTGAATTAAGGACAGAGTTGACACAAACAAAAACTGTATTCTGTATTCAGACTTTAGTCTCAGCAGAAGCAGCTCTCGTCTCACAGTAAAACTGGGGCACATGTTTAAAGGACGATTTTGGACTCATCTCTCATCTTTGACTACAAAACGACGTATCATGAATAGCCAATATGTTTATTTCATGTTTATTTTAGAGACCACTCTAAAATAAGATATTGTTTGACATACCCCTGCTCCATGGATGTGTAACAAGAATA
>JACYXH010000812.1:5639453-5786953 GCA_026745465.1 Lota lota
TGTCTGAGCCCTAGCTTTGTGTCCAGTCCAGATTTGTTCGTTCGAATAAATACTAGGCTGCGGAGACTTTGAAAAACAGCCTCTGAAGTAAAGTTGGTAGGTGGATTTGTCTTTTTGGCAGTCGGAGGAAATGTCAGTTGAAATGCAGCCAGTGTTTAACGTTTATGTTCAACACATTTTAGCAGGAACCTTATCAGAAAATATCCTGCCAAAATATTTGAAACCATGAATACAGAACAAAAACACAAAGTCCTACCTTTTTTATCCTTCATCTCTTTTAGCAAGGATCAGACAACATGTGCATTTTTTGTATATTATATTGTATATATATATATATATATAAATGTATATAGTATATTATATAGTATATTTTTATGTATAATTTGTACATAGGAATAAACTTTGAAATATTTTGTCTATAAGATCCAAATGTCATACAATCCTATCAAATAGACCTCCAATTAGTCTTTAGATAACATATAATAGACAATGTTATAAGTTTCACTAGGAATGGTCAAACCCTTCGAGTGAAGACAATACTTAATAACTCAACCTAAAACATATCGACCTCCATATTATCAAGGCTGCAATGAAAAGCTAGCATAGGTGTTTAACAGCTGGCAAGGAAACATTGTTGCAAGCAAATTCGTTTTCAACACGAGCCATATGTAGTTTTCTGTATTTATTTTGCTTTTGTCTAGCTTACAGGGCCCTATTTCAGAAGCAGGGGTCATGTTGATTAGCCACTACAAGCACAATGTCCAATCAGACACCACCATATATCCAAGAGACCATTGCTGCCTGTCTAGTTTTTGAAACTGCTTTTGCATCTACAATTTAGTGACACCCTAAGCGGAGGTATTTGAATGGCAACACTAGTTAGGCTTAACACTCGAGTGTTTTAAATAGAGCCTTCACTTCACAGAGCCATTTCTGACACCGGGCGCAGGATGACACAGATTTAGCCTGACTGGGTCTCCTTCACACTGAACCTGTGAGGGAAACGCACATCTACACTGCACTGTGTTGCTCAGCACGGCCAAAGTGTATTAGCTGCATTGCAGCATTAAATGTAACATCAGGTGTTCGACTTAGCCCATTCGCAGTATGGAGTCCTTGTCTCACAGGACTGAGGATACAAAATGTTGACCTATGGTTTTCAAAAAGATGCACTGCTGTTGTACACGCAGAGTAAAGCTAGCACCAGGCGACCAACACATCTGTGGCTGGCTGAGGGTTATGTCTGGAAGAAGTCCAATAGAGGAAGCAGACACTGCCTTTGGTGGTACATTTAGCTCGCTGTCATCCACATGACTAGCAGCTCAACTTAACTGGCAATCGCCTTCCTCGTGACTCGACTTATAGAGTAATTAAAAACTAAAATACATAAATAAGGGACAACGTAATCTTGCCATTGCACATTCTGATTGGCTGAAAACGTTCCAGATACCAACATACAATAGACGCTCATCTGACTTTTATTATTTTTGGGTCCGTTCCTGTGGTTTAATTTGAGTGGTGGTGGTGCCAGATCTCGCAAGAAAAACAAGCAGCATCAAATAACTATAGCAAGCTACCCATCACCTGATTGGTTACTTTTTGGTTCCAGCATGAAATTCCGATTACAAACGATATAGGCAATGAAACTGCTGTTCTGGTTAAAAGGTCAGGATGCTATGGTATGACATACAGAGATGCTGATCCAGGTCGATTTAGCACTAACCCTGCACATTGAGCTACTTCTGACATGTTGACGTTGCTGGGTTTTGTCTAAAGAGATCCAGCTAACCCCATGATGGTTGACACGCAGCGGACACACGAGCCCGTTTAGTGACAGGTTACCCACACGTTATTGATAAGAGGTTACGTCATCTGAAGTTGACTGTCACGGTAAAGCTGGATCCATGTCTGTCTCCTGGTCTTTTAAAGCACATCCCACCAGAGCCATGCCTTTATTTGGAGACCTGTAGCAGGCCCGATCTGCTACAGACTGCTTTTCTCTGTTTAGCTAAGCCTGCAGAACCTCACTGAAGTGCACCGCGCACACATAGACCCCAGCAGATATGTCTATGTATAGACCCCAGCAGATATGTCTATGTACAGAAACGCAAAGCATTTTTTATGTGGACAGGGACCTTCACACACACACAGATGCGTGCAAACACACACACACACACACACACACACACACACACAAACCTACAAAGGATCAGAGCAATCAGGACACACACACATATACACACTATTTACGTAAAAATACACACACACACACACACACACACACACACACACACAAACATCCACACAAACAGAGTTATGCTCTAAAACAAACAGGACGGTGGGGTTGCATGGTTGAAACTAGACCGTCCTAACACCACATAACCTTCTGTCCCTAAAACATTTCCTCTGGCATCCTCCCCTCCAACTCTAGCTCCGTCTCTGGGCCAAGAGCTCCTGCCTGCTCCCTCCTCCTCTGATGCTGCGCCTGCTGTTTAAAACACCGCCCGCTCTGCTCTTATATGGGAATTATACGGTCGGGGCAACAACCCCGATGTTGTGTTGGGATGAGTAGAGAGAGGTTGAAAAACAGGAAGAAGAAATGACAAGAGACAGTAGAAACAAAAGCCAGAACAAGACGAAAAATATCATTCCCAATCACGATAGGAACGGAGTCGACATTAAGTCGTCGGGTAACACTTTTACTGTTACTTAACACAGTTAACTGTTACTTAACACAGTTAAGTAACAGTTAACATATGGTCTAATAATCCTTAACTAATGGTGTTCCTGTTTACTAATAATGTACATGTTAACGAAGGTAATGGTGTTCATGTCAATTAAGGTAATGGTGTTTATTTATACATTATTTAATAGGATTAGGGTTAACCCTTACCCCCTAACCCTAACCCTAACCCCTATGCTACTGCTACAATAATTCGTAATGCTGCAATAACTAATGTTAATTAATTGCTACCAGTCATCGTCATGGCAATCAAATATTGGAGTGGGAAATGCCTAATTTCCTCTTGCAGCTCCTTTGTAGTTTTCACCTGCAGTTGTTCTCCAATGTCCTTTGTCCCAAGGTCAAGTCACACCATGTTGATGTTTAAAGCTGAACGCTACATCCAAAAGCAATGGGTCATCTTCAATCCATCACCGTCACCTTGTTAGCAGGGTGGGTAAAAAGCACAGGGGCAGCTCATCACATGAATCACCCAACCCATGACTGATGTATGATTAACTACACCCACCTGCTGCACTGGCACCCATAAAAGCAACATCCTATCAACCTATAATTAACATGATGCGCTACACCTGTGTGTTCATGCTGCTATGACACGCAAAGACATCTTCAAAACACGTCCTCACTGTGCCAGTACGCTTGTGTATTACGTTATTGTTTTTACACCAACACTAGTGCATAAACAAGCAGGGTTAGCAGGAAATGCTGCAGAAAGCAGGGGCACCAGCTAAGAGGCGTTGTTGTAACCTTATCCACGTCACATGTATCCTAACAGCCGTCAACACATTCTTAAGAGGAGGCCTGGCTTCACTTCAGTGCTGTGTGTGTGTGTGTGTGTGTGTGTGTGTGTGTGTGTGTGTGTGTGTGTGTGTGTGTGTGTGTGTGTGTGTGTGTGTGTGTGTGTGTGTGTGTGTGTGTGTGTGTGTGTGTGAGGGAGGTGTATGTGTGTGTTTTAGTAGGAGCTGTGAACTGCTCTGATTGGGTTCATTGGGGAAAGAGATTGAGTTCTCAACAGAGGTAGGTGAGAGGTTGGACTGTTGGGCAAACTGACATAACATGAAGGATTAGTAAGTAAAGAAAAGATATATCCTAAAACTATTATAATTAATAGGGGGTGTGTCTAATGGTGGTGCGATGATGAATAAGGCAAATCTCTGGATGCAAACTCCGATTTAAAAACCAACTTTTCTCTTGTTTTTCAGTACAATGTTGTCATAAACATGAATAGCCATTTGGAGAAAAGGTGCATTCATCTTCAAGAACCCCCTATATATATCATAGGGGGATAATATTTAAAGTATATTATCACCAGTATGACATCATCACCTGTGCTCACAATGAAATTGTGTCTCACAATGAAAAGCAAAAAGCAGAAGAAGAGACATATCTGGATTCAAGATTAAAATAATCCCTCAGTGGGACACAGAAACCACCGCCATCGCTGTCACAATGATAACTGCATTCATTCAGATCAATCAAGTGTTGGGGAGGGAAAACCATCAGCCCAGCCACACGGGAGACATTGAATGGGGGTTACCGCGTCGCTTCGGGACCTGATGTTTATAAAAAGAGTGGCCGCTTGTAGCTGGAGGTCAGCGGGCCAACGCCGGTCCACCCACTACGGACGGAAGAGCTACCATGTGACCATCGCCATGGGCAATACATATCCTAATATCTGCTGTTGAACATGGAAGGTTTGAAATGCTGTATTTTAATTACAATAATAAAAGGGATTGTCTCTATAGTGTATCAAGATTGAGAAAATATCAGAGTTTAGACCCGGCTCAGTAAATGATGTAGGTTTGAGCGCATGGAGATGGAGCAGGGGGAGGAGAAGGGGAAGGGAAAAAAGTCGTCCTCTGCTGTTTTTAATTATTTTCACAAAGCTGTAGTTAAAGCTGTCTCCATCGGGGGGACATTAAGGCGGAGGCTCAAGTGCTTGCTCAATGATATTAAGATGAAGTTGCCTGGGAATGAAACACGTGTCCCATAAAGTCACCAGCCACTGTGTGTTCTTAAGAACCCTTGGACACACTGATAACCTAGCATACACTTTTATATATTTTTTTAATTTGATTTGATTATGAATAAGAAATGTTTCTTGACCCAAACTTTAGCCTTAAGAAAACTTCCAAGACTGAAGACAAGTCTGAAGGTGATGTTACCATCAAAAGGGCTGCATTTTCTCTCCAGGCTGACCCACACAGATGTGATCTCTTATCTATGGTGTTGGTGTGCTGAGCTCCCACTCACTAACCAGTACTGTGCTTATGAGCATATGACCGTGACCATACCAGGAGATCAAAGCCTGCTAATTCAAGTGGGGCTTTAAACACATGCATAAATGTGATGTATCTAGGCGTCAGTGTCTGTATGAATGGAAACTTGAAGCCACTGGAAGCATTTGTCTCTGTTAAGAACCATCAGCTGGATTGGTATGTGTTTGCGTGTGTGTGGGATTGTGTGTGTGTGTGTGTGTGTGTGTGTACATGTGTGTCTGTGTGCGTGTGTGTGTGTGTATGTGTGTGTCTCTAAAGCAAGCCGCCACTAAACCTGTCTTTGCGTTGTGAGGGAGAAAACAGGTGCACTAGGAAGCACACACACACACACACACACACACACACACACACACACACAGAGAGTTGTAAAACACCAACACCATTGCAGAAATGCACATGCACACAAACATACACAGAACTAATTAGGTATGTGTATGTGTTGTACACAAACACACACACACACATACACAAACACACACACACACACAGACCACACACACACACACACACACACCCTGCCACACACATAAATGCACGCATTGTAACTAGTACACAAATACCCGCACACAATTTAAATAAAACTGGAAAAGTCCATAACCCATAACAAACATTGATTTGGAAAATTGGACACCAAATGATTCACATAGGTTCATGAAAAACAGTGATAGTTAACAGGATTTCACAACCGGCCAAGAATGCATGCTACATGCTAATGAAATATGGCTTATAGAAGTATTTGCTGATGAAACAGCTTGCTTTCACTGAAAAAGATAAGGTTAGTAAAATATAGTCAAAGAGCACTTCCATCTTCAAATGGTTTGTGCTGCACAATCCTCCTGACTACACTCCAAATCACACACTCAGATTTTCAATGTGAACCCTTGATTCCAAATCTCGTTCTATGGACAAATTCTTAATTTCTTGAATAGCAAATTCTAAAATACCACGACGAAAATTATACCTGATTCAGGTATAATTTTATTAACTAGCTACATGTTCATAATCTCTGTTCGGACGTGAGATTCGTCCCTACTTTTAAATGTAAAAAAATGAACACCTAGGTGTCTGAGTATATATGTGTCCCATCAAATACCTGAATAGTTTGCTTTGCCACTGCACCCTTGTTGTACTACACCTACATAAACTACAGAAGGATTCTGCTCTCATCTTCCACACCATACCGGTGAATTGAGCATTCACTCTCTCACAGTGTAAGTTGTGATCCATTTTTCAGATCTCAGGACACGAATCCCTTCATGCGAGAATCTGGACCTCACCTCTCTCGCTCTTGCTCTCGCTCTCACTTTCTCCCCTTTTATATAGCTTTGGACTCTACTTATGTTATGACCTCATGTGTTTCTTATTGAAGGTGTGGCCGATGAGGACTATAAATTAGTGAAGAGGTTTGGGATAGAATATGAATGTTTGGATCAATTCCCAATCAAATGTTACAAATGTCACCTGCTGTTTCTTACGATAAGATAAGCTAAGACTGCATTGATCCCAGGCAGGGAAATTCTGGGATGGCAAAATTGCAGATTTTCAAAGTAACAAACTCCATATCATGTAGAACTATCCACCAGTTAGACCTTCCACAGCGCAAATCGTCTTAGGACACACACACACACACACACACACACACACACACATACACACACACAAACACACGCACAAATAAAATATAACCAACTTACTTTGCACAGAGTCCAATGGAATTCACGTGCTCTGCGGCTGAAGTCCATTTATCCGAACACGTAGGGAACCGATAAACAATGGGAGGCTTTTAAAACCAGCGGTGGGCTTTTGACCCAACAGGGAGCAGGGAGGCAGCGGGTTCCAGGAGGTGCGCCCAGATCTGAGCTCAATCCAAAAGTGTACTCACTACCAAAGCCCTCTCTGCAAACCCATGCATGCAGTGCACCACTAATAAAGAGGGGAAATTCCCACTTGCAAATCACCCACTGGACGTCGATGGGACGGGACGGGGGGACGGGACGGGGGGGTGGGGGCAGAGGGTGAGAGGGTGGGGTAAAGCAAGGTGAGGAGGAGGGGGGAGGAGAGGTAGAGGGAACGGAGGCAGAAGAGAAACCCACGGCATGAAATTATTCTTAGTTCTTAGTTCTTCTAATAGTTCATAAAAACGGAATGTTCCCGGTTGTTTTGTTTTCCCGCTGTTACACAAATGCTGTGAGTTCACAGAACAAACAGCAGAGACGTCAGAGAGGGTCTGTCCTGCTGCTGCTACTGCTCTGTTCCCAGTAGGAAAAAAAGGAAAGAAGAAAACTTTTGTAAACAAACACCACGAGCCTTCGAGGCTGACGGCGACACACATGGGACCGGCTGGAGGCGCGCGCCCGATCGGCACGCGAGAGCTAACCCTGGTCCACAGCGACCATGTAAGGCCTGGAGAGAGCACCCTGGGCAGCGTGGCTTCTGCCATAAATAGCCATCCAAGCAAAGAAGGGCTCCCATGTCGCAGTGTTGGTGGTGGGGTCGGAATCAGCTGTTAAAACAACAGCGCGGACCCAAACACGACGTGCTCCCACGTCCCACCGCTACCACCAACACCACCCCTATACTATTACCCTGCAGGACCAGACCACCACCACCACTACCACTACTATACTACTTCCCTGCAGGACTAGACCACCACCACCACCACTATAGTATTACCCTTCAGTACCAGACTCCCACCACCAGGGGGAGCTACAGGAGCTGCTTTCTATGGCAAGATGTCGTCGTCCCCCCCCCCCCCCCCCCCCCCCCCCCACACACACACACACACTCAGTATGTAGTCTTGAAGCACTGCATCAAAAATCGTAAAGGTTGCAGTCTCCACATTTTAAGTATTTCTGTTGGTGAAGTAGCCTTTCGAGCTTGAATGATTGGCTGACTGGGATCTTCATGGCTGGTCTTTAAGTCGATAATACATTTTGCAGTTGACTTCTCATGAAATCCTGAGATATTTTTGTGTATATTTTTTTTAAAGATTTACACTGACCGCTTGTGAATCTGAGATTTATAAGGTATTTGAACCATTCTCCATTGCCAGTGAAGTGTATATGAAGTGAGATATTGTGTGAAAAACATATGACTCAAGCTCTCTGTCAGCTCACACACAGCTGTTCAACAGGTGAACTTTAACTGTATGTGGGCCAAAAGAACAACTATATCTACATGAACGCATGGAAGGACTCGATTGGCCACAATTCTGTCTTTGGCGCCGTCAAGTGGATTGAGGTAGCTATTGCATTATATATAGCCACCCCCCCCCCCCCCCCCCCCCCCCCCCGTGTCGTTGTATACGACTCATTAACTGTAGGATTAACTGTACTAGTAACCCGTTCTTTTAACAGAAATATAGTCTGTAAAATCTAGCCCCGACCAAATGATTAAAATGACTGCATTCAATTTATCCGTAACGCCCTTGAACCTTTCATCGGGGAATTGGTGTGTGTGTGTGTGTGTGTGGGGGGGGGGGGGGGGGGGGGGGGGGGGGGGGGAGTGCCACCACATACCGTTCACGTTGCGGTTGGTGAATAGCGAATGAGGAATGAGGGAGGGGAGGGAGAGACGTAAAGAGATGATGAACAACTGTCTCTGTACAATTAACTGTGTGGCTTATTGCCAAAGGACTGACAGGTGAACCTTGACAACAGATAGGGCTGAAGAGTGACGCGAGGCGCAGCTGTGAACCAACCAACCAACTGTGGAGCCAGAGAGCAATAGTGAGGAAATCTACTCATTTATATCCAAACAATATGGCACACGCGTTTCATGCGTAACGATGACCACAATGTGTCGTGTTTGAATAAATAAATAAAAAACGTTAAATATCCAACAAACCCAAATAGCAGCACATAGTCCGATTAGGATCAACTATTGAGACAGAGCCAAGTCCTTCGGAACTGAGTAATGTTAACTAAACTGTTAAAATAATCGGCTCCTCCTTACCTCCTGATGAAAATTGTCATTCAAAGTTTACCCTCCACTGGCGACCAGGGGACCTTCATATGAGTCCTCCTATAGGCTTCATCCATGGTCCTATACCTACTGTGAACAGGTTTCAGTTCACCATGGTGCACTGTAACCACCAAATCAAAATATCGGTCTAGAAGGAGTGAGCAAGCTGCTAACAGTTAGAAGCGTGTGTGCGTGTGTGCGTGTGTGTGTGTGTGTGTGTGTGTGTGTTCTGCTCCATGAAGTTAATCCTAGTTCCACTCAACATATGTTACGAGTTGTGCTTCAGAATCCCACTCAAAGCTGCTGGCTACAGGGGGACTTTAGTTGTGTGCTGGATTTGCAGAATTAGTAGAATGGAATTTAAACCATTGGTTGTTGGCTACTTAAAGCCAAACACAACTCTAGCCAAACATAATACAATAACAACTAACAATGGCTAAGCAGCCTGTCTAGCCCTGCACACGGTAGGCTAAGATTTTGTTTGTTTGTAGTTTATTTAGGTTGCCATTCATTTTTGGATGAAAGCTTTCACAAAATCCACTGCAAGTCGTTTGTTCATTAACTCAAAACAAAAATAACCGTACATAGATAATCATGAAGATGGTTGCACCATTATTATGAATCAATCATTTCTACACTTCAAATCAATATCTCGACCATTCTACATATTTAGCTTAAAATCTACATCCCAACAGGCTTAAAACTTGTTTCAAGATAGATTTTTCAACTTGCATATTTAAGCAACATTTTTTTAATATTGCTTTTAGTGTAGACCTTTGTGTTATACCCTGGCCCTGTTAAGAGCTAGGCCTACAGCTTCTCTACAGGCATCAGGAGGATGCTCAGTAGTTTACCTTTGACCCTTACGGGCTGCTGTGTATCGACATCTTTGTAAATAAACACACAAACTTCATAAACCCCCCTCCCCTAATTACTCAACAAATCATATCAGTGGATCGTCCATTCACCTTAAAATAACAAGAGAGAGGAGAGAGGTTGAGATCGAAAATTTGGGCCAGAATGCTGAACATGGACGTCCTCCAAGGCCCACAGCGCTTGCTGGGACGTTTTCACACAAGGTTCTGTACTCCAGTACCGCGGTGCCAACATTCCGACCCAACACGCATCACTCAGTGTGACAGTCTGGCAGGGTAATCGCGCTGAAATTACCAGCACACAAGAGTACTTGGATAAATGCTCACTCTCTCTCTCTCTCTCTCTCTCTCTCTCTCTCTCTCTCTCTCTCTCTCTCTCTCTCTCTCTTTCTCTCTCTCTTTCCCTCCCTCTCTCTATATATATATCTTTCCCTTCCTCTCTCCCTCTTTCTCTCTCTCTCTCACACACACACACACACACATGCACACAAACATACACACACACACACACACACAAATATCTCCACTATTTTTGTTCTAATTTAATCTCTTGCTTGCTATCATATCAAAGATGATGGTAGTTCGATTATGAACTGTATATACAGGTAATTTCCAAAATATTTACTGTTTCTGTCATGATATTGAATCACTATATGATTGGAATTTAGTGAAATATTTAGCTATTTATGGCATAACCTTTGTAAAGAATTTGCACAGTTCAGAAAGGACTTCTGAGCTTCTTAAACATTGCTCAATTTGATTTGAGCAAGAAAACTAAGTTTGAGGGAATGTGTGGTGTTATAGTGTTATAGGATTTATTCATGAAGCCTTTCCCATGGGAACACTGCTGGCCAAGTGATCACAGACACAACCTCCATGCAAAGAGTTTATTTATGAATCAGACTGCAGTTTTGTACAACAGTAGCACAATCATATGACTATGGATTATGCTCATATCTGTAGGATACAAAGATAAAGGTATGTCGTAAAGGAAAACAAAACATGGATGCGGTTTTTAGCTTTACTCTAAAAATAGCTTTTCACTTGGCATAGTTTTGAAAATAAAAGAAACATAAATGTCTTGCCCACAGATTTTTCTATCGAAGTACCAAATGCAAATATACTTTATGAAAAAACATGTTTTTTCCCTCCTTTCGCTCACATTTCATGCAAGGAAGAAAAAAAGATGTCTGTGAGTACAAAAAGCACTTAAATCTCATATGAAAATAGAAAATATTACAAGTGTGCATAATCACTTCATGTTGCACAGACCCTGCAGTACAAAACGTCAGATGACACCATGTTCAAAGTGCACCTGACATGCCAATTAGTCTGTTAGTAGTGTGTGTGGTCATGTGTCAGTGTGTGTGTGTGTGTGTGTGTGTGTGTCCATGTGTCAGTATGTGTGGTGTGTGTGTGTGTGGTGTGTGTTAGTGTGTGTTAATGTGTGTGGTGTGTGTGTGTGGTGTGTGTGTGTGTGTTTACTGAATTATTTTTCATATATTCATTTTAGTGTAGACCGGGGCAGTTTAAAATATGACACTGAGTCTTGGAGTATGAATTGAAAAGTGAGATGTATTTTGAAATCAACTTTCTTGGGAATGCTGACTATGGGGGGGAAGGGGGTCATTTTGAAACTCTGAATCTTTTTTTTTGTCCAGCACACAAATAGCCTAATTTACAATGTTACGTTTCACATCTAAAGTTCACAGTTTTGATTCAGTGTTCCAATAGGTAAATAGCATGAACGACTGACCATCAACGCCGCTACAAGACCTCTCTAGCTAGAGCCGTGGCAGAACCTAAGTTGATTGTAAGACCTAAGATTATGAAACAGTGCTTAGTACAATAGTAGTATTTGGCATTGCCTTGAGTATAATGTAATGCATACATAATAAGGCGATATGATCCTTTCAAATTTACAGTAAATATGTCACTTGAAAATACTAAGACAAAACTTGAGTTGATAAAATGCTACAGCTGCAAAAATGCTACATAACAATTAAGTGAACTCGTGGAAGGAGGAAACATGGAAACATTTTTTTTGACAAATTGATTGTTGATTGGTTGCACTAAAATAACAGTGCTGTTTCAGAAAAAAAAACACTTACATATGATCGTAGTGCTTTTCTCAATCGCAAATACGCAAGTTATTTTTCCCGGTAGAAACAGCATAACACATTGAAGACCTTACAGGCAAGTAGTGGCAG
The DNA here is from genome assembly GCA_026745465.1 of Lota lota. Classification (NCBI taxonomy): domain Eukaryota; kingdom Metazoa; phylum Chordata; class Actinopteri; order Gadiformes; family Lotidae; genus Lota; species Lota lota. Next base: position 5,651,525 of record JACYXH010000812.1, read on the forward strand.
TGACAACATAGTGTTTTATGTAACATGAATGCGCTGTGGAAAGAAAGAAGAACGAAGATAAGAGAGAGAAAAGCAAAAAGACAGATATAGGTACAGACGCAGACAGAGGGATAGAAAGAAAGAAAGACAGATAGAAAGAAAATAAGAAAGAAAGAAAGTAAGACAGAAAGACAGATAAGGCTGAGGGGGATAAAACTTGATATTTTCACAATTTTATTTCTAACAATGTTACTAGGAACCTTTAACAAAACCATCCGTGATTTGACTGGAAGACATACAAAGACTGCAAACAAACAAAACAAAACAACAGACCATGTCTTACCTCAGATCACAGGAAATACAACTGAAATGATATTAAATATCACAAACAGCGTCCCACATCAACCCTTATTTTAGCTTAGAATAAAAACATTTTCAAATAGGAAAACATGGCACAATCATTTTAAATGTCCATTGAACTAACACACGACGATGGTGCACCCTATCTTTCACTGAACAACACTGTGTGATCAAGGCACACTGTCTGGGCCATCCCATCCTACAAACAATCTTAGTTTTTATTTAAAGCACTAGAAAATGTATTTGTACTCTTAATATGATACTTTACAGACATATGATCACTTTCGGCTTGATACAAGTGTGGAGAAATAAAAATGTATGGCTAGATACAAAATATCTCTTAAAATATTTAAAATATATTTCCTTTTTTTATACATTATGCAAACTGATTAACAATTTTAATGATAACAAAAATAAATATTTAGTGAAATGCTGACTCTTTTGATACAGATGTATGGAACATAGATTTCTACCATGAAATAACATCCCCCCCATAACCAGATACCCTGACAGAATTCCCTGTAATGATTCAAATGACAGGCTTACATTAAAATCTCCTGACAACGGTTTCAACAGGTAGCTCCACTATGCCACTTAAGCTGTTTGTACAACAATATTGCTCTATCTCTATATCCGCATGATATTTTATTATTTTTCTATTTCTTTCTTTTTTTTGACGTTCCATCATAGTTGTAGTCCTTAAGTTGCCAACTTAAGACTACAACTCACACTTTACAAGCCATGCCGTTATTGCTTCCGGATAGAAATGACCTGGGATTTGGAGCTCTTATGCCCGGACTGGTACCACACCTGCAGACCGGCAGAGACACACACATCTGTATACAGAAGGCATCTCTCTCTCTCTCTCTCTCTCTCTCTCTCTCTCTCTCTCTCTCTCTCTCTCTCTCTCTCTCTCTCTCTCTCTCTCTCTCTCTCTCTCTCTCTCTCTCTCTCTCTCTCTCTCTCTCTCTCTCTCTCTCTCTCTCTTGCTCTCTTTATCTGTCTTTCTCTCTCTCTCTCACTTTCCTCGAAAAACCAATGTGTCATAGAAATCTGCCAATATGGATCTACTTTGCTATGCATGTTAGAGTCACTCTTCACTGAAGAGCACCATGGGTAATGGAGTTTATTAGCATGTTGCAAAGCGATGAGACAGGGCACAATATGCCATCATTAAAAAAAATGAAAGGTTGAAAAATCAAAACAGTTCTTGAGCCAGAGACAGTAATGTCCAGTCTGAAACAGTTATTTTAACACCTCACCGAGAAGTAAATGAAACAATAAAAAGTTAATTTTGGTGTAGATTGAATGGAAAATAACAGCTTATGCGACAGTAGCTCTCCCATGTCTACATTGAGTAAAACATAAGCACTTACATTCATAACCCCGCCCCTCCGGATAAAAAAATAACATCTCTCCGGGGGGGGCGAGGTAGAACAAACAGAATCTCTGCCTGTGGAGGATCAAAGTCAACCGTCTTCTCTACTATGTTTTCGTATGCACAACAGGATTGCATAACGTCTGCCAACTGAGGAAAGCAAAAGGAAATAGAAGAGAATATAAAGATCAAGCCGCTACAAGAATACGCGCTAGTAGAAACCCTAGTGGAGGGGTGGGTAGGTGGGGGTGGGTGGGTGGGTCCGGGGACAAGAGCGAAGAGGAAGAGGGTACTTGGGGTGGGGGTGGGGTTGGGGGTTGGGGTGGGCTGGTTGGGAAGTTGCCCCGCCCGGTTGGAAAGAGGGATGGGGGGCGGTTTAGGGGGGGCACCTCCATTTGGCAGTGGAACAGCACTCTTAGTAGTCGCCGCGGCGCCAAGGGGTGAAGGTGTACACAATGCTCTCGTCGGACAAAGAAGGCCATTTCAGTTTTGTTTTCGTTTTGTTCTTGTGTCTGTTTGTGTTTGTGTTAGTTTTTTTTTTTGTCGGGATGAAGATGAAGGCAATCTAGTAGGCAGCCAGGTCACAGTGTTGGAGCTAAAAAACTTCAGATGGTGGTGGCGTACGCAAGCTTTCTACTGTCCTCCCACTTGTCCTGTGTCTCTGGGCTCTGTGGCATAAAGACAACACAAATAAAACAATGAGAAAGAGATTCACAGGTAGCAGCTTCCTCACTCACATTCCATTTCTGTGGTAACAATCAGAGGTATAAACCGGAGCTGCAACGATCGCTCGAATAATCGATGGACAGAGGATTTACTGAATACCATTTTGATAATCGATTAATCATTTAAGTAATTTATGAAGTACAAATAACAAACATTTGCTGCTAGTTATTTGCAGCAAATTAATTCCAATATTTGGTTAATGGATCATTATAAAAGGAATAGTTTGGTTTAGCAAGGCTAAAAGTTCACTTTGAACTCTGGTAGCTTTCGATGGCATTTGCTGTTATTTATGACATTTTATAAACTAAATGAGTAAATTGATTAATAGGAAGAATAATATTGTTTGATTAATGGACTATGAAAATAATCGTTACTTGCAGCCCTACAGAACCCATTCCAGGTTGAGACCATGATGGTACTGTTCCAGTAATTTGAGTTGACCTTGGAACATCCCAAGGTTAACTCCAAAAACCAAACCCCCTGTCAATACAGGAGTGCAAGGCATGGACGTTATGATAAAGAAGGAGTTTTACTTTATACAACTTGGACTTTAGCAGTAACCAGTGAATCATTCGAAACACAATGATTTAACTAAAACATGAAATAAGGGTCTCATTGTTTCAGAGTGCAATATCACCATCTTGTGGCTGCCATTGTGCCTTTCTATGAAGAAGTTTTAATGTATGGTGTACACCTCAGTTGGAAGCAGGAGTGTAACTATACAGTCTGGAGTCTTTGATATGCAGTGCTAGTCACTAGAGTGTTTTTGTATTTCTTAGACATATGTTTAGGGCGCCGATGCCCATGCAAGGATGATGAGCAATCTTTGGGACATCTTCATTAGACCAGACCTCCACTGGTCCAATATGTTGAGATATTAAAAGAAATACAAAAAGGAGTTTTCAACGTCATTCATTATCTCATATGAAGATGAGAGATGGGAGATGGGATATGTGTCACTCCATAACATTTTCAAGCTATCTTTGCCAAGACATGTTGTAAAACTTTTTTTTTATCTTGCCAGAAATGGGATGTCAAACCATTTTACAGAGAAGCTTAAACCGCTTCATATAAATATTTTGTTTATTTTTTAGATTTAAAATGTAAATATCACAAATGATAAACATCCGATTTCTGGATACATTTTATGTACTCACATGATTCTTGCACTCTTTGGGTTGTATACTTTTATATGCACCTATTGTAAGTCGCTTTGGACAAAAGCGTCAGTAAATAAATGTGATGTAATGTAATTGGCTATGTATCAAAATGATTTACATATTGAATAATTATTAATAGAATAAAGTGTTTTCCATGGCACTATCCATACATTACTTAGTATTTAGTATTCCCATTTTTTTAATTGTAACCTACATTTATTTAACTTTACTACTTTCGGTTTTGCTCTAATTAATATTCAGCAAAATTACATTCAAAAGCTATTAAAACACACGCACACGCACACATGCAGCCTCACACACACGCTCGTGCACACACTTGCTTGTCATAACCTGCTTTGCAATTAAATGGAGCCTCTGAATTATTCAAGAAACTACTGAAAATGGGCACCGTAGCTTCTCTATACCTTTACATGTATCCATCATAACACTCCGTATGGATGCAAAGATATGCAAATTGAATTGCCCCATGCCTCACCAAGGTCTTGAAATGGGACGTTTATTAGTCCGATTGTGTTTAGGCTGCTGCTATCGGCAGTTAGTTTTCAACTGAATGGTTAGCCATCCTAGGTGGTTAGCTTCATTACTCACAGATAAACACAAGTTGAATTTTAGCTACCCAGTTTGCTACTTTGCTACCCAGTATTAATTGTCACAATAAGGGTTCACACCCATGGCATTAAAATGCATCTCAGATGATTTATCTACAATTGCTATAAAATAAAGTTGTGCGTACTTCCAAGACCTGATTTGAGACATCAAAGATCTAGTCACAAAAAAAAGTGAGATTATATTTGTCGTGGCACTCATGTCATCATACCTAGTATGTTGCCATGGAAACCTTTTACTCGTAGTACAAGGCTGCCGTAGTGCTGACATCACCAATGAAACAACCAGGTTTCTCACAGGAGAGAATGGTTTTCTGACTTCCTGCCTGGCGCATTTAATCATCTGTCTTCTGTTTGTTAGACAGGAAAAAACCTTGTTGCTCATTCTTTCTTTGGGGATGTAATAACAAAATAGAGAATACATAGAGAATACACAGAATGACGCTGGGCTTGTATTTTAACTTTAGTGCCCAACTAAATTCCATATGATGGTAGCCAGCCAGCCGATGTTAACCAATATGGACATTAGCCAAATTGTTTGACTTTAATAGGTGCTACTGCAACAATGCGGATGTGCCAAACTTGTTATCAGCATGTGAAATCTGATCAAAAGCGGGAACTAGAGATATATTTTAAAGCAGGTATTATGATGCATTGCAATAATAATCTAACGCATATCTGGATAGTAAATCAATAACTTACAAACTGTCACTAGAAATGACACCAAATGACACGAATCAATGTGCGTGTATACAAAAGCTAACAAATGTGTACATCATAAGCTGTCATAGATAAGGAAAAGCCTTTCATTCTTTTATCAACAGTTTGCACTGACCCTTTCACAAAGATATGCACAGATATGCACATCTTTACAGCCAAAGTCGGCGTTTCAAGGGAAGTTAAGTATTCATTTTACTCTGCCCTTCATCATTTCAGCATAATACAATTATTAGGTAAAGTTAAGAGTACCTGAAAGACATGACGCCTCCTCATCCTGCGGCGCTGTCTCTCCAGGGGCCTGCCAAGAACCGGTGACGTCTTGATCATCCTCTTTGTCTCTCTGGGAGGCAGGCAGTGCTTCCACTGGCTGGGCCTCCTCTCTCTCCGTCTCCCCCTCCCCAGAGTCATTGCTGTGAATGCTGAGCCGTCTCATGCGGTACACAGTATCCACCTCCCTCATCCGTGCTGGCCTTTCAAAGGCTGGCCGGCTTGGAGAAGCAGCCATCTTGTCCTGCAGTGCTTCCACCACGTGGCTGGGAGCCCCCCGCCCCCTCCTCTCCCCTTCCAAGCTTAAAGACAGCCTGCGGTCTGGGTTTGGGAGAACTGAGAGTGGCAGTCGGTCCGGCGGGAACTCTGGTAACCCTGGGTGGTCTCGCCCCAGCTGGGTCCGTAGAACGAGTCTATGATCTGGGAGAGCCAATGGCTTCTTCTCTAGGTCCTGCCGGTTTTCAGGTGTGGCAGAGTCCGGCCCCTCGCACGCGTCTTTCACCCCAGCTGTCTTTTTGACTACACTGTTCCCTGCCGTGGCATCTCTCTCTGCCAACTCCTTTTCCTTGCTCACTGGTTTCCCTGTGACTCGGGACTCTGAAGGTATATCAACTGCCGTTATGAAGAATGAAGCCACAGGTGCCATATCTTCATTTTCCGGACTGTTCTCTGCAGTCTTAATCTCACTGCATTTACTTAAATCCTCTGTTGAAGCATTGTTTGCATTCCCTGCTCCCCCCACCTTTTCATCAAGCATTTCATCCTGCTCACTCTTTTCAAGACACAGGTTAGACTCCAAAGGATTCACACCAGGCTCTTCGGTTGGGCTCAATGCAGAAAACTGTGGTGGACTGCCATTTTGATTGCCGGAGCTGTCAGAGCTGTTCTCCTCGTGGAGTGGAGGCAGTGGGCCCTGTCTCATCCGATTCTCAAGCTCTCTTTTACAAATGGGGCAGTCTTCTTCCGATTCCACGTTGAGGTCTCGTGAATGCTCACCGTCATTAGGCTTGGAACCGCCTGCCGAAACCGTGTTGATATCAGAGTCTCTAGACTGCCGCAGGGTCTGGCATATGTCCTCGTAATCGGGAGGACTCGTAAGCGTGGACGCGTCCTGCATTGGCTGCCTATCAGCCCAGGGAACCTCAGCGGTGGTGTTGGTTGATGGCTGTATGAAGTCACATATTGGCGTAAGAACTGGCTCATCCGACAGGTCCAATTTGACTGTCCTGCCGTCGCTGCTGCTCCTCCTGCGTGAAAGATGTGGAATGACCCTGTATTCTCTGAAGCCTGTCTCCCGTGGTGGAACAGGAAGCTCCTCTCTAAGCTGCTTGCTGAAAGTTACTGATTTTGTCGCAGGTCTGGAAAAGGCGCTCTTGATCTCCCTGTACTCTGGGTCAACAGACCAGCTGACTGCACTGCGCCTAAGGCTGCTGGGCTTGTTGAGTGGTTCTGACGACAGTCGTATCTTGATACGCTCAGGGATTTGCACAGAACCATTTGGGACTTTATTGCTGGCAGTGCCAAGCTCCAAGATGTCTTTGTAAGCCTCATTGAGATCCTCTATGCATTTGTCGACGCTGGGCGGTTTGCTGCCCTGCTGCGGTTGATCCTGAAGCTCTTTGTTGACCGTCTCTTGATCTTTGACAGAATCCCATGATCGCTGACTGATTGGCTTCAGCAGGAACTGTCCAAATACTTCCTGCCCACCACTTGCTGCTGGTTTGGCCTCCTCCACATTTCCTGAGTGTGGTGCTGTTTGCGACTGAGCTGTGCTCTTGTTCAGCTGGTTGGAGAAAGTAGCGGTCAAAGAGAAGGCGCTGTTGCTGGACAATTTCAAACTCTTCACCCCCGTTATGGGGAAGGTGAAGGTGTTCACCACACCGCCACCATCAGGTGGAACATCTGTATCTTGGAGAACAGGATCTTGTTGTGCTTCCTTGTTTTCCAACTCGGGAGCCTCAGGTTTTCGGGCCTCTGGGCTAGTTTGTGTCTCCTGGTCTCGATACTGGTTTGCAGGCCAGGTTCCCGACAATTTTAGCTCCTTGTAATGATTTATCTTAGGGGGTCTACAAGGTATTCTTTTCACCATTTTGCTGCTTGCTCTGCTGCTTGTTTTGCTGCTTGCTATGCTACCGGTTAGTGCTTGCAGCTCCGCCTCAGCTGAAGATGTGCTTTGGAGACTTTGGTTCGTTAAGTGTCCCGTCTTGTTTTCGCTAGGACTGTCCACCGGGCCTAGTGATTTCTCATCATTGTTGTTCTGGTCACGTGACGTCCCCACAAGCTGTGGGGTAACGGGAACAGACACCAAACAAAAAATCGTCTCACTAAGCTTCTTTTTTAGATTCTTGGACTTGTCTTTCTCTGGGAGTTCCGGCGGTTCAGGCTTTTTGACTTCGGTCACAGTTTCAGACATACCCTGTTCTGGAGGCTTGCATGGGGGTGGTGGTGGTTTACCCAGAATAGAAGAAGGAAAGAATTGACTTCGGCTCAGCTCAGAGGCTACACTGTCACTTCCCTTGTTTAGTCCCCTGTTTGGCCACCGATTACTGCTGTCGTTGTCATTGAGAGACTTGGGGTTGTCGGAATTCAGAGCAAGCCCCCGTGGTGAGGGAAAGGCACTATCATGTGTAGATTGTCCTAAAACCTTAGCACAGGGAATCTCTTTGTTGATGTTCCGGAGCTTGTCCGTGTCAGTGAGAGAAGTTCCACCGAGCCCTCCTGAGATCTGTCTCACTTTTGGGTCGATAATGGGTAAGGAGCGGCTATGAATTGGATGTCCTTCATAAACAGACCGCACCGGCTTTCGATAGGACATGCCTCGATCCCCATAGTGTTCCAGCCATGAGCCTGCCTGTCTAGAAAACCACCGCCCAGCATCTGAGCTGGGCATCTGCAGAGACTCTGCCCTCCATCTTAGGTTTGCCATTTCGTTGCGGTTGAGTGGCACTGCTCTTTGGGGCGGGGCTCGTCTATAAGAGGGGGGTGGGATGTAACCGGGTGGCTCTATACCAAAGATGGCAGAGTGTTGTGCGAAATAGTCCTGTCTCTGCAGCTCCCCGCCTCTTGGATAATACACAAGCCTGTCTTTTTGTTTGGCACCCTGGTCGATAGCGAGCATTTCTGCGCTGCCCCTAGTTTGCTGGTGAATCTCATACGATGGTGGCTTTAAAGGCCTGCTAAACCTGGGCTTTGGTAAAAGTGCAACATGGCTGCTTGGCCAGGCATTCCGACCCCAGTGGTCTCTGCTCACAGAACCGCTGTAGACATAGCGACTATAAGGCCCAGTGAAAACAGTGCTGCTCATTCTCTGTCTGTCGGGTAAGCTCGGCCTCGACGGGACTAGCTCTCTGCACTCCGTTCCTACGGGCGACAGGACCCTGGGGAGGGACTGGGACTTTGCCTTAGTTCTCGGGTGGAACGAACCCTCAATAGTCCTCAGCCGGTACTGTTCCAGCGCCCACCTGTCCCCCTCGGCGTCGGACAGCTGCCTCCCCAGACCCACGGCCGGTTTCCACTCCTCCGTGCCCAGGCTCTGGCACTTCCTCTCCCCGGTCACCCTCAGCTGACCGGGCGCGGCGTCCAGGTCCCTCAGCCAGGAGATGTCCTCCCACAGCTGCTGCGCGTGCCTCTCCGCCCGGTGTTCCTCCGCCGCCATGAGGGTCTGTGGCCTCCAGGCGCCAGCCGACGCCCTCAGCTCCCTGCCGTCGGCGTAGTCCAGGAGCACGCTGAAGTCCTGACCTCGCCTCCTCCAGTAGGAGACATCCCTCTCCTCGTGGCTCGTGGGTTCGGAATACGTCAAACTGGGAACGTCGTAGAACCTGGGAGAGACGGTCACAAGTGTCAGTCAAGGGTTAAAGTCAAGTCAATCGTCCTGTGAGAGCTTCCGACATAAGCTAATATTAGACACAAAACCATTACTTGGTTACTGCCAGATTGGCGGGATTATATAAGATGGTCATTTTGATTAAGATGAAGGCACTCACTATATTATATTTATCTAGAGAATATATTCCAAGTCTTTTTGGTTCAATTCAGATTTTTTGTTTTGATGAGAATGTTTTAAATGATAAAAATGTCAATACTACATATGCTATTTTGTGGTTATTTTGAATGGCCAGTGGTGTTGTATCACATTACAGTAAGATATAAGACATTGCCATCTTGCAAGTATCAATTTCTATAATCTTTAATCTGCTAGCCTCCTTAACCAATCACTAATCTGCACAAAACATCTGACTCCCGACTAAATAAAAACAAAACAACCAGAATAAAGTATGCGCATAAAGGTTTTCCCTTCTGAACATTCTGCTTTGATTCAACAAAAGGTCATTTTTATATTCGTTTAGAAAATGTAAAAACGTGCCATGTTCCTAAATGTCAGTGTACAAACAGGCTTTCAGCCTGGAGAGACGTAAGTCTTTCCATTACAACCTAACAAGAGACTAATCTGCTGAGGTCAGCATCACCCAGCTGCCTTGAATATATTCTGCAACTCCTGCAATATGATCTACATATTTAACTGAGTGTTCAGTTCCTGGCCTGGAACCAGCTCTCTTTTCAATATCAACTTGTTTATTATGGGAATCGATGCAACTAAATGGGCTCTTGCTTTAATACTTAACACTACATTTCATGATCTAATTGTGAGTTTGATCCCTTAAATCTTTGACTCCAAAACGGAGTCACACTTTCTTTGGTATAATGGGTATTCCTTAATTTGATAAGAAGGACCAGAGAAAAAAACCTGGTCCCCAGATGTCATCAGTCACATGTCAGCTATGTCCTACATCTCCCTGATGACTGTCATGGATGGAGGGTGGCTGAGATAAGTCCTCACTATTAGCGTATGGGGCCATTCAAATGCTTCAGTTGCTACTCAAAATATACAATTGTAACCAATACATTTTTTTATTAATACAATTAAATAATAATGCATTCAAAATTTATTATTGAATCAATTCTAAAGAAAATAAGATAATGATTATAATTTTCAGAATCATTATATTTTTGGGGGTCAAACAGAAGAAAATAAAAGAGAAAAAACCCAGTCAAATTACAAATATAAATTTTCTCTGTGTGCTGCTGACAAGGGGAGTCTGAGTCCACTCCTTCATTTCAAGCAGCAGCGGCAGAGGCAGCGCAGCACAGCGCAGCACAGCGCAGCACAGCGGATGGCTCACCATCATCTTCCGCCAGCATATGCTAGCTAGCTCTATATTGTATCTATATACGCGGTGGGTGTGGGGGGAGCCGCCGCTGAGCACACTTGCCCAGCAACATGCTTACATCACAGAGCACGTGCTGGGCGGGATGCGGTGTGCCAGTGTTTACAGTGGAGAGTGATTACGCTGCGCCTGTCTTCAGGCATGCTCCTCCAACCAGCTCGCTAGTGGTATACTGAGGGGGGGGGGGGCACAGCCCCTGCACCTTAGGAGGCCCTGGAGAGACGCGACCAGTCAGGGAAGAGGCGTGACAGGCAGCTCTCCCAAAAAGAAAGTGTGTGTGTTTTCTTTAGTTTTTTCTCTAAATCCCAGCATGGATAGAAATGCAGTGGTGCTACTGCTGCTGCTGCTGCAGCCACAGAGTTCTGCAGCTCTGGGAGGAGAGGAGGAGGAGGAGGAAGAGAAGAGAGAGATAGAGAGACACAGAGATAGAGAGAGAGGGAGAGGGGGGGGGCTGCGCAGTGCAGACTCAGATATGTGTGCAACACCAAAGGGCCTCAGCGAGGTGGGGAGAAAGGGAAGGTAAGGGGTAGGGCAGGTGTGTGTGTGTGTGTGTGTGTGTGTGCGCAAGTCAGTGTGTGAGTCTGAGTAGTATGCATTGTGTGAGAGTGTTCGTGTGTGTGTGTGTGTGTGTGTGTGTGTGTGTGTGAGACGGGGTGTGGTGCGGATAGATAGTGTGGGTGAGGGGGGAGGGGTCAGTCAAACGTGTGAGTAGTATGCAGAGAGGAGGAGGAGGAGGATTGGGAGGGGAGACAGTAAACTCACCCGCTGTCCGTGGCCAGCGAGTCCCCCAGGGGCTGCTGCAGGTCCCCCAGGATGTACATGGAGGCCTCCTTCCGCCGCAGGCCGCCCCGCTCCCCCATCTCCCCGTCCAGGGTCCCTGGCAGCCCCGATCCGGGGTACGCCTTCACCAGCGCCTGCCTGCCGCCGCCGTACATACCGCTGTACGGCCCCGCCCCCATCCCCATCCCCATGCCCATCCCCATGCCCATGCCCATCCCCATCCCCATCGCCATCCCCCGGTCCATCTCGTACCCATTCAGGGTCCCGTCCCGGCGACCCGCGCCGACCGGCGGCCTACCGTTGTCCACCAGCAGCTCCCGCTGGTAGTCGCCAGAGGAGGGGTGCCTGTCGTACGCGGCGGCGGCGGCGGCGGCGGCGGCGGTGGTGATGGAGGGGGGTACCGGGGGCGGGGCCGCGGGTGCGGTGGTCTTGGGCAGTTTGTATCCGTGCGAGATGAGCAGGTCCTCCACACTGTACATGGCTGCTGGGGTGCTTTTTTCTTCGTTTTTTTTTCGTTTTGTCTTTTCTCGCTCTATCTCTCTTTCTTTCTCTCCGTTCCCGGGCTCTCGCTTGAGGAGAGGGCAGAAGGGCAAAGAGCGTGTGTGTGTGTGTGTGTGTGTATGTGTGTGTGTGTGTGTGTGTGTGTGTGTGTGTGTGTGTGTGTGTTGGCTTATGTGCAGTGATGCTGCAGCAGTGGCTGCTGGAGGAGGTGGAGGCTGGAGCTCGAAGAGGCAGCGGAGGCCATCACTGTTGGAGGTAGTGGGGGGGAGAGGTATACATCATGACATGACACACACACATCCTCATGTGATACATGGGACACATATCAGCATCATGATATCTATTTACAATCTGTCAATACTCTATGGGGAAGGAGTTACTTATAATCTGGGGAATTGGGTCCCTTTTCATAAAAGCAATGGTGAAATGGAGGGTGGGTTCGCAAAATATACTGAACGGGTAGAGAAAACTGCACCACACAAATGTGGAAATAAATGTGAGTTTGTTGAGTGAGTTGTGAGTTGTTATGGGAGAGAGAATACAACACTGCTGTGTAATTAATACATACACACACAAAATATAGAATTTAGAATATATCATATTAAATATATTTATATATTCCTGGTGTTTTTCCTTTAAAAGGGCAGCAAATTTTTTTTCTGTTGGATTTCACTTAAATGTCACAAAAATAGATATTTGTATTCTGAAGCCAAAAGCATAACTCTTTCCCTGTCCATTTTCTGGTTCTCATCAATCAATCATTTCTGTATATTTCCAGACTGTATGTTAGAAACAATCACATATGAGAAAAAAGTCACCAAAATGTCCAAATTAAGTTATCCCCATGTTTTGCATCAGTGTTTAGAGTGTGGTTTCGGTGCATTTTGTTGAAAACAAAACTGTTTCACGACGATGGCTAGCAAGGCTAACAACTATTTCCCTTGGGATCCATGAAGTATGAAGTATGATTTCATAGAATCTAAAAAGTATGTTAGCCGTCAAATCTAACAAGTAAACCAATAGTAGCTACACATTTTCAGCTTTAAAAAACAACTTCCCATTTTGAATTGAGATATTATAGATGCATAATTATCAATCCTTTCATAATCCTTTAAGATATAAGTTAATAAGTTAAGATCATACTTTATTGATCCCAGAGAGGAAATACACGAATTTCAGTCACAATAGAGTATGTGTGTGTGTGTCTGTGTGCCTGTGTGTGTTTGTGCTTGCACGTGTGTGTGCGTGTGTGTGTGTGTGTGTGTGTGTGTGTGTGTGTGTGTGTGTGTGTGTGTGTGTGTGTGTGTGTGTGGGGGTGCTTTCTCTGTGTGTATGTGTCTGTATTCGTGAGTGAATGTGTGTGTGTCTGTCTGTCTGATTGTTCATAAATACAAATAAATTTTAAAAATCATAGCTTGTCTAATTTGCCATATTAATGAGCAGGCCACCACAGACAGTGCAGCCTGGATAGTTTGGAAACCATACTGTGATCAAATTATCATTTTGGTTTCGGTCTGGAGCTCATTTGTCACATGACAGTTCAAAGTGGTAGCCAAGTAGACAGCTTAGATATTGGGTCAAGATTCAGAAATGGACTCCTAAAATACAAATAGATAGTTTTTGCAGGGGTTTTTTGCGCATCATGGGAGGAAAAAACAGATCTCTATGAAGTTAAAGAGAGACGGGTAGAGAAGTAGGACTATTACTTATTGTTTATGATTAAATAGTGAACATTTTGGTAAATTCATCTTAAAAAACCCATTGCAGAATGAAAGTGAACTAAATACATTGAATAGATAATTATTGTGTGTGTGTGTGTGTGTGTGTGTGTGTGTGTGTGTGTGTGTGTGTGTGTGTGTGTGTGTGTGTGTGTGTGCCTGTGCGTAGAAAATAAGTTCATTCTACAAAATATTTACAGCAAATTGGGAAGGTTTGCAAGACATATGACGCATTCCACTTAGAAGAGCAGAGTGAAAGACATTGTGATTTTACTATTCACCATGAGTCACAGTACACTGCTATATCAAACACCATCGCCATCACCTCTCACTCTGTCACATTCAGACATGCAGTTCAGGTCACCAGCCTTTTGTCCTAAAACATTTTTAACTCAATTTTCTCTCTGTTTATTTGTGCACATTTGAAATGTTTTAATTTATATTTAGAAACCTTAATTACGATGTTAGTGGCTGATAAAGCACAGAGACCACAGGGTGGAACATCTGTTGTGAATAGTTTGACCTGTGTAGTCAAATTACTTATAGTTTTGTTTAACATCTAACATATTTAATCTTGAAAAATATTAAAAGTGAAACTAAATGAATAGGGATTTTTTGGTACGTCTATCGTCAATATTGACTATTGTGTATTTTGCTGCATGAACAACAAACACGAGTTGAGAGAGAGTCTCAATGTGTCTAGAATTGTGCACAAACAACTACAGCTTGATTCAGAAAACCGAATTCAACCCCACCCTCTGATCAAGTTAAATCAATTTACTGAATCTATCGATGACTTCCCTGTTGGCTATACCTCCGTCTACATCGGGAGGTGAAGAAGTGCTCCAAATCAAAGGACTTGCACACACGACCTTAAATTGACCTCAGCATTCATCACTGGCTATAACTTTGCACACTTTGCCGACCAAGTCTTCCTACCCCCTGTGTGCCTCCAGTGGTACAGCTTCATCCTATACGCCCAAATGTGGAACTACATGTAGCCCATAGCAACACAAGAATGAAGTCTCTCCAGATGGATACAGCTCTGCAGAAAATCTTTACATCGCAGTCCGCCCTAGGGTGTGTGTGTGTGGGTGCGCACGCGTGTGACTGTGTGTGTGCATGTGTGTGTGTATGTGTGTACATGTGTGCATGTGCGGGTGCACGTGTGTGTGTCCATACCTCGCCAAGGACAACGCATGAAAATCTCCACGAGATCAGATGTCAATGAAACTTCTGATTATTATAAGTTGAGTTAGACACACACACAGCTCTCTCTCTCTCTCTCTCTCTCTCTCTCTCTCTCTCTCTCTCTCTCTCTCTCTCCTCTGCCTCACCCCTGTCACCACCTACAACTTTTGTAAACTCTTATCGCTTTTAGACATATAATCCATCCACTACAACAGAAGCAAACACAAAGAAAACAAAGACTCCAAAAGGGATTTTCTGTCAAAATAGACTGATGGATTGATTGCCCTGCTTGTGTTTGAAAACAAAATCCTATTTCTAATGCAGGGAACCAGAACCAACACACAGAAGTATCACTTTGGACAAGGTCATGACTTCAAAAGATAGCCGGAGAACTAAGGAACACATCTGCCTTTTTGCATAGCAACAGGGAAACTGTCATAATTGATCACAATGCAATATTTTTTTCTACCTGCCTATTGTTGATTCATCGCACAATAGCCTACTGTACCATTGTTTAGAGTGTGTGTGCATATGAATCTATGCACACGTCATTGCTGGGATTTTTTTAGGTGAGATGGAATTCATAGAAAAAAAAATCCAAACCATGCTGCTGTTTTGGCCAATATCTCTGTCTCTTTCAAGCCTGCTTGTTACAGTTCCTAAACAACGTTGCCTAAACTACTACTTTCAAATGTACCCTGAATAGATGAAAACTTGAGCACACCACTGTAAAGCAAGAGGGAATAACGGGCCTATAGGAGGCGACTGCAAGCACAGGTAGTGGCCACTGTATCACAGCACCGCCACTGGCAGCAGCACCACCCTAATTGCTTTGGGAGTGTACCTCCGTTCTTACCTAGTGACAGAAAGTGGAGAGAGAATGAGAGAGAGCGCCCGATTCCGTGTGAGTGTGTATGTGTGTGTGTGTGTGTGTGTGTGTGTGTGTGTGTGTGTGTGTGTGTGTGTGTGTGTGTGTGTGTGTGTGTGTGTGTGTGTGTGTGTGTGTGTGTGTGTGTGTGTGTGTGTGTGATCATAAAAGGCAAAAACGCTTATCTAAACTAATTTGAAAAAACGCGAGTTCAGCAATCTATAATGAAGTGCTACTTTTAAGCTGTCATCATGCCTCGTGATGGTTTTACCCCTGGACGCTAACGTTGTGTGTGTATGAATGAATCATGGTCTGTAATAGATCTAGTATATCATAGCGCGTCGCTATCAATAATATATGGCATTGCTGTCGGAATACAGCTGCCCATATGCATGGATACAGTACGTGGTATGACCTACTATAGTCCTGCTAGATACTGCAGTGTTATATGGCACAGCCTACATAAAATTGACTGCTTGAAAAAAAAATCATTTTCACATCAGCATCATTAGCTTTCGATTCAATCCACGCGGGTTTCGCCCCCCATTGCCTCAAGTGGGTCCTACGTGCGCTTATGGAAAATATGTATATTTCGAGGCGACATGCTTGCACCGTAAGTTGAAAATGTAGTTAACGGTCATGTTTTGACGAACGCAGTTTGGTGGCCGAGCCCCGGCTTTCACCTGTGCACATCCTCCACCCCATCCGCGGAAAATGCACGCATGCTAGAAATAATAAAATGGGCTCCACTATTGGTTCCTCCACGGGAGGAGAAACAGTGTGATCTATCGAAAGGGTGAACATTTTTAAGGTGTGTGTGCAAATTGACGCGTGGCTAAAATAACGAGAACGCTTTTCTGCAGATGCGCGTCCGCCGCTGCCGCCGTGTGTTTACCGAGACCCGCTGCCCCTGCACTACACCGTGGATGCTACGTGTGGCAAAAATGAATAAATAAATAGACCACCACTCCTTCACAAATAATAAAGCCCACTGACGGATGAAAGGCATGGCAACAAAACGTGGTAGCATGATGAGCAATAATGCCCTAGAAAAGCAAAAATAAAAAGAACGCTAAGCAGGGGCGTAGTGAGAGATATGAGAGAGATATGTAGAGAGACTCGTACCTGGGAAGATGTTTGGCGCGGCCGTTGCAGTTCCCCCTGCGCCCGTGCAGCTTTCGGTTGCTGTGAGCACTGCGTGCACGAGAACCCGGGCCGAGCTCGCCGATTGGCTGGGAGAGACGCGCTGGTTGCTGGCTGGCAGGAGAGGGCTCTCCTCACTGGAGCTGAGGTGGGGTGGGCGCGTCATATGCTAGCGAACAGCAGCTCGCGGTATGGGGAGAGAGAGAGAGAGAGAGAGAGAGAGAGAGAGAGAGAGAGAGAGAGAGAGAGAGAGAGACTAGAAGGCTTGTCAAAATGGTTTCTTCCAAAGTGTTTAGAACAAGTTTGCATTTTTGTTATATTTTGATAACATATGCAGGCTACCCGTGACATACGTGTGTGTGTGTGTGTGTGTGTGTGTGTGTGTGCGTACGTGCGTGCGTGCGTGTGTGTGTCGGTGTCGGTGGGGGGGGGGGGGGGGGGGGGGGGGGTGTGAGGATGGTCTGTGTTTCGCGTACACACGCTGGCACTCTTTATCCGCTTTATTTCTCTCTCGCTCACCCCAAGACACGCACGCGTATACATGCATGCACATGCACACACGCACACACTCTCACACGCACGCACACGCGTGGTGCTGGCAGAGAGTTCCTAGAGGTCATCGGCTGGGACGAGTCACTGATCATTGAGCTGAAATCGCTGTATTTCCCCAACTACAGCAGTAACACTTGGACGCATGCTGCATGCAACCGAATGAAGAACGCCCATCACTGTACAACCATACAAAGTCTAAAAGCTGCATGGCGTGCCACGCCCTTTAGTGATGGTGATGACTCGTCACAGTTTGGGACACACCCCCCCCCCCCCCCCCCCCACCCCCAACCCACCCACTCCACTCTCAAACCTCCATCCATTGCCAAGACTACTTGGCTAATTAAATGTGCTTGGCTCAGGCGTTCCCGTGCCAACAAGAGACGTGCATTCTGAAGGAAAGAGAACCCGCGCACTGTCGAAGCAGCAATGATAAAAATGAAAGAAGCGCCCAGCCCCCCCCCCCCCCCCCCCCCCCCCCCCCCCTCCCCCCCGACAGTGGCGAGGCGCGCGACAAGAAGAAGCGCTGCAGCAGCAACTTGTTTGGGAGGAGCACGCGGCCTTCATTCCCGCGCTTACATCCGCCATAAGCACTACTTGTCCTCATGCTATTACACCAGTAGCCCATGCGTTATACTGGGGACCTCGTGGTGTCCGTGTTAGGCTTCTAGAAGTAAAAGTAAAAGTAAATACATTGTTTGGTCGATGAACAAAAAAACAATTTAATTAATTTATATATTTCTTATAAAGATTATTTTGTTTCCACCTAGATGTATAATGTATAGATACCAGTTACCACAGTCCACTGGGTAGGCTGGTAGACCACTTGTGATGTCACTAAGTCACAGGGCAGGGCCGATTTTGAAACGGCTTGTAACGGCTAATCACACTCACACCTGGTGGTAAAATAACTACTATCTAAATCTATAAAACTTTACCAGGACTTATTCAGACTTAGTTATGTTTTCTATAGATTCTCTATGGAAGCGAGAAAACTGCAGAAAAGATAAGGTATGGAGAGAAAAAGCAAATTAGTGAGGGAAACAACGACAACAAAACAATGCACTGACTTTTACACTTCCTGTAAGTCTAGCTAGGCTACCCTATAGTGCCAATCAACGCAGTGCGCACACAACGTGTTTCACACATGCGCTATTTATAGGGCTTAACAACTTTGAGTCTGCTGAGATCCAAGGAGATAAATCCAGCCCTGGTAGTCAGCTATGCAGGGGGCTGGGAGGGTACAGTTCCTGCAAGACTCCACCTATACACTCACAAGAGGCATACGCATTTAGGGAAAATGGACCCAAATGAAATGGACCATGCAGGGAACTGCTTGTCTCCACATCTGTGTAGTGTGAAAGATGCAAAGTTGTTGGTAGATGCAGATGCAGATGCAGATGTGTGTGTGTGTGTGTGTGTGGGGGGGGGGGGGGGGGTGTGGTGTGAATGAGTGGCCTTCAGAGTTAATAACAATAATAATACATCTTATTTTAAGCACTTTTCAAAACGCCAAACAGTTTCACACTCGCTTTAATGCACCCTGTATTATGTACTGTTTGTCCTTGGGAATGGCTTTTAACGCAACCTTCTCTAAAAGTCAATCCGATGCGTATACCAACAGTAGAGGTCTTTATCTGAGGTGTACTGGGGCGTAGACAGGTGTAGCTCATTAGGTTCATATGTCTGTAGCTCTGTAGGTCTATAGTTATGCAATTTTCCATAATTAACATCATGAGATACACCTGTGTTCACCCCTACTATGACACCCCTGTAAAAAAAAGGCTTACAGCGTTAACATATGCAGAGAGACCTCTTACTTGCACACTTAACAATATACATTTCTTAAAAATTTGCTTTGCTGTTGCATAGCTTTCATAGGTAATAATACATTCATCGTCATAATGCTATTTTTATACAGAATGTCTACAATGACTTGAGTTTTGAGTGAAATAAAATGTGTTGAATTACATGGTATGGTCTACATAAAAGACTGCTACGGAAGTGTCCCAGGACACAAAATAAGATAAGATTTCCTTTATTAGTCCCAGACAGGATGTGGGTAATACTGTCCAATAACAGACACCTTGTTATATTGTTTCCCCTCTGTAACATCTCCCATTGTATGTTCTATTTTTTCCTTTTACACCAGATCTTTACTTCTTTAAAAGAAAACAAGATAATTCCTTTTATCCACTGTGTGCAGTGTCAACTCGTTAACCACAACAGCGCACTAATCATAATTTCCATTAATATATACAGCCTACAAATTGCCTCCATCTTAGATCACAGCTGGACATATTTCATTGGCTGGTGCACACACACACAAACATAAAGAACACAGCCCAATGAGGATCATATAAACCCTTATGTTACACTAAAATTATCCCCTTATCCGGACTGGAAGCCTTGTTATCCTCCATTCACACAGTGTCTGCCATCAGCCTGTCCCCAACCCCGGTTGCCTAGGAGACAGCTAAGACGGGGACCCCACTCATTATAGACCAATAGGGCTGTGACACCATCTAGGAAGCATCTGATCCGTGTCGCCATCTATGGGCCAAGTAAAGAATCGACACAACGACGGAATTAATCCAGCACTCTGCCTAGTAACCGGTATCCTGATTTCTCGAGATTGTACCAGGGGCAATGCTGATAACGCGATCAAAATAACTAGGTATACTTTGTATAGATGCATTCATACATAGATTAAATAATTGTATAGTGAATATTACATACTTAATGACCAAAATTGGGTCTTAAATTAAGGAATGGAGGGAGGCAAAGGCAGTTTGCATTTTCCATTACTGAAACTTTACTGTGGTATGTTGTATGAAGACTTATGGCTATGAATATATTTTCCATGGGGCTTCATTGGCCCCAAACCCCCATAAATGCATATAATCATTATAATTATCAAAATAAATTGAGACTGTGGACTCAAGGACTCTAGCAGCACATTGGTTAAATTGGAACTCTTCATTATCAAGTCTTTGATTATCAACAAGAAATGAGCAACCCATTAAAGTTAGTATTTATTGTACATTATGGTTATCAAAAATACATACAACTATCTTAATGTTTGTTATAGTATTTTAAAAACAAAGCATGCAGCCTGTTTTGCATCTCAGTAAAATAGTTTACGTGAAAGAAAAAAGAATACACAGGGCTGAGACATGTGTTTTTGAATATAGAGAATAGAGTGTACTTTATTCTTTCTAATAGGGGTCTTATATTAAATATTAAAAACATCAAGTAAAAAGGCTCATGTTTACAAAGCAGCAGAAGCTAACAGTTTGGGCTTAAAGTGAGCAAGATGATCTATTCTGTTGTGCTTGTAATTCCTAAGCGGCTGAGAACCAACATAACAACTAAAAGTAACCGTCAAAAGAGAAGTAACTTCTCCTTGTGCTACACAGGTTGTAAAGAGAACAAAAACGTCACAAAAATAACCAACATCTGAAAAATAACTACACTCATGTGCATGTTGAAGGTCGGAGACTGGAGCCACTAGGAATGCCAGCGAATGTTTGCTAACAGTAACAAACATAAAATGTGCCTTTCCCTCAAGGAAATACACAACCAAATGTCAACGAAATCTCTCTAACAAAAGACATATGTAAATAAAAAGCAATAAATTGTCAATGTTTTCCTAAAGCCAGAGATTTAAACTAAACAAAGTTTGATATGTGAACCATTACAGCGCGACTATTGGTTACACTTGTATGATGGGAGAAAACCTTTTGGAGCAATCATTGATTGTAATGACTCTAAGATAGCCTATTATATTAGCTTATTTCCTTAATATCATAGCAGGTGTCTACACAAACCATTACCTATACTATCACTATCTAGAAGAACACAACTTGGAACACTTTATTCTGAAGACTTTGAAGACCCTGTGTACCATTCAAACTGGCGGCATAATAGGCTACTTTTAGTTTATAGTCTATACATTCTCAGTCTACAAACCCAGTCCAGTTGAACATACAGTCTCGGCTGACCCCATGGTTGTATCGTGGACCCCAACCTAAAGCATAGTGTTGTCATCAGAAATTTGATATAGGCAAAGGTGATGATCGGAGCCAGCATTGCAACAAAAAGACTGAAAAAGGGATGTTACATGTAACACACGCACAACCACACACAAGATCAATATCGGACAATTCCAAGAAAATCTCTTAAGATCTCAACAAATCCATCTCTCTTTGTCTGCTGACATACAGTAGGCATACAACCAACCAAGAAACGGAGACTCTTAAAAACAGAAATAGGCGTTTCAAACAAAAGACACAGAGTTATGTCCAGGTCATTTCCTCAGTGTTCAGTATATAGTGGATATTTTAAAAGGAAGGAGTTTCGAACTATTTATCCCTTGACCACAGCCATTTTCAGATACTCACTTTGTATTTGCGCTTATTTTTGCCCTGTTCTGACTCCCATTGTAAAAGGACTACAGTGTTAAAAATGTGATTTCTTTGTTTGTAGTATACTGCCTGTTTATGGAATGACACGGAGAACCAGACTAATTCAAATAAATTATTTCCCTCTAAATGACCCCTGCTGGGAATTCAGAAGCTAATATGTGATATACCACTGATCCGCAGCATCATGGACATTCTCTATAGCTCAGGCCTCTGATTCTGATTGGTCAGTGGTGACACTTCCATTAAGTTCCCCAAGTCCTGATTGTTCCTGGATTCCAGTGATCGAGCCCACCACAAAGGTAGGCACCATCCCTCCCTTCCCATTGGCTGAGCTGCTGTCCGGCTGCTTGGCTGCCTGGTTGGCCAGGGTGGGCTCTTCGTCCAGCCTGCTGGATATCGACCAGTATAGGTGAGCCTCGCGCCGGGCCGCAGCCAATGAGAGCTCTCGTGCTGAGCAAGAGGGCGTATCCACCTGGACAATGAGATGCAAGAAGGTGGTCAAATGTAAAGTGTATTATTTACACTTTAAATATTTTTTCATTGAATCCAAGTAACTAATATTTGGTAACTATTTTATACAAATGATTGAATAACATTCATCTGTGTCTAAAGTTGTGGTTGTCTGCATAAGAAATGAAAAGTGTGGCATGCGCAAGTTATCATGGTTTGGGTTACTGCTTTGTGTCAAATGTTTCCAGTTGTACTCTCTAAGGAAAGGACAGTTTTTTGTCAATTAACCCAATTGGCTTTAAATGAAATAGAGTCTCTTTGAAACATGCATACCTCAAAGGTGTGGTGGAAGGCCCCGTAGTCGATATCGAAGAAGCCCTCGGCTAGCGACATCATGGGACTGAACCGGTGGCCCCAGAGGACCTCCTCCGCTAGATACGAGCTCCTCGCCTGGCACGTCATACCTGCACACACACACACACACACACACACACATACACACATACACACACGTATACAAACACACACACACACACACAAAGACACGCCCGTGTGCAAACACACACACACACGCTCGTATAAACACACACGCGTGTACACAGATACTTGCACATACACGCACGCGCACATACACGCACACACACACACGAACACAGTTTTAGATATTTAGGTATAAAATTGGAAGGAACAGGACGAAATAAGATTATTGACGGTGGAGTGCATATTTGGCTTAAAATCTATTCCCCCAATATTGAATACAAGCAAATAGCTAATTTCCAAAATGTTGTGACCCTTTGTGTTGGACTGCGTTTGTTCTGTATTTCTATTGTAGGTTTTCATAACAATCTTGTTTTTGTGTACAAGAAGATCTGTATTTCGCATACCTGCACCTGGAAGCCACGTTCCCCATTGACTATTAAAATGACACAATTGACCAAAAATAAAAAATAAAACCAAAACAAAGAAGAATAGCACGGTCTTTACCAGTGGCCTCCACCATGCCCTCCAAGATGACGACGATTTCAAAGTCCTCCTTCTCCAGCTGGGCCTGGGACATGTCCCAGAATGCCGAGGGGGGGTCGATCTCGTGGGAGATGACCAATGGCGAGACCAGGAAGAGACGGTCGTCCCCCGTCTCAAAACCAACGCTGATGTCCGTCTGGTCCAGCGGGATAAACTCACCTGTAGGAGCAGTACAGGAGGAGAGTTACAAGGCTGCAATGAAACATTATCAGGAAGCTATGAGTATTGTGGAGGACCTAGACTAGCCAAGAACCTCCACGGGAGTAGAAGGATTTCAGCACCATGGACAGCAACCATACCAACTCGTAGATCAAGTCATTGATAATCTCTATGAACAGATATCTGCATACGAATGCAGAATTTATAGGCAATGCGACAAGATTTTGGCATCAAAAGCGTTCTGGTTTCCGTTTGTATTCAATTTGTTGACCGAGTAGTATTGATTCATTGACTCATTGGTTCATGCACATTTGAGGTCGGAAGCGCTATCCTTGTACCTTGTATCGAACTGCCACAATATACAATGAGCCCGTTAAGGGGCTATTAAGTCGTTATGCTGTACGTCTTACTCTTGTTTTATGCTGTTTGTTCTTGACAAAGTTGAGTGACAGTTTGTCTGCAGAGAAATTCACATAAAAGTATTTATTTAGCTTGGTATCTTTTCTCCTATAGCAAAGGTGACTATATAAACCTAAAGCTCTTTTTTGTGTGTTTAATATCATACTCAATGTACTTTTATTAAATGCTCTGCTGAAAATCAGGAGTGTCACTAACAAAGGGACTTAAAAAAACAATGATAGTTCTGAGAAACATACAGATGTATGATACAATATGAGCTTCCCAAACCAAGTATTTTTTATTGCTATAGTTTATCACCTTTTTCTATGGAGTATATGGCATTTAGTTTGCGAATGCAAAGGAAGAGGGGGGAAAATATTGGCAGAAATTGAATTTTATTTTCTGGATCTCGAAATAACCGAGTGACATGTATTGTTTGGTGCGTGATGGATGTAATGTATACATTTTTAAATCTATTTTGTAACTGATACGTAATCTGTCTGATTTGTAACCTGTATTCCAACCCTGAACAGCATTTTGAGTTCGTGAAAAGGGGAATAAACCTACTTATTGTTGTTATTTAAAGGAATCATGAGAATATATAGAATAGGTGTGTGGGTTTGTGTGTGTGTGTGTGTGTGTGCCATAGACTGTATAGAATAGGTGTGTGTGAGCCATAGACTGTATATAATATGTGTGTGTGTGTGTGTGTGTGTGTGTGTGTGTGTGTGTGTGTGTGTGTGTGTGTGTGTGTGTGTGTGTGAGTGTGTGTGTGTGTGTGTGTGTGTGTGTGTGTGTGTGTGTGTGAGTGTATGGTGCGCCTCACCCTCCTGGGTCTGCTTGGACTTGATGAGCTTGGCCCTCATGTTGGCCCCCACGATGTGGGAGCTGCGCAGGTCGCCCACGCGGAACATCAGGCACATCTTGTCGTCGCGCAGCGAGATGACGGCGTGCTTGGAGAACACCAGGGTCTCAGCACGCTTGTTGGGCTGCGAGATCTTCACGAACATGCAGCCCACCTGGATGAGGAAGAGGAGGTGGAGGAGGAGGAAGAGGAGGCTTTGAATAGAACAAGCCTTTTCTGTTTTTGTATTTAGCTTTAAATACCTATATATATATAGTCGTTTGTTTATCGTCAATTCACGGATTACTGATGGTGACGGACATATTTGTTAGGGTTTGCAGCCTAGCAGTTAATATTAATAATAATAATAATAATGATAAATGTTTTGCTATTTGTAATTTGTATATTGCAATTAAAGCAAAGTTCACAGTGGTTTAACACGCACAATAAAAACATCTATGATTGTAAGTTCCTACGTTTTTGTTGACCAAAACATGAGCGTCTGAATTATTTCGTGCCCTCCTCCGTGTTTCTCTGGGCTTTCTTATATGCATGTGCTTGTGCTGGTTGGAGCAACCCACACAATGTACCCTCATTGACAAGCGGGGCATCTTTCCAGGTTAGGAATAGACAGAACCGTGGTTCTGGCTGCATGGCCGTTGTCTTCGTCGCCGTGAGGAATGACGCTCCGTCTGCGTCTTCAAAGTCAACAGCCTCTTCTGGAGGAGCAGAAGGCCGTCGTTGGGGATTGAAATGAATGCCTCCATATGCTGTTTCACACGCTCACTCTTCTTCTCCAAAACAGATGCATTGATTGCGTCCACCTCAACTCAACCCTAATCCCGAGAGACCCTCGGTCCTATCAGTTTCATCAATCTTTTTATCCCTGGTTTGTTTTACACATACTTGGATGTTGAAGGGGTGGGGGGGGGGGGGTTGCATTTGAGACAGTGGACCCAATGGGTTGTGTTCTGGGTTACCTCCATGTCAAATGCTCACAACGGTAGACACATTTTTAACGACTCTCTGTACAGCCTTAACTAACATGAGAAAACAATTGGCTTAACTATTTCCCTTAACCTGAATTAATTATTGCCACATTTAAATAATTATTATGTAAACATGTTCTTCTCTCCCTGGATTTGGTTAGGGAGGGCATACCACCACTGGCCTGTATTCTCCTCTCCTTGATTGCCTGCTCACACTTAACGTGCATTGTCTTCTCCTTTTTTATTGGCTGCTCACCACGAGGGCCTATTCTCCTCTCCTTCTACGATGCGATAATACTTTATTGTCAGACGAGTCCGAAATGTTTCTTGCATTACAGCAGCTCCATTTGCAACATCACAAAAAAGACAACAGTTAAGACAAAAAACAAAGCTACATATATTTAACCTGACATTACAAACACAGAAGACAACATTCAAGGCCTTTCAATGTACATATTCTCCTCTCCTTTTTGATTTGCTACTTAACACAAGGGCCTTTTCTACTCTCCTTCTGATTGGC
This sequence comes from Lota lota, assembly GCA_026745465.1. NCBI lineage: Eukaryota > Metazoa > Chordata > Actinopteri > Gadiformes > Lotidae > Lota > Lota lota. Next base: position 5,677,527 of record JACYXH010000812.1, read on the forward strand.
TGCTCCCCAAGAGGGCCTATTCTCCTTTCATTCTGATTGGCTGCCCACCATGAGAGCCTATTATCCTCTCCTTCTGATTTGCTGCCCACCACGAGGGCCTATTCTCCTCTCCTTTTTGATTGGCTGCTCACCACGAGGGCCTATTCTCCACTCCATCTGATTGGCTGCTTACCATGAAGGCGTTGACCATGGAGCCCAGGATGGCCTGCAGCAGCAGCAGGATGGTGCCCACGGGACACTGGTCGGTGATGACACGGTGGCCGTACCCGATGGTGGTCTCCGTCTCGATGGAGAACAGGAAAGCAGAGATGAAGCCGTTGACGTTGTTGACGCACGGCGTCCATGTCTGGTCCTCCAGGTGGTCCAGGTCGCCCCTGGAGAGAGAGAGAGGCGGGGGGGGGGGGTGATAAACAGCCACAGAGGAGGGAGGTGAGAAAGTGTAAAAATAGAGTGAGTGTAAATAAAGGGCTATATTTAGACGGGAGGCACCAGGTGTTATCCAGTTACTAACCATACAATAAAATAGAACAACAAAAAGTTATGTTTTTTACTTTGATTGTATAAGTACAACATTGAGTAAAAGGTAATCATTTCAATAAGAAGACATGTGAAGTGAGAGCTATATTCCAACACCACACAAGTATATATTAAAGGTGGTGCTATAGGAAGGATCCAAGAGCTATAATTTGAGTGTAATTATTTAGAAAGGGAATAGTCACCCGCCAGCGATTAGTGAGTGGAATGTGCTGTGAGAATATCTGTTTTGAGTTGACTGAGGCTGCCTGGATAGACCTTCAACCAATCAGAGCAACAAAAGGTGTGACACATCAGCGGCAGACATCTTGGTTGTTTATGAAAATGCCTCAACAATGCCTCAGTCATCGAATGAAACCCGCCCCATATTAGATGAGCAGTTGTGATTGGCCCGACCCGGGCCAGGTCTGCTGGATATTTGTCTGAACAGGAAGTGGGCCAGACGCATATGCCAGAGCAAAGAAAACATGAGCTCATAGATTCTTCTGGTCCCAGGCTAGCTTGAACTACCAATTTGTCAAAGAACAAAACTGTCATACTGATCATTTTGCAAAAATAATAGAATATTAATTCTCAATGAACATCTTTGTACAGTTTTGAAGCCGTCAATTATAATTAACATTTCCAATGAATGCATTTGTTGTATCAGCTTATAACTGATATGAATAAGGGGGTGGTAGTTAAGGGGTTAACCTGCAGCCCATACCCTTGAGCCTTCACTTGGGTCTGTACTCCAGTCACGATGACCTTGTTCCAAAAACGAGCACAGAAAATAGGTCTAAACAAAGGTTGTGTTTGGCGCAGTACAGGAGCCAGCTAGAGGTAGCGGCCTGTGATTTTCTCTGTTGTCCTTGACGGCGCTTTCTCAGCTAGCCGATGATGAGCCAATGCCAGTGTATCCCGCACTTCTGAACGGCTGCTATTACATTTACGTCTTCGTGTTTACATATTTGTGAGAGCTCATAATGTCTGGGTAGGCTGAAACTCTGGCACTGTTTACTCATTTGGATTTTGACAGGGTGAGTTGTTGAGCAGCAATACATGGCACACCCACTTCAAGTTGTAGGGAATGATTATGAAAACATTTCCCACACATTAGTCAAAAGATATGTTATGAGCAATTTTCACAATATTTCACACAAAGCAGAAAAAGCAGTCAAAATAGTACCGCACGGATACAGACATGGATACAGAACTTGCACTTCATGGAATAACGAATAATAATAAACCAAATTATAAATCGTATTTAGTGAACAACTTTAAATATTGTATCACTTGCTCACTGGTAATGCCGAAACATATGTCACGAATACGTATTCAATCCTGCAACATTTCAAGGTCTTTCTAGCCTCGCAGGAACCACTGGCCTATGGTCGCCATGGTGTGTAGAGCACAATCTATTCCCTCCCCAGCCTCCACTGACCTGACGTAGGCGATGAGGTACCAGATGGCGCCGAAGAACAGCCACGTGACGGCGTAGGCCATGACGAAGACGAAGAGCGAGCAGCGCCAGTTGAGGTCCACCAGCGTGGTGAAGATGTCCGTCAGGTAGCGGTAGGTCTCGCGCATGTTGCCGTGCTGCACGTTGCAGCGGCCGTTCTTCTCCACGTAGCGCTGGCGCTTGCGGCGCTTGCGGCCTGGCGATCGCGAGACCGGGGGGGGGGGGGGGGGGTGGAGTGGAGTGGGAGGAGGAGGAAGAGCAGGAGTAGGAAGAGGAGGAGGAAGAGGCGGAGGACGGGAGTTTGTTACACGTCATGAGGACAAACTGGAGGATGACACCTAGAAATGTACCTCAAAGAAAAAATGTATCAGTATTTAAAGATTTTCTTTTTTCAAGCATTGCAGTACATGTTTTTTTTATTTTATTTGAGGTGAGCATTGGTGTTCAAGAGGCCATTGGCATGGCTAGCTGGAAATAGTCTGTGGCGAATGCGGCATAGCGAAGAGGAGGAGGATGAGGAAGAGGAAGAGAGTTTGTTACAAACCATGAGGACCAGAAGGACACTTCTAGAAATGTAATACACATATTTTTATTTATTTTTATCAATGCATTGCAGTAATTATTTTTATTTGAGGTGTGTGTTGGTATTCACGAGACCATTGGCATGGCTACCTGGAAATTGTCAATACGGAAATTCTTTTTTTTTCATTTCGTTTTTCAGATGATTTTGAAAAGAAAAAGGGTAGGATGGTCTTAAAGCTGCCAACGGTCATGGAAGATAAGGTATGAAGGCAGCTTAGCGGCATGAAGCAGGAGAAGGTGTGCAAGAGAAAAGAGCGAGATGGAGAGAGATATGTGCTCAGCCCGCCAGCCTTGTGACAAAAGGCAAGCAAAAGCAATTGAAATTCAAGAAAAGAAATTAAAATAAATAAATAAATACAAGACTACGCATCTCGGATGGAAAACAAATAAGGAGGAATACCATGGAGCACTAGAGTGTAGCGGGAGAGTAAAAAAAAGAAAATATTTATCTGCGTCTCCTTCAAACAAGTGGTACCTTTCCTCAAAGGAGACAGACACCCAGTTTAAATCTGGATCATGCTGTTTCCGCCGTTGTTTTGCCAGTGAGAACAATGCCTGCTCTAGTTTGCCGTGCGCCACAATGTGCGATATGTTCTTAAAGACCCCCTGCGATCAAAAACAGGCTTTTCTTTAATTTGTTTGGAAGCATTTCTTTAATACGTTTGGAAGCGTAGCTCTGAAATAGAGAGATAATTTCATGTGCAGAACTGGTCCGCAGGGAGCCGCTGGAGCAACATTTGTGACGTGATATAGAATTAATTAAAGTCCAATATTCCATTGTATGCAAATTGCTGGTCAGGTTTGCCTCTAGGTGGTCTCAAGCCTCTTCCGTTCCTAAGCACTACGTCACCATTCGACTCATCCTGAACGTCTGATACATAGAACAAGTGAAGCCATGCAGCATCTACAAGAAAGTGAGGACACGATTCTCATTGGCTGTCAGCATTGTCAATGAAGACGAGAGAGAGAGAGAGAGAGAGAGAGAGAGAGAGAGAGAGAGAGAGAGAGAGAGAGAGAGAGAGAGAGAGAGAGAGAGAGAGAGAGAGAGAGAGAGAGAGAGAGAGAGAGAGAGAGATGCCTTCTGTATCCAGATGTGTGTGTCTCTGCCGGTCTGCAGGTGTGGTACCAGTCCGGGCGTAAGAGCTCCAAATCCCTGGTCATTTCTATCCGGAAGCAATAACGGCATGGCTTGTAAAGTGTGAGTTGTAGTCTTAAGTTGGCAACTTAAGGACTACAACTATAATGGAGCCCCTTTGCAGCGCAAGACAGTTTAATGAATGGAGTGATTGTCGGCCGGGCCAATCGATAGCTTTTTGGCTATTGTAGGCGAGCTCACATGTAGACCGCGTGGTGAATCGCTACGTCACCTTGAGTACACTTCACCATTCTTTTAACGTCTGAATATGAAACTGAATAATAGAGGAATTTATATGCTGTTAGTTATTTCCTGGGAATAATATTGTAAAACTAACTTACCGGTGGGGACAAAAGATAAGGGGGGGGGGGGGGGGGGGGGGGGGAGAAGGGGCCACACAACTCTGTGTTGAAGTGACAAATTATAGGGACGCCATGCAAAATGCCACTACTAAATTTAGACTATTCTTTATAAGCACTCCCACTTTGCATGCTTCTGTAAGAAAGTAACACAACATGAGATGGGATGCTTTTGCCCTGCTAGTTGTATTATATTGAACGCTGCAAAGAATATTCTGGATTGTCTGGTTAATGAACTTTTTTTTTTTAAAGCTGGGATGGGAAACAGCTCTAATTCATTTAAAGGTCAGCTCACAGTCAGAAGGAATGGAAGGACACTGGAGAATGTGCCAAGAGTGGATATCACAACTATTGCAGTCAGGAGAAGAGAAAAGATGTGCACACATGTGCCCCAGTGTAACCAATACACAGAGTGTGAATGTGGAGGGGAGAGAGTGAAAGAGAGAGCCAGAGCTAGAGCCAGAGAGAAAACGTTATGTGATACTTTTTAAGTGCAAGTGGTACATATATAACACCGATATGTGGCTTTGCTTGGGAGAGACAGAAGGACAAAAGACAGAGAAGGACAAAAGACAGAGAAAGACCAAAACTAGACCAAAGGTGATATTTCTGGGGTATTTGTTATCTGGGCTACACGATTTTGGGGGCCTTTCATTATTTCCTCAGAAGAAGTATATCTGGCCTCTGGGAATAGTGCTAGTATATGTGCTTTCATATAAATACTCATGTTAATTTGGAAATGAAAAAACAATACTTTTCTTTCCCTCAGTGCAGCCTTTAAACCTAATATGTAGATAGCATCATTAAACCATGTCTATTTGACAAAGCACCAAGTCATCATGAAAATAACATTGGATTAGGGTGCTACCCAAACCCAAGTCGCATATCATGTGTTAATGATATCCAATCAAACATTATAGCCTTGCGGAGTGAACTCGACTACACTGGCTTGTTGCACATGTCCTGGAACATTCTGGACCTGGGATGTTGCCAGCAGTGCTTAACTTTGAGGTCAACAACACACGTTGCATATGGGGTCGGAGATATCTAATCAAATATAGATATTTGATGATATAATGATATCATTTAAAAGGTTTGAAAGGTCTTGTATATATAAATAGAGGTCCTGTATATACAAACAGACTGCATGCCTACAGACTTGTACAGGCAAACTACAATGACTCACTTAGTGCGGTGCAATGTGAAAAGAAAAACGTGTGCAGAAACAGATGCAGCATACAAATACGTGCAAAAAGTTGGGCCCGCAAAACTTTTAAGAAGGGAAAAAGAGGGGCTCATGGGCCAATCCCTGGACCTGAACCTGGGGGTTCATTCAAAGCATGGGTATGTGTGTGAACAAGCCATGCACTCAGGGGCACTCACCCCAGCCGAAGCGACCCCTCTCCTTCTCCACCACATGAATCTTCTTGGGCTGCTGCGTGTTAGCGTTAAGCTCGCGCTCCGCCAGTTTGGACTGGAATGACCTCTTGACCTTGGCCAAGGGCGGTGCGTCTTCCGCCTCCACTGCTGCGTCTGCAGGCGATGGGTCTGTCTCCGTGGTAACCACGTGGCCAAGCTCCTCGGATAGGTTTAAGACTCCCGGGATGGCGGCGGCGGTGGTGGTGCTGGTGGTGGTGCTGGTGGTGGTGGTGATGGTGGGGAGCAGAACGGAGGACTCCCCCTTGGTGGCCTGGTGGTCCGGCCCGTCCCCCCCTCCTCCATCCAATGGCAGGGAGAGGGACTCAGGACAGGCGTGGAAGACAGAGTTCTCTAGTGCCATAATGACGTGTGTGTGTGTGTATGTGCGTACGTCCGTGCGTGTATGTGTGCGTCTCTCCCTCTCTCTCTCTCTCTCTCTCTCTCTCTGTATGTGTGTGTTCTTGAGTGTGTGTCCAAGTGTATAGTTGTGTTATTAATGGTCCTCTTTTATGACCGGCGCTGTCCGGTGGTGACTGCTTGCACCATTTGTTTTCCTCGAAAGAGACCCCTGGAACATAAAAAAGGGGGCGGAGACAGAGGGTAATTTGACATTGTTGCCATTGATTAAGTGTTGCTCCTGTCATGTTGATTCCCCTGACTCATTGGTAATGCCGTGACACGTGGTTCTCTGAGAATTCTCCCTCATGCGGCCCTTTTCGTGAGCTCCGTAGCTTATAGACTGCCGCATGCTGACTTGCCCTTTTGGAAATGAACTACTACACCTACGTCTGTGCTAATTCATCACTTCTATGAGCCGATCAGCGGATCATGCTAACGTAAGGGAGTGAGTGAAAGAATTATAAAGAGGAAACAATACTGTGAGAAGAGATGACGACTATGCTTTTCTTTCAGTCCTCTCTCAGGGGAGTAGTGTGGAAAAGATATGCTCAATAAGAATAGTACTTTCAGTACTTTTAGCTATAGTACTATTATAATACTATAGTACTATTATAATAGTACTGTGTACAGTATATAGTACTTTCAGTCTTGCATGTTTCTGTCATGCAAGAGCAGAGGGTCAGGCCTAATATAAGTGCGTGTGCGAAAGAAGAGGAGGTGTGTGTGTGGGGGGGGGGGGGGGGGGGGGGTAGACTCTGCCTATATAATCCTGATAGTGTCTGAAATAGACTATTAAAGCCACTGGCCACTCTAATTTAGTTGCCTTTGAAGATATGAGGCCATTGCTAAGCAATAGGACGCGTACTGGGGAAACTGGTATCGACAATCAGCATGACGCATTATTACGCATGATAGATGTATAAAAATAAACCCATACAGTCACCTTGTCTGCCAGACAACTCGCTAACGTTACATTAACAACGCTCGGTTACCACGTTATCACACACGCACACGCACACACACACACACACACACACACACACACACACACACACGCGCGCGCGCATTGTTAACAAGGTACCAAGAGGCCTAAATAGCTTACCTGTTCAGCAGCGAAACACCATGCAGAGGAGAGCTTATCGGTCAACAACGGACAATGTGACGTAAGTGCGAACAAGAATGGCCACTTTTGCGTCAATTACATCCATGTCTTCTGTTTACCAGTGCTCTGTTCGGGTGGGCGAGCGATGCAGCATCACGGTTCACCCCCCTGTCCGCTTCTCCAGGAAACAAAGGCAATCGCAGAAGCGACCGCTCCGTGTTTTGTTTTTTAATTCCAGGAAATCCCTAAATGAATAAATAAACAAATACCGAAAAGGTAGAAAATATCAGGCAGAATTATAATGGCAGGCTCAGTAGGCTTAAACCTGTGCCCGGCTGCAAATGTGATAAATGGTGGTCAGGCGATAACCGAGGACAGCATCGTTCCCCTCATCTGAGACTATAAACTCGCCGGCAGCTGCGCAGGTAGCCAGGACCGGAGGATGCTGTCTCAAACCCAGCCCCTATGAATATTACGCTTATTGGAGTATAGATACAATTCTTCTGCATAGATTTTTTCATTAATTAATAAAGGATTTTGTTGACTTTTTGGAATGTATAGGCCTATACATGCTTGTTGCATATTGTGATTGTTGATTAATTACTCCAGTCGTTTTTCGTTATTTCTAATAATAAACACACGATTTCAATGTGCTCTGATCTTTGAGAGATGTCCTAAAACATGATCTATCACTGTTAAACACAGTCTAAACTGCACTGTTTTATAATCACTACAATGGATTATTGGATGATAGTTTATTTGCACGCCGACCACTAGGCGACAGTGTAACCATTTTTCTCCTCACTTTGTCCCACCAATCAAAACATTCTATGCGGTTAGTCTTCCTCTTTCAAGATGTCGGTGTACGGGCCAGTGGTGAAAATTCACCCTGTTGTTCTTGCTTCCATCGGCGACTCTTATGAGCGTCGAAATGAAGGGGCCAGCCGTGTCATCGGAACATTATTAGGTAGACTGTACATTTTAAATACGGTTGGCCTTCTAGCAGATTGAGAACAGTGAAAATAAGTGATGGGCAGCTAGCTGGTATTAGCTCACTTGCTAACGCATGTTCTCTGTTTCATTGCATTACATCTGGACGGCCAGTTAGCAGATGCGAGCTAACAATGCCTATTAACTCAAACTGCTGTTTCTCGTTATTCGTTAAATGCGAAACATATCTGCCGTCAAAGCAACAGTTCTAGAACTAATTTGTTGTATCGCTTAGCGGGTTTTAGGAGTCAATCGTGCGGCGCTATTCACCTGCAATTGTCTAACGTTAGCCGGTAGGTCGAGTTGAGCCATACTAATAGATACTATCCCCACTGTCCTTGCAGGCACCATCGACAAGCACTCTGTGGAGGTGACCAACTGCTTCTCTGTCCCCCACAATGAGTCGGAGGATGAGGTACGTTATTGCTGAAAGATGAATAATTGTATTGTGCTTTTACATCAGAATGCATTATGGGAGTTTGTTTGCTATACTCCGCCGAGTAACGTTAACGTTAGAGAGGACTCGAGCTGTACAACCCTGAATAACGTTACACGTAGGTATATACCACAACCTAGGCTAATGAAATGTTAGTTTGATTTGCCACGCCTTGCATGAGAAACGCTGTGGTCAAACAACAATGTCTTCCCATAATGGAAAATAATTTCACGATTAATGACTAAACAAGCTTAAAAAAAACCACCATTACCTGCAACACAATAACTAACTTTCCAATGCTTCGAAAATGGAGGTGGTCGTTGTAACTTTGTTATTGCCAGAAAACCAATTGAAGCATGGTAACCTAACTAACATAAGAACAGAGACATGTCATGTTATTGCCTTATCGCTGGGCCTTAAGTTGATTATTGATTTTATGAATATAATTTGGAAACCGCCATGTACATTTTCTAACTACAGGTTGCTGTGGACATGGAGTTCGCCAAGAACATGTATGAGCTCCACAAGAGGGTGTCGCCCAGCGAGGTCATCATTGGATGGTGAGGAGAGGCATTGTCTTCAAAGTTCTAAAGGAGAAACAGTACATTCTGTGTTATCCATGTTTTTTTTTAACTTAACGGTTTTACTGTTCACCCTAACACATCTGACTAATTTTGAACAGGTATGCCACCGGATTTGACATCACAGAGCACTCGGTGCTGATCCATGAGTATTACAGCCGTGAGGCTACCAACCCCATCCACCTCACCGTGGACACAGCCCTGCAGAGCGGCAAGATGAACATCCGCGCCTATGTCAGGTATGTCAGCTAGACTTTTTAGTGGTCGCATTTGTTTATAAATGTTAGTTTCTTTTCCCCTGTCAATAGGAAATGTGTAAATCGATTGATTAGGGACGTGTTCATCTATTGATTATGTAAATATGAAGCCCTATTTAGTTTTTATTGCGTCAAAGTAACCAGACAACAGCTAATTCATAGAGCTTGTAAATCTATGTATTTTCTTCTATTATTTATTTTACTGCTCTTTCAACCCCAGTAGCCAGCTGTATATGTATATATTTCATATATCATTATTTAATTTCCCCCTCATTTGAACTGTTTCCCTTTTCTGTAATTGCCGCTGTAACACCTGAATTTCCCTCATGGGATTAATAAAGTGTCTTCTTATTGTTGTTTTGGTACAGCGCTCAGATGGGCGTGCCAGGCAAGACGGTCGGTGTGATGTTCACCCCACTGAGTGTGAAATACATCTACTACGACACCGAGAGGATAGGCGGTAAGAATGCGTAACACCAATGCCTCTTCTTTCCACTAAAGCTGCTTTAAAAAAAAAAGTATACTTGGACCGCTTAGTGTGTGATACATGTATTTACTTAGACAAAAGTCTACTCTGTTGTTATTGGCTGATGATGAAGTTGTAGGGTAGTAGTTTTTCTCATGCGCTAGTGCTGTGTGTTCCAGTGGACCTCCTGCAGAGGACGCGTGTGACTCCCAGCCGCACCAAGGGCCTGACCTCGGACCTGTCGCAGGTGGCCAGCTCAGCATCCAGGGTGCAGGACATGCTCGCCACCGTTCTCACCTACATTGAGGATGTGCTGGTAAGTACCCTCAAAAGGGGAAAAAATTGTGAGTCACCAAGAATGAGTTGATATGGTGTGACACAAATCACTGTGTAGGGATTTGTCATTTGTAAATAAAAACAAGTCAGCATAGTACTTATGAGTTTTGCTAGTGTAGGCTGAATGACTTTCATTAAACAGAATTAAATTTGTTATGTGTATTTTTATTTATTTTATTAATATCTGGCAACACGGGTACTGGCTGTAGCATTATTGTTGAAGCCAGTATTTTGACTTGGCATGTTTCCTGATGACATATCGTTGTCATTTTATTATTTAGTACAGTACATTTGTTACATATAGCTCCTTTAACAATAATATGCCAAGATGCAGAAGCCTCTCCATCTTGGTATCTATGCAAAAAGGTATGTACACCTTTACTTTGTTGCCGCAAGGTCTAGGAAAAGTACAATTGCAATAATTCCAAACGAAAAGCAATTGACAATTGTCAAACTATTGGAAGTTTGAAGCCATCCCGCAGTGATACATTATTTTTAACTCGAAAATATATAGATTGCCAATCTTCCTCGGTGTGGAGTTCACCCAAAGATCAGACTTTACGATCATCAGAAAATGCAGAGCTATATCCATCTACAGCCCACTGTAAAACTGAAAAATGTACCTATTGGGGTGCTTTCTACCCTTCTATGCAAGTGCACACAATTCACGGTTTGGAAATAATTTTGGAGCCCTCTAGACCGATGACAAGGGTGATATTATTTTGTTGCCATACTGACTGCATGGCCATAGCAAAAACTAAGGCCAGCTAATAAACCTACCAACCAAGAGCAACGAATAAACCTCCCAACCTTCATGGCATGCCCAGGGGTGGTCACACATCTTCGTAGTAAATCAGAAAATGTTGGATATCAAAATATGCAGTTGCTTCATTTTTAGCTCCCATTTTGACCTTTTAGTTAGTTAGTTAGTTACATTAGATACCACAGACAATGACATAATCTAATAAACCTCCCAATTAATCTAGCCTGGGAACCAAACGAATCTGCAATGTTTTATTTGCTCTGGCATATGCGTCTGACCCCCCTCCGGTTCAGTCAGATTTCCAGCAGACCTGGCCCGGGTCGGGCCAATCACAACTGTTTGTCTAATATGAGGCGGGAAACGATGACTGCACCGAGGAGCGACCTATAGGCGCTGTTGAGCCGTTTTCATAAACAACAAAAGTGGCTGCTGCTGATGTGTCACATGCTATGTTGGTGTGATTGGCCGTAGGTCTATCAAATTGTGTCTAGAGGCATTTATGTTGGCGCCCTTTGGAAATCGAAATGAACTGAGAGGTTCCAGACTAATACACATTTGCTAATTAGTCAGGGGATGTCAGGCTACAATTAATCAGCTCTTTCAAACCCATCAGTATTTCTTTTAACAATAAGCTGTACTAGTTTATTAGTAAAGCAGTGTCAATGTGACATAATTGCTAGATAAGTTGCAATTGTATCCTGTATCTGTATTCACATATACTCACTAAACTAGTTGCCTAAACTAGCCGGACTAGCTATGTACAAGCACAATGGATTGGGAAGTATTACAATGGTTCATTCACATTCACATTCCTCCTTGTACCAGTGGCTGAGTCAAGTTGTTGATATGCTTCCTCAGTCTGGCAAGGCGACAGCGGACAATAGTGTGGGTCGTTTCCTGATGGACCTGGTCAACAAGGTGCCCACCATCTCTGCAGAGGACTTTGAGACCATGCTGAATTCCAACATCAATGTGAGTGTTCACGTGTTTTCACTTGTGCAAAACATTATACATTATAGTAGCCCGCTTTCTATATCCCACATTGCGATGTGTTTAGCCGAATGTGAGTGCCGGGCGAAATGGCAGTGACCTCAAACAGTGTTTGAGGTCACTGCCAGTCAAAGGTCACTGACCTCAAACAGTGTTTGAGGTCATGCAACTTATTCATAACTTACTCAAACATAACATGTTTTTTATTAAAATAAAATCCCCAAAATGATTATTATTGAGTAAACGCTCCAATAACTGACAGGTTTTTTACATCTCTTATGATATTGTCAAATCTATGGCTGTAGGCCAGTACAGTACAGCAGATCCCATCCTAACATTACTGTTGCCATCAGTGAGATTGTTCTAGTCTTGTGAGTCTGAGTTAAACCATCTGTGTTTTCTGTGTTTTAGGACCTGTTGATGGTGACATATTTGTCCAACCTTACCCAAGCTCAAATCGCCCTGAATGAGAAGCTGGTGCTTCTCTAAAAGTTGGAAGAATGTCCTTTTTTTTTCTTCTTTTTTTTTTTGGAGTGGTTAATAATTTAAGTTTTGTATACTTTTTCGTGATGCGGCAAATAAAGATATTAAACATCCACGTATGTATGATATTGTTTGTTATTTATAATGTAAAGTACATGCAGTCGACCTTTGTTAATTTGACTGCTAGGATGAAAGTTAATCTTTAATAGACTATTCGAACAGTATGAATGTCATTTAAACAGTGATATTCTGCTTTATTGAAATGTGAACTTGATGCTGAAATGATTGACTCAAGTGTAAACTGTTCAATTAGGGTTTAATAAGAGTAGATAAATATACATAATATCTGTTCATTTAATCAAGTTTTAAAGCCCTTGAGACAGGCAGTGTCCCACCTGACAGACAATTAATGCTAGTGCAAAAGCCAAACTGAAGGAGTCAGTATAGTACCGCGGTAGAAAACTCAAATAGTTGTATTCTTGCAGCATGTCGACTCGGTATTCGTCGCAAATCCGTGATTATGGTTTGGGGTCCGAAGGGCTGTCCTGTTTTTTTCCGGGTCTCACCAACTTATCAAGGGCAACAGAACCCTGCAGTGCCCAGTCATACACAGAGTCCCCAGTGGACTTCCCGATCGCCACCGCTTGTTCCGGGTAGTAGAGGGTCGAACCAATGGCAACCATGCCGGCAGGATAGACAATCCTTTTTATTCTAGAGCCTCTGGCAAGAAACAATCCCACCACACCGGCGAAACCAATGATTCCAGCTCGGGGGTAGAAACCTTCCGGTGGCTGTCTTAAATAAGCACAGACCTCGTTACCAAAGCGGGTGACCCGTTGAACTTTGGGTCTTATGTTTCCGTAGACGTCTTGACACCATGTCGAGTAGGGCTCCAGCGATGTCCTGAGGCTGGCGATACCGTTCTCCAACTGGCCTGCCTCTGTCTCCACATATCCGAACGTTTCTTTTGGGGTAGTATACAGAGATAGGTCATCTCTGTCTACTACTATGGGAACGGATTTTTTGTCCTCTGTGGCAGCGAACACGGTGGGCAGCATTTGACTTGTAGTAGTAGCGCCTGTCACCTTGAGTCTGATCTGAGCGGTGCAGTCCCCGAGTCCATGCGTAAAGTACGGTGAGTGGGCAAGTACAAAAGACACAGTGATTATCTCGCTATTATTTCGCAATACTATTAAACGTATATGAATAAAATAAGTAATAATTTAGAAATATCCATAGTGAAATAAAGTATTAAATAAAATAAAAAATATATTTTTGAGGATGTTTTGTGAAATGAGGCAGTGACGTACATTTGGTTTCTATGGCAGCCAGGAAACTGCAATGAGCAACACAGTTTTTTTTGTACTAACGTGTTCGTTTAGTAGTATTTTAATTAGTCTGTTTGCGTTGGGAATGGAGAGTCAGGGATTATCATCATTTCAGAGTTTGCAGGCCCTTTCTACCTTGCTGTCTACTCAACAGGGTGATGAAGAAGAGGATCCCAAAGTAAGACACAGACAGTGCTAAACTTTGTCTACTTAAACGCAAACGCTGGTGAACATTAAAAGTAGCCTAATTGACATAATGCAGAAGAATAACTAACCATAATTCCTTATAACAGAATGTGAGAGGTTGTGCGCGCATTGGACCTGGAGACATTGGCCCCCCACCCAAAACCAGCAATGAACAACAGGGTAATTTTTAGTTTTTGGCGAAAAAATGGAAATGTGTTACTATTTGTTTATCTGTGCTGTGTATTTTGTATGTCATTAAGACACATTTTAGTAATCTACTCCACTGCTATAGGTGAATATAACTCTTTTAGGGACGCTTTATAATTTCACTCACATCTTTGTCTAACCAACATTCTATTTACCAGTAGTGTGTGTGGTGTTCCCAATTGCATATGGTTCTCCAAAATGACAGTGTCCAGTGCTTACATTAAGAAGAACAGTAAAGATATATGGAGTGAGGAGGAGGTAACTGAGGGCTCCCACTATGATGACTTGGCAGATCCACGACCACAGCCAGAGTAAGACAACCTGGCCATTGGAATATACATTAAATACATGCTGATGTAAATGATCTCACATGCTCTAATATTACAAACTATTTTATTGATTTTTAACCATTTGTGAATTGTAATTTAATTTATGCAAAACAAATGATATATCACAACCGATCACACCCTCAGAAAAATGCAAAACCTTTAAAATGTACACAATATTCAACGTCATCTAGACATGAGTCCACAACACAAGACAAAACGATGTATGTAATTATGTGGTTGTGAGGGTTAAGCCTTTTTTTCTGTCATCTTTCTGTAACTTTGTGTGTTGCGGTGTGCGTGTGCTTGTATGACTCTGTGCAGGTATGAAATAATACTGAAGCAGAATGTGGGGACAGAAGATGTCTTCTTGGGGTTGAGTGGGAAGGACCCATCGTCCATGAAATGCGAGGCCATGATGGTAAGAACACCACCCCACCCTGGTGCTATCTCTCTCCTCAGGATTCCGTTAGAGGGCCTCTTTTTCTTTACCACCAGGTCTGATGTGCTTAGCCCTTACCAGCCATGCACCCTAGTCTGTAAATCATCCTGAATATCTATTTTGTTTCACATCCTAATTCATTCTGACGTTATTTCGGTCTGAGCCGTTCTTCAGAGAATGGGGGGGTGGCTTCCACCTAAACCAATCACTAAGGGGATAACGATTCTGCAAGTCATGTTGCTCTCTGTTGATTTTTTTGCAGATATTTCTGGCTCTGAACTTTTGGGGGGGGGGGGGGGGGGGGGGGGTGCCCTAGGCAAGATTTTTGGGGCCCTGTGGCTAGTAGCACTGACCTTTATCACAGAGTACTTAGAGTACCATAGTGTGTTTCATGGGCTTCTTGAAACACATCTTCCTCTCCCCCTCTTCAAGTGGCGGAGGCCGCAGGTTGTGCAACACACACACACACACACACACAGCAGGAGCTCTGTACTTGCCTCTTTTACAGATGTTTTATGCATGATCTGTCTAATAAAATGACCATCAGATCAATCATAATCAACGGTGGGCCCCGCGCAAAACCGTTGTCGGGAAAGCCAACTCTGTCTTGGGGGGAAAGAATGTCCTTGATGAACGTATATTAAGTATTAAACTGTAACTGTACTGTAATTATGTCTGCTCTCTCTCAGATAAAAATAAAACTACCAGAAACCAAAGCAACCGATGTTGTCCTGGATGTAAAGGAGAAGTTTCTCGATCTGAGGACGCCGAAATAGTAAGGGCACACTATCAAAATGGCAGATTTGTATTCCATCACTATGAATTTTCTAAGACCCATTCTGACTACTTTTATTGTATAATTATTGTGACTGAAAAATTGTGGTGACCTAATGTCAAACAATTCCGACTTTAGTTCACCGAATTGTCTCTAAATGTATAAGAATTGTGAATTTCATTTGCTCCTTAAAAAATGGGAATTCAGTATTCACATCTCACAGTTGTGACATAATATCTCAAACTTATTTTGTAGTTTTTAGTCAACTCAGAATTCAGCCTCATCATTGTGAGAAAATATAGGATTCCTTTACCATAATGAAATATGTAAAGAAATAAAAAAGAATATATATATATATATATTCAGAGTTTGGTCACAATTGTTAGAAATGACCAAATTCAAAATTGCTTCTAGGTTGTAATTGCAAGAAGATAAATCCATAATTATGATATAATGACTTAGAATGTTCGCAAATAAAAAAGGATACAGTACTATCAATTGCCAGTGACTGAATAATTAACTTCATTCTATAAAGTAAAATGCTTTGACTGAGCTTCATGTGGTCTCTGATTAAGACGGTACTATCTGTCAATTACATATTGTGCATGCATTAGCTTCCATAGCTGTCAGATATCACAGATATAACCCTGTCATACAATATTATCGTATGATTTTTTAAGTATTACAATACTATAATAGACCATATTTTTTCTATTTCGGTTCTCTCCTCAGTAAACTGGGTCTTCATCTTCCCCATCCAGTCCACTGCCGGGAAGGCAAGGCTCAGTTCTTCAGCGATAGAGCGGTACTGGAGGTATCTCTGTTGATGAACCGACCCATGGACTTTATCAACTTGCAATAGCTATTGAAAGTAGTGCTCATTGGCGGTTTTACACTTGAGGAAATCCTATTAAATGCTCTGTTTAGAAAAATATAGGACTTAAGAGTCGAAATGTCCGAAATGTTTTGTCATGCAATGAAACCAATAACACTTTATTTGAATAATTGTGAAATGTGGCTATTTTTGTGCTGATGATGTGTATCGAGTCCTAATAAATTGCTTTTGTTTGTTATTATATCATCAGTATTTGATTATCACAATTGGTAGACACAATGCCAAACCGAATCCGATATCATTTCTATTCCATAATATTTGCTTCATCATGAGCATCCTTCTCCAAGGCGCCTCGGGTTGGGGGCGTACCACGCCTCCGTGTATCATTACCGCAGCAGCAGATGTAGTGGTGGGGTGATCATGTGACGCGTGCATTTCCGACACAACAATACAACATCGTATCGTTACAATCCACGGCCCCACTCCCCACGCCTTTGCTCTCGGTATGGCGGACGGCGAGAGGTCTCCGCTACTGTCAGATCTAGGAGATGGTGCGCTCGGCAGCGGGAACGGCGGAGTGTCTCCCGGAGCAGCACCCTACGGTGCGCCCAACAAACCACAAAGTGAGTATCCATGGGGCGCTCCGCCCGCCACCACCCGAGCCTATCCTCCACTGACTTGGCATCCTAGTTAGCATTGCTAGCTTAGCTGCTGTGACAGCGACAAAGAACCGGCCTGGTTGCACAAATGTGCTCGTATCAAGCAACCCGAAATTGAGAAATTGTGACTTTGGACCATACGATACTATTGAGCGTATATGTGGTGCACGATTTACAACATATACATCGGCGATAGAAGCTGTGCTTGCTCATCTAATCCACTTGGTTCTCGATGTTAGAAATGGTAACCTAGAGAGCTGCTATGCTAACTCCACCTTAGCTCTGCGTGGCAGCATGATCCCAGTTTGACTATTTAGTGATGCAGCCCAGCTGTTGTATTGCAACAATTTTAACAATTGGGGGTTCACAGTAATGTGGGCGTCATATGTTTAACTGTTAAAACGTCTGTTGATAGGACAGATGAGATGCTTGACATATTGCTGTAGGACTTGTAGGAAAAACGAATGTCAATCTAATTTGACTGGCATTTTGTAAAATACTGAACCTCCTTAGCTGCCGGATGACAGTTTTGATTATTGTTTGGTCATAAGAGTAAGGATACGTATACATGTGTACATATATGTATACACGATTCTTTAGCTTTCCTGCGTTCAGTTTTTATCTTTGGCTTGTCAGAAAGGCCCATGGATCAGTAAGGGTCAACTGTTGTGTAACAGTATTAAAATAGGTGTGTCCCACTTGACTACAGGTGTACCTTCTGTTCTCTTCTGACTGTTTACACATTCATTCATTCCAACAACAGGCCCTATCAGCATTCCACCAGCAATATATTTACAAAGCTCCTTTCACATACACTGGACCAAATCACATTTTCTTGTTAATCCCAATTTAGGTCACTTGTCGTGAGAATTAACTCTAGCCAGAGAGCAGCCGTCCCTCGTGAGTCTGGATCCCTGATTATTCCTTCGTAGTAGGTGAATGGTGTTCTCTGTGTGCTCGTGTCCACTCTCTTTCCACTGTCACGGAATTCATCGGACTGCACTAGCAATAGTTAAAAAGGCTGCATTGGCTGTCACATAGGTCTACTGTCCATCTACTTGATGCAATACTATAAATGCATGTCTGTAAATCCAGTTCCAAAAAGCCTCGGGTGAATCTTCTTACTCAAGGATTGACTTTCAGCAGTTTTGAGTTGTCAACTTGTTGTAATTTCCCCCCCACTCCCCATCTTCTCTCTGCAACACGTGGAAGGTGTCAACAGGGTCTTCCTACTAGCTACATATTCGGCAGTCTGCTGTCATCAGAATGTCAAAGCTGAGCTGCCATTGAACAATGTAGAAAAAAAACAGATAATCATTGAGCATTTGATTGTTTGATGTAAGATTGTGGTTTGGTTTGAATCATGCAACATTTGAATAAATGAAAACCAGTGTATAATAACCAGGATATAAATGGTATTGAAGCAAAGAGTGGTATACATCACAGACACAGAGTAAAGTGCGGTGATCAGCCTATATCGCATGTTCTTAACTTGTAATGAGGGGTTTTAAACCTTTTTAGATGGCAGCAAAATCTCACATGTAATCTCGTGTTTCATTACTCTACTTCGAGCTAACCTTGAAACCCCATCCCTCCTGTCTCTTTGTCTCTCTGTCTCTCTCTCTCTCTCTCTCTCTCTCGCTCTTTGTGGGTCCCCCCAGGCTTCCCGCCGTTCCCCAGTCCAACCCAGCCCTCTGTGCTCCTGGGAGAGGACCCTCCACCCTACTCCCCGCTCACCTCGCCGGAGAGTGGCAGCGCCCCCGTCATCAGCTGCCGCGTTTGCCAGAGCCTGATCTCAGTGGAGGGAAAGATCCACCAGCACGTGGTCAAGTGCGGCGTCTGCAACGAGGCCACGGTAGGGTTATCAGGGATCCAGCAGTTCTACGATGTTATAGCAGACCTTCTGGGGGGAGACGGCACAGAGCCTGGGCCGGAAACCAACATTTCAAAGTTTGTTTCATGACAGAGCTATTCTACAGAACAAAACTCATTCACGCAAGTGGTTGAAGCTTTCAGAAGGGGACTTTAATGTGTATTTCTACAGCGGCCAGCCTACGAAGTGCTTTGAAACCTTTACACACACTTTTGTTTTACAGTTTACTAGTGCTGGCTGAGTTTGTATTTGCTGTTAATAGCCAATTACGCGCTTATAGACTCCGCCTCCAGCAACATAATTGGTGAAAACTAGTTTTAATGTCCAATATATGAAAGGAAAGAAAGTGAAAGGCTCCATTCCCCCAGATTTGACATTGTCTATCAATCTTTCGATTATTAATCTAAAATCTGATTTGTGAAACTAATGGTAGGGGGACCAACAACCAGTAAGACTACTACTAATTCATTCACAAATCTGCACATATTACTTGCGAAGATCTTTGCAGAGCTGCCGCATTTACACGTCCATGTCACGTTAATGTGTACATAAGGGGGCAGTACTAACGCTTCCGACCCCAAACGTACATGAACCTACGAGCAGAAACGAAAACGCAATATATCCATGTGAAAAATATGTTGCAAAATGATTCAAATGCTCTGCTGAAAAGTGGTTGTTACTAATACGACGACTACTACTACTAACCCTGTGTCTAACTCTGTTTATAGCGTAAACAACTTTTCCCGTGCAATATGGGCTTAACAGGCCGAGCACCACATATCTGTTTCCTGATCACACTGGAGCCAGGCCTACCTCTCCTATCGCCTCACTCTCTTTTCCCCATTGGTTGTTCTTGGTTGCTCTGGTGGTGGTGGTTGGGGGAAGTTGTAAATAAGAGTGATTTTTCAATTAATTGTATTCAGCTCTATTATAGTTATGTATTTAGGGCTACTCTGACATGATTGCCATGGAAAATTGTTTGTGTCTAGCGATTGGACTAGGCAGCTGTAAAAGGAGCAGCTAGCATAATGGGAGGACCGCGGCAATCTTTAAAGTGGATTGATTATCAGAGACTCTCGTCATATTTCTACATAATATCCTTAAATCACTAAAGTTTCACTCGCTCTTACTGCACTCCCCTGATAGATGAGTGGTCCTGAAATAAGACTCGCCCGCAATGTAAACTAGCTTAATTTCCAGCCCTCCATATGATTGTAGCAACAAAAAAAAACATGGTTATGTAAGATTAAGTGATTAGACAATAGTAGATTAGTAATGAGTCAAGAATCAATCGAGGCTGTAGGCCAGTGGTCACCAACCTTTTTAAGCCCAAGATCCCTAACCTCAGCCTTGGTGAAAGGCAAGATCTACCTATTGAAGTGTTGAGAGAAAAAGACAGCCCAGATTTTACTTTCAACTTGAGGCCTTTTATTTGGCTAATTGTATTTGAATAACATGAAATGCTTTGGTCCAACTTTCAAATTGATGCAACCAAGCAAACACTAACTAGCATTTCAAACAGGCCATAGCTGTCTTGCTTTAAGAATTTCACAATATACCTTCAATTCTAAGTTTCATTATGTAATAATATTCAAACAGAAAAAATTAAGGCATATGGCCTATTTTCCATTTGTATGAGGAAATTATTTTGTTCATAATAGCCAACAACAAAAAATCAAGATACGCATTCAACATTAGCATTTTAGAAAGTAGAACTGTAATGTGTGCTCCGTGGCCTCCGCCATGTTACGTGCCGAGAGAGAGAGAGAGAGAGAGAGAGAGAGAGAGAGAGAGAGAGAGAGAGAGAGAGAGAGAGAGAGAGAGAGAGAGAGAGAGAGAGAGAGAGAGAGAGAGAGAGAGAGAGAGAGAGAGAGAGAGAGAGAGAGAGAGAGAGAGAGAGAGAGAGAGAGAGAGAGAGAGAGAGAGAGAGAGAGAGAGAGATTTAAAACGTAACATTAAGCAGGCATAATGCATTTGTGTATTTCGTTTTCTAAACTACTTTAGTTTTCGTGTTTTTTTTCTAAAATTTTTGGGAGCTACAGGGAAAGTCTCAAAGATCTACCAGTCGATCGCGATCGACGGGTTGGCGACTACTGCTGTAGTCTGTTGATCTGGTGATGCATTAAAAGAGTAATCACAGTCTTAAATGCTAGTCAAAGCTGGTAGTTTATGGTTCTATCCCAGCTGTCTATATGTTTATAGACAAGAAATGTGCCTTTGCATTAACTTCAATAGACTGGAAACAATCGAATAGAATAGAATAGACTGGAAACAATCGAAACAATCGTATCGTGGTGAAATCACAAGAGATTTCACTGTAGCGCTTCCTTAAGGATTGTTAGTGAATTGGCCATGTTCTTATTTTTCTTTCACTCCCTAATATACCTCTCTTTTCTCTCTCCTTCTACGTTCACTGTTCACCTCTCTGTGTCTGTCTGTCTCTCTCACTTCTCCTCCTCTCCCCATTCATAGCCTATCAAGAACGCCCCGGCTGGGAAGAAGTACGTGCGCTGCCCCTGCAACTGTCTGCTCATCTGCAAAGTCACCTCCCAACGGATCGCCTGTCCCCGGCCGTACTGGTGTGTGTTTGTGTTTGTGCGTCTGTTTCCGTGTGTGAGAAGGAGAGCACCGGGAACAACACATGTTGTGTTATCAATGATTTTGTGTTATTTTCTTTACATGTACGTTTGGTATGGTGAGTGTGGACATCGCACATTTGCAGTGCAGAGGAAGACAACGTATAAAGCGTGCCCGAAGGTTCCAGTATGTCAGCAGCAGACACACTGGAACCCTGCCCTGGATCGTGTTGACATGACGCTGAGTCAGCAGCAGAGGGTGCTGTGCACAAGATTGTCTGAATTTATCAGACAAAGGACCATATGTCTGCGAGATTGTTCAAACATAATGATAGCAGTTTTTTTTGGGGGCCTATTACGTATGCATAACTATCAGGCCCCAATCACACGGAATGCTTTTTAGCAACTGGGGGTGGTTATTTTGTAATCGTTAACGGGAACGAAGCGTGTTGCTTGCCGCTTTTATGTTACAGAGCGCCTCACTTTTGTTCTAGGCGTCAACAATAAATGCTCTGCAGTGCGCCTCGTGTTTCACACCCTGCAAACATTTTCGGTGGGATCAGTGTTGCACCTGAGAGTTCCATATTGCCATGGCTCAAAGAAACACGGGCATGATAACCATAAATGTTGTTGGAACACAGAGCTTGGACGTCCCGTCGTCACCTGTGAAAGACGTTAATAGGAAGTTAATAAATTAAAATGGTAATGTTGGCTAGAAAATCAAAAAGGTGTTTAGTTCTGATGGGGATGTCCTTTATGAAAACTCGTCTACTGACCTTGTAGACTGCAAGTGGCACAAGACGAGATAATATTCATCAGCGTGTGCCTTTTCTAGCCACATCTTGGCTTTATAATCCTGTCCACGCGGTCAGTACGTGTGAGTTTTTTTGGGGGCAAGAACAATGCAAGGCGCGTGACTGCTTCTTCATCACATGATGAAGGTCATTAAAGAAAAAAGACCCACATGATGCACAGCACCTTGAAAGGGGGAAACATAGGATGTAGTTTGGCATTGAGAAGTGATAAGGAAGTCGTTGTGGAAAAATACTAAAAGGCTAACGTTCCCGTTGAAAAGTATCCGTTATTCTAATTGCTAATGCGCAATTAAGGACAACAAATGCACAAGGAATGTCTAAAGATAGCTCATGGGTTGCCTGAGATATCTCGCTGCAGTGCATCGGAAAGGGGTAGGGAACCACTAGGAAGTGAGGCAAAAAGATTTGCTTTTGTTCCTGTCCTAGTTCAATGGTAATGATGGTGATGACACATTGCTTTATAGTGCAGAGACAATTGGCTCGACTTGGTGCTGTATTCGGTTATGATAAGTATCCGATTCAGTTGAAATCTCTCAAACAGCAAATAGGCCATGAATGTCTTCCACCCCCGAAGCCATTCTAGCAATTTAGTAGTGTAGAGAGATCGGGATGCATATGCATTCTATGTAAAAAGGTGCTGTAGTTATTTATCTTAGTGTTTATTTTAATTTTTGTATTACATTTAGCACACTGTTGGCAACTTGGAAAATAACAGGATTCTGCCACGGGCTCATAATAATTTATTTAAATTGTCAAGTACAATAAACAAAGAAGTGCACTTTCATATATTACAAAACATTTCTGGCCAAATCTTTGAAAAGCCAAAACATAATCAATAGCAATGAATATCATTAACAAATGGCACGGTCTCCTTCTTTAAAGACAGGTGCATGTTGGCCATTGGAAGCCAGAAGGAACAATGATTATATTTACTTCTAATGATTTTTCAATTTGCTCACAGTATGACTAAATTAAGGGTTGTAGTTGTTGTTGTAAAGGCTGCATCTCAGCCATGCTTGAGTGAAGCATATTTATCAGAAGAAACAGGGAATGGTAGCACCATATTAACATTGCTACTGATTTGACTTATTACTAATTGGGATCAGGGGTATTGTAGTGCCATTGTAACACTGGAAAGCCACGTTGGCCCCTTCTGTGATTGAAGCATAGTTTCAGAATGACAAAAGCAACATAATTTCTTTATATACGAGAGCTAACCAAATGCCTAAGGCTGCTATGGAAGAAGCAGTGGCTTGACAGCTGATCTGATCTGTCATACGCTTCACAAGCAGGAAGTCTGCGCTGTCCAGGACTCCACATCTAACCCATGTAGTCTATCTCATATCTACAAAAAGAAGTTCCAATGTTTCATAGGCATTTCAAATTTTTAGTGTGTGTGTGTGTGTGTGTGTGTGTGTGTGTGTGTGTGTGTGTGTGTGTGTGTGTGTGTGTGTGTGTGTGTGTGTGTGTGTGTGTGTGTGTGTGTGTGTGTGTGTGTGTGTGTGTGTGTGTGTGTGTCCAGTAAAAGGATAATCAACCTAGGCCCAGTGCACCCTGGGCCGGCCAGTCCGGACCCCCAGCCTGCAGGGGCCCGAGTCTCCTGTGGACACTGCAGCAACACCTTCCTGGTAGGC
Organism: Lota lota; assembly: GCA_026745465.1. Taxonomy (NCBI): domain Eukaryota; kingdom Metazoa; phylum Chordata; class Actinopteri; order Gadiformes; family Lotidae; genus Lota; species Lota lota. The sequence continues at coordinate 5,701,456 of JACYXH010000812.1, forward strand.
CTCTTCCCTCCACAACACTCTATACATAACACACACCTCACCAGTTAAGTTAACCAGCTCACAATGGGTTGATCAATACCAAACGTTAAATTCAAAGCCCGCTCCATGCCCCCCTCTTGTTTTTAGGAACGTGCCCATGCAGCATGTTGTAGTTACTCCAATTTTGATTGTACGGTTTCAAGCCACACTTGTAAGTCGCTTTGGATGACAGTGTCTGCTAAATGACTCGATGTAAAAAAGAAAAAGGAAAGTATTGTCGATTTTGTCCATGCAGATCTTTCCTTGCATTATATAAGTTATTCTACTGAGCCATCACTTTTGTTCACACGTATTTGCAATTTTGTCAGTGCAGCCATCACTCTCTTTGTTTAGAACAATAAAATCAACCCCCCCCCCCCCACACACACAGCTCAATCAATCAATATTTGTATCTCTAAATCAATTGTCTTTGGGGAAAGGGTGTGAAAATTCCATTTTGAAAAAAAAGTGATGGCTGTAGCAATAAAGTTGCAGACTGCAAGTTCTGAAAAAAATCCTACAATTCTCCACTTTTAGTATTTGTTGGATTTCTACGGGACACTACAATGTGTCCAACTAGAGCCCACCCCATCAACACACGCAATAAACAATTCTAACAGTAACAACATTGCAGACCTAAAGTCAACAAGTTTTAGATTTTAACATATGTTACATACGCTACAAACATACTCCTAGAAATGTTAAATGTATTATTAGAGCAAACTTCATTACTCTTGTTCAGCAAGTAGCTTCACCCGTCTAAAGATGTCCTCCTTCTCTCTCAGTGGACAGAGTTTACTGACAGGACGTTGGCCCGCTGCCCGCACTGCAGGAAAGTGTAAGTAGCAATGAGCCATTCATCCATTACAGCATCACACACACCCCACCCATTGACCCCCAGAGGGTCCTGATGGATTCATGCAATCATTGCGAGGGTCAAGGCTGTGACACCCGGTGTACCGTGTAGGAGTAGCGCTAAAGAGCTGAAAAAGGTGCACACACACACGCCGCCCTGTAGGGGAGCTGTTGCACCACTCTTCATACACTTTGAAGTTTTGGCTACTGTGCTGCTGAGTATTGATCCCAGCCGGGATTTACACGCGAACAAACAGAAATCTCTAGACAGCTCCTAGCTGCCTTTCTACTGGGCTCGCTGTAAGGAGGGGTAGGGGGTGTTTTGCAGCCTTCTCGCTGACGCTGCAGAGGTGCAACGGAAATCAATCAACATTCGCTTTTCTACATCAAGCGTAGCTGTAATAAAAGTTTGCAGATGAAAAGAGCGAGCTGTTTTCCAAGTCGCCGAAACTTTGGCTCTATTGGTCTGCCGGTATGTTTTTATGTTCCCTTGCTCATTCGTGAGCCGGTGTGCGTTCTCCGCCGTGCTGTCGAGCAGGTGGTCCTGGCTCCATTCCCTCCCTAGCCCCTCATTGATGGTGAATTAAAGGCCGACGATACTGCCACTGACGTATTGCAGTGTTAACATGGGTGTCTTGAGACTTGGATGCTGGATGCTGTGCTGCACATGATCTCAACCACAGATATCGCGGCAATGCGTGTGGCACACATTTTTACTTTTCCTGAAGAGTAAAATAGATGGATACAGGCTTTGCGTTGGGATTCTTGAGATCTTTAGGACATAATAATGGACATATCGTTTTTTTTTTTGCCCCTCCCCTTCGCTGACATCTAAGGTACATCTATCTTGCCGATAGTGCAGGATGGAGTGCAGATCTCCGTGTGCTCCCGCTATAAATCCAAGCGTGTCACCTGTTCAGGAGATTAAATGGCTGCCGCCCTCAACCGCAGCCCTTCCAGTGACCTTTATGAGTGTTTACACACATTTCATAAATGTCACCGGGTTAACAATCCCTGTGGGTGGAAAATATTTCTGTTTTGTGGGGGGAGCCTTGGGTTGTTTTTCTCCTTGAGCTCCAAACCACATTCCCATACCATTCCCATTCCATGCGATGGTACAACTTTATGATAAGGGTACCTTAATTAACCATTAATTAACATTAGTTAATGCAATAATAAGCTTTATTATATAGCATTGGCATAAAGGTTAGGGTTAGTGGGTTAAATAATGTGGAAATGAATTCCTTGATTAACATGAACACCATTAGTAAGCATGAATACATTAGTAAATGATTACTAGACCATAAGTTAACTATTAGTTAATGTTTATTACTGAATCAACTAATGGTAACTAATGGTAAATGAATGTACCCTTATTGGAAAGTGTTAACCATGCGTTTACCATTAAGCTGCTTTGTGGAGCGATCACGCTACACTTTAGCTCCCTTACACCATCCTTCGGAATTAGACTTTATTGCTGGTATGACTTAATGTAAATTACAATTGTTTGTGACCAAAAATCGTTTGAATACAATTGTATGATTAAACCGTTGAATCTGACATGATTAACTTGTTAATACATATTGGATTAAAGTATTCGATTTAGGTAGTATTCAACAGAAAGATAATTTGTAGTGAAAGGGTACTGTCATATGCCTAGTGGAGCTATGGTGCATGTGCCAATCTGTTGGTATTCTCTCATTGATGTTCTCTCCTCACTTTCCCTTCTCTCCCTGCCCCCTCACATACACACACAGCTCTTCTATTGGTCAGAGGTACCCCCGGAGGCGGAGCTTGTGGTGTTTTCTTTTATGCTTGCTGTTCTGCATTGCGAGCGCTGGACTGATGGTGAGTTGATGCCTTCATCTTTTTTCCCACATTCTATAATAATAATTGATAATAGTTGGAGGGTTTTATACTGCATTACCATCCAGTCCCTCCCTACAGCCAGCCTATTGTGACAAATCATGAATTTCAGATTTCGGATGCACAGATAATTGCAATCACTGCAAAATTACAACAGAAAAAAAAGAAATAATTATAATAACTGTATGAATAAACTCCTAAAAGCATTTGAAACGTCCATTCCCGCAACCTTCCCAGACGTTTACCGTAGCCATGCCAGTGTCGGAAGGATGGCAATCTAAACAAAGGGTCGAGTTCTGTTTTTCCCAAAACAAACTTAAGAAAAGTGCTGGCAAATGCGGGCAAATACTTTGTGTCACTGTCGGAGGTCCCCGACGACGGTTGTCAGGGAGAATGTTATGCCCTTGAGTGCAGAGTGACTAATCGCAGGCTTCACACTACATTTACTGGAGCAGCGAAGACAAACTAACCTCCAGGGTGTTTGGAGAACGTTTATTTCTCCGCATATTTCCACCGCTATTTGTTCATTTCTTGGATCAGGGTTGTCTCCCACAGCAATTCGGCGGTGTTTTTTTCCTGTGGTTAATTCTCCTTTGATAAACAGCATCTGCAAGTAGCTCCCTCCTGGCACCGGTACAGAGTTTACAACGGTACAACTGTGTTTCCACTAGGGAGGGAGAGACACACACACACACACACACACACACACACACACACACACACACACACACACACACACACACACACACACACACACACACACACACACACACACACACACACACACACACACACTATCTAATAAACACAAACATGTTACTATTGTCGTCTCACGAACATGTTACTATTGTCGTCTGCAGAACAGATTTTTGACATTTCTTTTGTAACTTTTTGGGTGTATTTTGAGAATGTAGTCATCAGTAGGTTTTTAATTCCATCTTAACAGCCCATGTACTCTATAGCAAGACACAGTCTACACTGCAGTCTACTGTATGTTTGCTAACGCAGGAACATTTCCATGTGAAGATACTTTAGGTTGCTTGCCCTCTCCTGTTCCTCCAAGAGCACCCTGAACATGGGGATCATGGAATAAAGGAATGGTTGTGGTTGATCCACCTGTCTCCGAAACTCACTGAGGTTCTCCAGTGCATCGATTAAAAAAATGCTAGGTTGAGTACAGTATACTCTGTTTTTAGATGCATTCAGCATTTTCCAAATCCCCCAAAACTTAAAATGAACAGAAGAATGAGATAAGATAGAAACAATATTTTACAATTTGTCCAGAGTCATATTCTACCTATTCAACAAAAAAGGATGCCAAAAAAATCAACATCTACATCAGTTTAGATTAGATCCCTCCAGAACCATTCCATGTCCTCCATGTTTTATGAACTGACCTGTCTGTGTCTATGTCTCGCCCCTCCAGGCGGGCACGTGGGTGAAAGCCCAGACCTACCCGGGCATCTACGCCTCCTGGGCCGCGATGCTGCTGCTGGCACTGCTCACCCTGGGCCGGGCCTTCTACTGGGCCTGCATGAGGGTCAGCCAGCCCCTCCAGAACTACACATAAGACCGCCTCTCTCCCACGTCCAAAAACCCATCCCCACTTCCTCCTGTCCCACCTTGATATCCCCGCCCCTGAGGAGGATCCAGCCGGGGGGAACAGAACCGAAAGGAGGACAGACAGCTTTAAAGAAAGAAAACGAAAAAAACCTATAAAATCATATTTATTTCAATCCCAAATCATAGAAAATCTCACCCTTCCTCTAATCTTTGTTTTCAGTTTGTGATTTTTCATTTTTTTGTCATGCATTTCTGAAAAGACAAAAGGAGAAGGAAAGAAGTCTGTGTGAGACCTCGGCTGCTATATGGGTGGAGTTTCCAACGGTGAGTCTAGACGTGCGTTCAAAACATTGTGCCAGTTGTAAGCTTTTATTTATTTAAACTCCTTCTCCTGGCTCTCCTTTCTGAGTCCCTTCAGTCCAGGACAAGTCCACATTCACAGCAACAGCCAGAGAGCTCTGTTATATAGTCTGACACGGCCATTAATTATCAATCTGAATTTCCCATTAACGTTTCAATGTTTAGAGATTTTTACGAGGCTATTTGTCGGATTGCTTTGCGTGGGACAAAATAACTGAACTCTGAAAAACAAAATGATTCAAGCGAATTCTTGCCAGTAACAAAAAAAACAGGATGAAAAAGTAAAAAGCTTGGATAGGTGTTTACTTCTCAATTTCAAACAAACATCTGAGGAGAACGTTGCAGGGGTGGGGTGGGGGAGGCGGGTAGAAGAAATGCCTATGCTAGAAGTAATGACAAGGTTTCCAGCTATGCTGTGATGTTTTCCAGTCGAATTAGGCCCTGGGGACCCACTTTGTTCTAAAGCAGCTTTAAAGCCTTAACAAGGGGAACCCGATTGTGAAAGAAGGATGTGAAGGAACGGTGTCATGCATTCGCATACAGGCAAACGCATAAACATGAGTCGGTCTTGGCACCCACCAGTACATCTTTTGGGGTATGGGGGAAAACGAGCGTTTCCAGTCTTTAAGGGCATACAAAGGCTAGGTGGCTCTGCTGTCTGTCATTGTCCCTGCAAATCCAAGTCACGCGGTTGGATATGTTACATTGCCGATATGCCCAGAGAAAGGGTTGGGGACACACACTGGTGCCTCTGCCGTGAAATGGCGTTGAAGCTTCCTTTTGATGCGGATTACAGACTCATTAAATTCTAAATTTTTCGGGACAGCACCATTTCTAGTAAAACATGTTTTTTTGCACCGTCTGATCAAATGAATGCCAAGTGATGCCACATGCTGTGGGTTTTTTCTGTAGTAAGTGGCATAACTTGTTGCTAATTTGAGCCATCCTGTTGCAATAACCTGTTTTGACCAAAGATGGTGCTGTTCTGTAGGTTTACATCATTTGTTTTTGGTGCTCTGTTGGCTTGCATTTAAGTTGCATTCATTTGGACATTTCCATCCAAATATGACATATTGAATTGCTGGCCTGTCAAAACATCCCGTTGAAATGTGCTCACTTGATATAACTCTGTTAGCAGCTTGTCTGTGTTTCAGAATGTACTAGGTTTAATTTGTATTTTTTCCAAGGTGTTTATTTTTGTCTTAATTGTAAATATATTTGTCGTTGATGTGAAGTACGTGACTAGGCTAATTGAGTTGCACTACTGTGCTTTTAACACTATTCCTGTGACCGCTAGAAGAAACGTTTTTATTTATTGTTTTAAAAGAGGGTTATTTTTGCAGCGCTTCTCTTGTTACATATTTAATAATTTGATGACCTACTAACCTATTAAGCCTCTGGACAACACTATTCTATGTCCAAATCTTAGCCACAATTTCACACACACACACACACACACACACACACACACACACACACACACACACACACACACACACACACACACACACACACACACACACACACACACACACACACACACACACACACCATGTTCTAATCCTAGTTACTTGCATCACACTGCTGAATAATGGCCTACTAATGCATACAAATACACATATACTGACATCCAGCATCTCACAGTGAAAATACTGCACCTACTGAGAAAAGTCACTTGAATGAAGGTAACGGATGAAGCTGGTCGATAAAGGCCTTGTTCTTGAAAATCATGGCATGGGGAGTCAATTTCAACAAATTCTCAAGGCCTTAAATCATAATCTAATAAATAAAAATAAATCCGCAAATTTGTTTTACCTGATGACTTTTATTTAACAAATTTACTCGTTCAATCATCAATCAGCCTTTTTTTCTGAGATGTCTTTAGCAAGAAAGATAATATATTCAACTGGGATAGCCACTCAAACGAGTGAAATTATCCAGCCACATCAAAGTATTTAGTTTCTTCTGAATATTCCTAAACAAAAATAATTGTTAAAATATCTTTTTCATTTCAGCATCTTGTTTTATTTTGTGACTAAAATAGTCATGTTCACAAATTATCCAGAACCTGTCTGATACTCCAAGATATTGTTTACACACAAATAAAGACATATTGTATGACAAGGTCGTCATTGTGTTTGGGTTTGTATTATTTATCACTTAAAAAATGCAGGATTCAAGGGAGCTAGTTGTTTTGGTAATTCCTTGATAGTATTGGATCTCTGCATCCTATGCCTTGCGGAGAGGTATTTGTGGAGACTTAAATATGATGAATACTATTAAGTGCACTGCTTTCCTGAGAATTAAAATGCGTTGCTTTCATTTTCTCATTCTTTAGTCTTAATATATCGAACACGGCCTTACTCATTCCAGGTTGTATTACGATCTTGAGAAGGTTTAAATGTAATGAAACTTGAAGATGACATAATAATGGCCAGCATCATAAGATGTAATTTAACACACTGTTGGACCCATGATTTACAGAGCCAATTTCCCCCAGTACATTCAATTAAAATCCTTGAATCATATGCTGTGTAATGACCAGATTACCATAATTTAATCCAGATTAAAAACATCACTATTATTACTACTAGCTTTATGTTGGTGACACTTTTGCCCAATATTTTCTTTCCAGTCTCTTGTTTGTCCTCAAATGAAGGACAAATGTGGTTATGCTCAAGATGTGTTCTGGGCTGTACACAGACTATGTTTTAGTTTGACTTGTTTTTAACCTTGTGTTATAGTGTATGGTTGGTTTTAAGAACTATCCCTAATGTTTTTTTCCAATGCTGTTTGCCTTCCTTTCAGTTGCAACTGAGTTGTGCAATACGGTGTCAATATAATGCCTTGAATCCTGTCTTTTTCTTAAGGCAGCAAAATTATCCCAACGTCCGAACTCATTGGGAGTGAAGTTAAATATAAATTCTTCTTGGTCATTACTATCCTTTTACTAAGGAATTCTACTTTTTTTATGTGTGCATGCAATACGAATACTAAACAAAAATCAATTTTAATTATTAGCTTAATCGGTCAAATTGATGTGGGATTTGATTTAGTTCATGTAGTTAGTTACCCATTACAATTGATTCTATTCAATCTTCATAAAATGCCATAGATAAAGGAGCCAGTTAGCTGGCTATCTGGCAGACAAAAGAGCAAACGGATTTAGGAAAATCTCATAATTTCCTTCATAGCTTCACGAATTAAGGCCAATGGTACTTTCAACCCTATTATTTAAGAATGTTAAATCATTTCCGGAGAATAGGTCTGTTGGAATATTCAGTTCTGGAGGTAGAACAGGTCGTCTGAATGGTTTGCTGGTTTGATTTCCCTTTTTGGTTTTAAAATCAACTAACTTTTGCAGCTTTTTGCTCCATTAAAAAAATAACTGAACTAGAGAGATCCTCAATAATAAAACGTGGCCATCCACGAGTCAATCCATCCATGGCATTTGTATTTAAAAGTCCGTCCCCCCCCCCCCCCCCCCCCCCCCTCCGCCCCCCCACCCGACCATGGACAAATCTCTGACAACAGTAGCTGTCATCTGAAAATGATATTACTATAACTGTAGCTACAACTCAAGCCACTAGAGGTTGCTAATGGAAAAAAGGTTAGTGCAGGTTTAAGTTTCGTAGTGTCCTTGAGTAAGGACACTCCCTCCCCAGGGAGACTGACCTAACCCCTTATTTCAAGACTGGCTCTGTGTGTGTGTCTGTGTGTGGTGGGTGGGAGGGGGGTGTGAGTGCAAGTCATAAAGTGCACTTTGAGTGCCCGTAGCTGCTAGAGAAGAGTGCTATACACCAAACACCATCTCCTTCACCATTAACTTGCTTTGGTTTGTTTCGTGGGGATTTCTTTAAATATTTTGTTTTACTGTTTCGCCATTGAATCAAGCTTCCCTTTCGCTATCTCTTAATACCTGCTCTGGCCTCTTCAGTTTCATGCGGATATATTTTTTCTGCCTGGACACATTGAGATCTAGGGATTGGAGACATGGAGAAACCTTTCAGAAACCACAGCTCCCCAGGGAGACTGCAGAACCAGAGAGGAACGGGAGTCGGTCCTGAGGAGAGAAAATAGGAAAGAGAAAATAAACAACGAACATGTCCAATAACCTTCTGGGGTTGAGCTTTGAGCACATTAGCCTGATGCTAGTTCACTTGCTAGCAAGCTAGCTTGTGAAGCCGGTAGTTTGCTGGGTCTTTCTACAGCTCTTTCATCTTTTGAAAGCTTTCCACGCAGCCACACACTCTCTGTCTGTCTGTCTATTTATGTCGCTGTCTGTCTGTCTCTTTCTCTGTCTGTCTCTTTCTCTGTCTGTCTTTCTTTCCCTCTCTTTCGCTCTCTCTCCCTCTCACTCTCTGTCTCAGGTTTACAAGTAATACTAGGACATCATTAGTATGCCTCATTATGTTATTGCAACATTTTATGAAATCTGAGACCAGACAACCCAGTCAAACAAAAAGGGTTGAAAGTAATGTAATATACCAATTTTCGCATTGTACATCATTCTCCTTACTAATAATATACCATCAGAACATATGATCCAGTAGTTCTCAATTGTAAGTGACAATAGTACAAAGTCTATTTGGATGATGTACTCCATTGACCAAAGCACTGAACGAGGAATGGTCAGATTTTATAGAACGTGTCACATAATGAGAACTCTCATGTTGAACAACCTTTATTGACAGATGTACAACTAATGGGAATGGGCTCATAGTTGCGGCAAAAACATGGCACATCTCCAGGAAAGTTTGACTCTGTTTTAGAGTGTGTGACTGACTAGACCAATCAAACTCAATGCTTAACACCTGAGGGTACACTCATCTAAATATAGTTTAGCTATTATAAGTTCTGTTTCTTGGGTAATAGTTCTGTTTCTTGGGTTTCTTGGTAAAGAGTAACAAAACTCAAATTAATCCCCAGGGAAAACCCTCATTCTCGGGGAACAATCATTATTTTCTAACTCACAAGTGATACCGTTTAGCGAACCATCTGAATTGTGCGGCTGTCCCTGCGGTCTACTTCTTCAGTTTATATGTTCATTCACAATTTGGATCTTATTTTTTCTTTTCTGCTCTAGCTGTGTCACACAATTACAGTTACACACTATAAGCCAGTTTTTCTTTCTTGCTTCATATTGTGTGCTTCGGTCCCCACATAACCTTGCATAAACATATTCATACTTACACAGTGAATTCCTACCATTTGTCCCCACATAACCTTGCATAAACACACACACACACACACACACACACACACACACACACACAGAGTATTTAAACCGTTTGTTCTGATGGCATAAATAGACACACACACACACACACACACACACAAACAAATTGTCCACGGTACCCATATTGCGCTGCTGCAGTGAGCATTGCAGCAGGGGTTTTGGGAAGGCCGAATCTGGCTAAAGCCCTGATCCTTTCTCCCCGCTAACAGGATTTGACCTGTAAGACGCGCAGCATGACCCTCATCTGGTGCAATACCATCATCCTGTTTAACATACACTCTCACTATTGTCCCAACAAAGCAAGCGCGCACACACACACACACACACACACACACACACACACACACACACACCCTCATACAGACACCCACCCACCCACAAACGCACACATACAGACACAGACACATGCACCCACCCACACACACACATTATGCCTGCAGGCACAGACAAACACACATAAACAAGGAAATAAGTCATTTGGAAGCGAAGGATAGAAAAAGAGAGAGAAGACTGTGACTAAGAAGAACAATACATGGGAGGGAGGGATGGAGCGGTGATGTAAGGAATAAGGAGGTGTGGGGAGGAGTCCAAGCTGATACAGGGAGCTAAGTACCAGATTAAGCCCCGTGGCCGTCAGCCGTAATCAGCTGTAAAACAAACAGTCCTTTTAGAGGGGATCTAATCCAGCTTCACACAAACCACACACACACATGCACGCACATGCACACGCACACACTCAAGCATGCACGCACAAACACACTTTCACACATATACACACACATACACGCACACACACACGCACGCACACACACACACACACACACACACACACACACACACACATATACACACACACAGGCAGTCTGGAAGACCATAATACCCCACAGAGGATGATGTGAAACTCGATGGAAGGCAAATTCCCACCTGACAGAGAGTTTGTGTGAAACTGCCAAAACAGCCACCAATTGGCTGGTTGAAGTACATGAGACGTCCTTGTGGTGCAGCTGTATACTCGCTGTGGCTTTGTTTTGTGTTCTTTGTGCTGCTGCTGCTGCTGCTGTGTTGTTGCTGTGGTTGTTGTTGCTGTTGCTCTTTCACAGATGCCGTTGATGATGGACTGTGCTAATATCCTGTAGAGCCGATGGCCAAGACTGCCCCGTACCTCTGCCAAGCACATCCATCAGGGAGGAAAGTCTTTCCCTTCTATCATTGCTCTGCGTTTGTATTGCAGTAAACAGTTCAGTGACTTACAACTGTCTTCCCAGTGAGAAAAAGCAAACTCCTCACCTCAGCGATAAAACACCGCCGTCTGAAGGGTGCAAGGCATCAACGTCGATATTCAATGTACGTTTTCTGTGTGTGTCTATGTGATTCATGTGTATACACAGCCCACTTTGTATCTGTATCACACACCGCGCTTATAGGTAAAAGTTAGTGTTTGTACCTAAGCTTGTGAATGGGGTGTGATCAGGTGCTTTAGTATTGAGCATGTGAGCAGTGTTTCAGCATTTGCCAATGGCGTGTGGGTGGGTATGTGTGCGTGTGGATGCACGTGTGTGTGCGTGCATGCGTGCCTGTGTGGGTCCGTTCCCGTATGTGTGTATGTGTAGGTATATCTGTCTAAGTGCTGCGTTTTTTGCGTGAAGGGTTCTGGTTTCAGTGACGACCCAAGCCCCCCCCCCCCCCCCCGCAGCTCTGCTAAAAGCACAACGCTAAACTCAATTAGCATCATGCATAATTGATGGCCGTCTGGAAGAGTATTTGTATTTACACTGGAATTAAAAGCCTCCGGTGTCGGCTATCCCAGCTAAGGGACTTATTTTGGATGCCGTGTGTCTGCGTGTGTGTGTGTGTGTGTGCCTATGTGTATAGGTGTGTGGGCGTGTGTGTGGGCGTGTGTGTGTGTGTGTGTGTCTGCGTGTGTGTATGTGTGTGTGTGTGTGTGCATGTGTGTGTGTGCAGATGGGTACACGCACACACACGTGTACCCACCCACCCATGGTGGGTGGGCAAGGGGAGGGGGGATGCTCAGAGAGGGATATTTCAGCTCATAGCTCGATGCAAGGCCATTTTTATTTGATAACTGTTTGTTATCGCACACTGTAATATTAAGTGTAAAGGCAGTATAAAGACGATATAAAAAGATCAAGGTGGTAAGCCGGGGACTTACAAGAAGTAATTCCAGTCGGACCAACGGCAGGAAAGGATGTCCTTTTGAAACATTGAACAGCGTTTTAATCTTCTTTGGTGAACTATGTGTAGCAGAGACGACAGGTTAAGGCAGTTCATTCTTCTCAATATATGATTCATAAAAATGACACCTGACTCAAGAGACAGGAGCGGCGAGCCCCTTGTCTCCAAAGATGATGATCATGTAATCATTATGATGACACATCGACTTTTTAATCATAATGAATGCTGTTCCAATGTCCCACGGCTTCTAGACAACAGATATTTAACAGTTGACTTCTTGATCTCAGCTACAAAGCTACGTATGTAACTTAGTCTAGTTTTTTGTTTCATGATTTTATTCAAATTTCTATCATTCTATAATCTATAATAAGTATCAAGAGATACGGCTAACACCAATGCATCATCTATTGTGAGTCTGTGAGACTGGAAAAAAGTGGCCTTTTGTTGGGTTTTTATTGTACATCGATATTTGTCTTTTAGAAGATAGCTTTGAAAAGGTTCAAATGGATACATGCGCACATTTAGTTTAGCTTAGTTGTACTTGGAAGGGGGAGAAAGAAGCACGAGAGAGGGAGAGAGAGAGGGCGAGAGAGAGAGAATAAGAGGTAGAGGGAGGAGAGAGAGAGGGATAAAGCGAGAGGGACAGAGAGAGAGACAGAGAGCTAGAGAGAGAGACAGAGAGGGAGACAGAGAGAAAGAGGGGGGCGGAGGCAGCATGGCTTTTTCGGGTGGTGGTTGTTGTTGAGGGTGGTAGAGGTGGGGGGGTCGTGGAGGGGAAGGTGGATGTGATGGGATGAGAAGCAGGGGGTGTGTGGTTGTGTGTGTGGTGACTGTGTATGTGTGTGTGTGTGTGTGTGTGTGTGTGTGTGTGGGGGGGGGGGGGGGGGGGGGGGGGGGGGGGCTGGGGGCAGTTAAGAAGAATCTGTCCATCTATCTATCCCTCATCAGTCCCAGACCTGAATGGGATCTGGCACAGCACCACCACCACCACCACCTCCACCGTCACCACTCACATTGTCATTCATCGGACGGGGACGGAGCCACACTTGTCATCCCTGCCTATTGTCCAATCAAGGTAACGGCAACCCTTTCATCGTTATCTCGCTCCCCTCCTTAATGAGCTGGCTCTCTGTAATTGGAAATGATTGGGAGCGGAGAGCAGGTTGGCGACAGATAACCACAGAGCTTCGTTCCATTGCATGTGCTTCGGAGCCATCAAAAACTTCTTCAAAGATTCCCAGTGGCGCAGTAGATATGGCGTTTTTGGCGGAGGCAACAAACTGGGATGCTTTGGGGAGTGCAGGACGCAGTGTAAAACCTGCTTGATAGCCATCCTCTGACTAATTGTGCTTTTTATTCGATAACCCGGTCTTTTGGCAGAGGCTCTCAGTCTAAACTGTACATTATTATGTTGAGGAACGCCAGTGATAAAATGAAACAAAAAAATAATTACCCAGATCTTTATTTGGTCGTAATTGATAGTTAAGAGCCACACCAAACTGTGTTTGCGAGTCTGTCTGGTTGTGCGTTTGGAGGAGCTGGTTAAAGTGCGTAGTGTATGTGTGTGCATGTGTGTGAGTGCATGTGTGTGTGTGGTTAGTGAGTACTAATTGTGTACTAATAGTGATTGGTTTTGAGCCTAACCAGGACTAGGAAGGTGAGTTGGCTTTGTTGTGAAATGATCAATGTATTTTTGAGCATGTGAGGATATTAAGAACCAAGGTGTGAATGAAATTAATGGGTAAGGGTAACTCAAGCCAGTGGTAGTGGTTTCAAAATATTTATTTTCTTTCCTCAATTAATTTCAGATTATTATTATGTACGAATTGGAACATGCCAATATGAAACTGAAAATGTTAATTAAGTTCAAGGCAAAACGTTGCATAATCAGCTCCATCGTTATTTGAGTGTTGGTACAAAATTAAACTTAATTAAGCTTTTTTACACTTCTGATTGCTTCGGGCAAATCTAGAATTTAAAGAGTAACCAGACTCTAAAACAAAACTGCAGAGAGAGCACCATCTCTGTTGACACACGTTACCGCAATAGCTTTTCTCTGATTGGCCGAAATTGGTGGAAGATGTAAAATGATTTTGCCCTACAACAAGCAATAGCGATGATGTCACCTGCTGGCAATCATCTGGATCAAAGGTTGTGAAATTGCTGTTTTTATTAGAAGCAGCAGTGATGACATTACCCGTGTTTGACACTACCTCTGTGGTTTGATTTTAGTGTTTGTTTACTCTTTAATGGAGAGGCCATTTAATTAGTTTGCCATTATCTTCTTCTTCTTCTTCTTCTTCTGTGATATTGTAGATGCAATGTGGCTGTACTTCCTCAGTGTCCCCCCTCTCCTCTCCATACTGGAGTAGAAGTAAGTGTGCTTTCAGGTGTACATTGGTGACCACAATTTGTATAGTTTTGTGGATCTTTATGGATTATGTGTGCGTGAAAGCATTTGTTAAAGTTTGTGTAGGCATAGATTTGTTATGATATTTTCTATTTTTCTGCCGTCTCGAAGTTGGATGAAATTTGATTGGATGAACAAATGATTAAAGCTAATTAAACATACGTGCATGCACAAATATTTTATCCCCACACCTCAAGGTTTGCACATAACTTCCTGGTTCTCTCAGCAGTGCTGTTTCCTGATTGGGCGTACAAGCCTGCTTGGTCGCCAGGCTCCAGGCAGGTGCAGCTGTGGCACTTCCTATTGGAGCTGCTCGGGCGGGGCTCGGGCGGGGCCATCGGCTGGGGCAGCGAGTGGGGGGAGTTTGTTATCCAGGACCCCGAGACCCTGGCCCGTCTGTGGGGCGAGAGGAAGGGGAAGCCACACATGAACTACGACAAGCTGAGCCGCGCTCTAAGGTGAGGGGCCCACATATGCGCACACACACACACACACACGCACTTGCATGAGCGCACACACACAGACACAGACACATACTTGCGTGCACACATGCACACACACACACACACTCACACATACCCACACCTGCACACAGATACACACACACACACACATCGATGTAATGGATGTGTGAATGTATGTAATCCTTTCATTTAATCCCCACAAATGCACTCGGAGCACCTTTTGTAAGCATGGTACACACACACACACACACACACACATACACACAGACACACACAAGAAGGTAACACTATTCCTTAACCTCTGTTGGCTATCTTCCAGATACTACTACAACAAGAGAATCCTGCACAAGACCAAAGGCAAACGCTTCACCTACAAGTTTAACTTCAGCAAACTCATCCTGGTTAACTACCCTGGCTTCCCAACGTGCCATCAGGTTCTCTCCCAGAGCCCACTTCATGTGTTTCTGTCTCCTGTATGCCGCCCGGCTGCTCTCAGGGTAGAACAATTAGGCTGAATAATAGTGATGAATGAGTTTAACAGAAAACAACCCCAGACTGAAGTGTTATCCTGACAAAGGCTGTTCCTCTGTTTAAGTACTTGTACAATAATTTGATGGAAGCAGGTGCCTCTCTATTACAGATGGCGGCTCTTTCCTGTGGCAGAGAGTCAAAGTCAAAGTGAGACAATGCAAAACAGTCTGCTGCCGTACTAAACAACACCAGGAGACACTTCTTGATCACAAGTGAAATGATTGCAGAAATCGTCTTGAGCCTCCTCTCATTAATCTGCTCCAGGCATCCACTCAAATCTCCTTTCATTCTCCTTTGTTCTGACGAGGCAGATTTAAACAGAGGATCTCTCTCTCTCTCCCTCCCTCCCTCCCTCCCTCCCTCTCTGTCGCTCTCTCCCACTCTCTCCCCATCTCTCTCTTTCTCTCTCTCCCCCCACTCTCTCTTTCTTTCTCTCTCCCAATCTCTCTCTCTCCCCCCCTCTCTCTCGCTCTCTCCCACTGTCCCACTCTCTCTGTCTGTCTTTTCTGCTTACTTAGCAGCCAATATTTCGAAAGCCATGTGTCAGCCTACATGCATTCGCCAGCCTATACAAGGGGGGCAGTGTAGGCTTGAAATGCAAGCCTACCCCCCCCCCCCCCCCCCCCCACACACACACAGACTTTGACCAGAAAAAAGGAAAACATAAATCCCTTTGAAGCTGGAAATTGTATTGCTTTGAATTGAATTGTACGAACAGGAGACCTGGGTTTTGAGTCATTCAGATGAATACTGAGTTAAATGAATCACAGGGCTGCTCACTACAGCCAAAGGGAAGCTCTGTCTGGAACTACGTCATTTTTGGACAACGCTAAACGCTCTAGTCTGGTAGCCAGACTAGAAAAAAGAGAGCCCATTGCATACTCTCTCTATGAAATGAAGAGAATCCTATTTGGTATGTCTCCCCAGATTTACACTGACCCCATCTGGCCCACCTCATAATACATTTACACGGGGGTACCAATAATGTATTCGACATTTCATTGTTTTTCTTCTTTCTGCTATATTCCATATCCACGCGCCCTGGGCCTGAACCCATCCTCTCCTCACCCGCCCTCAGCTTCTCCCCAGGGTGCCCCTCTCCTTCCCTCCCTTCTCCTCAGAGACTGGCTCCCTACTGAGCGGAGGAGTGGAACTGCCTCTGGACAGAGGTAGGCCTACCGCAGTCATTGTTAGTCACCGTGACCAGCCAACCAACCATGCTAAAAACCCATCTGCCACAACAACAACATAAACATGTGTGCTGAGAATCCATTATTCTAATCAAGTGCAGTGCACATCAATAGTTATTGTCTTTTCCATATTTGTATTTATATGGACATCCAGTTTTCAGATTCATATTCAGAGCGCCTTATTGTATGTTTTGGTGTGCTTAAGATTTGAATAGGTCATCAAGATATCACGCGCTACCTCTAAAGGCCACAGACTACACACACACTTTGAGACTTACCAAAGTTTTGGAAAAGGGAAAATGAAGACTTTACCCCCACCAATTAGCAAGATATGAAAATCTTGTTAGAATTGTCATTTTAGGTGAGTGTAGGTTATATACATTTCATGTTGTCCTTCAGTGGCCAATGAAATAGCTTGGCAATGTTGTCTCACATAAACATTATCCCTAAATCATTTAGTCATTTTATCCAGAATGTGATCTTACCTACTTTGTTGTTCCCGCCTCATACCTCACCACCTGTAAACAACCCTTTCGGTTACCTACATTTGGCCTGATTTCATTTCATGAGGAAAGTTTTAGTGTTTTGTGTCCTACTTTTAAGATACCTCTTTTAATTGGATTTATTTTGACCGGTGCTTAATGTCAACCAAATGCATAAAGTGTGACAGTAGCCTATATAGGCCGACTCCTCCGAATCTCTATCAACCGTTTGAAGTATCTCACAAATAAGTTATATTACACCCACAAATGTGCCACGTCTTCCATGTCCTTGTTTGACAGCCCTTCAGCCAATGGCGCATCCTTTCTTCCACCCTTACTGCCTGCCTAAGCCAATCCCGTCTGCACGTGCCCTCCAAGTCCACGCCCCCCCACACTCTGCCCCACCTCCCCCCGGTGCCCACCTCATGAGAGATCTACGTCTTCCCCTGGGCGCCACGGCAACGGTTCACGACGACTTTCCATCGCCGGCCGGCGGCTGTCCTGCCAAGAGCACCTCGGGGTGGGATCTGAGGAGCTTTGCCAGTGGAGTAAAAGAGAGTGAGACTGGAAACAAGTGCTTAGGGAGAAGAGTAGATAAATGATAAAACAAAGAGATTATTATTATTATGAGGTCATGATTTTGAGATAATGGGATGGCGATTCCAAAAGACTCCATGGACAGTTTCGTTCTCTTTAAGATATTTAACATCAACTTTTCTTTTCTTCTTAGGATATTTTAGTGTTATTTTCTCCCTTATAAATAATATAACAAAACATTGTATTTCTCATATTAGAGGGGGTCTTTTTGTGTATAGGAATGTTGAGGAGAAGATTTGTCTTTTTGGACCATAGCTTTTCATTATGTGACAGGGAATTGCCTTGTAAACAATTAACAACATGCACTTGCTTTTGAGTAAATAAAGCTGTTCTCTCAACTTTAATTATTCAGCTGTTTGTCTTGTCTTCTCTCTCAGTTCCAAGGTTTATGAAGATAAAAACGCTTCTATAAATTATGCATTCACATATACACTATCAAACGTTTATGGGAATGGGGACACAAATATCTCTCAGCATCAGGACCAAGTCGTTTTTCATCGGTCTTTACAACTCCAACACAGCAGGCGGCAGTAGTGCCGATCCTTCATCATATTTTTCACAGCAACCAATTTCTTTTCCCGGGAGAAAACAAGACGTACTTTTGGCGCGGAATATATTATCTTTCTCGTATTAACTCAAACCACCGGAATAATTCCGTTGGTGTCTATGGGACCTTGATTTACAAATATTCGTAATTTAATCGTATAGCAACGAATAGCTCAAAGGCAACATGCAGCGAAGTATCGCGTGAGTATTTTATGTACACATTAGCATATTCTACGATTTAGCCAGTAAGTTACTAGCACTAGCCATTGCTGAATCTACATGTGTATTGTTCGGTTTGGTGCAGAGGCTTGCTAATGGGAGATACGGTATTAACCATAGCTATTTAAATGCATGTCCTGCCCAGGGACTGCAGATGTGAACTAGCCTTCACGGGAAAAGTTTTTAACGTGTACAGTCCCTGTCAAAAGAACCAACAAATGGGGGGAAAAAAACATCTAAAATTGACTGTTAAGTCTGTCATTTAAAAAAAAATGGAGAGCTAAGAGTACCCTTATTAAGGAAACGCCATATTATCACTGTTTTTAGAAGTTGTCTCCGAAGTATGGCGTGTACATGGCCTGATCACATACTATTATTGTGCTTTTGTTTGGTGGCTCGTCTCCTTGTATCCTCCACACCAGCTCCTTCTTCCAACCCAAGAGCAAGAAGGATATTAAGAAAAAGCGTGAAGAACCTGTTAAAGAGTAAGTCATGACTGTTACTCGCTGGTCGTGGGCGGCAACAGAGTTGAAAGTAAACAGAGTTGTCAAACAAGTTCTCTATGTTGATGTCTTGTGGTAAGAGTACAACGTTTTAGGTTTATCTTATGACAACCGTAGGGGTTACATGACAAACGGGACTGATATTTGTAAGTTAATAATAACACAAAAAAGTATACAATAAATTGACTAAAGAATAAAAAAGGTTCCCCACTCTCTAAACAGAATAATATACAGTATGTGAATGTAACTGCTGAAAAATTGCTGATATTTTAGGGTTTTATTAATAAGGTCCACAAATTTCTCTCCAGATTTGTGCACATTTTCGCATATAGTCACCCATAGCTTCACATTCTTCAGACATGTTTCTTGTCTTGTTTGAGCTTTAAACTGTTGTTTGGTTCCCACCCAGGCCTGTCAAAAGCCCCCTCAAGGCTCAGAACGGGGTCCAGGAAACCGAGTCACCGGTCAAGAAGGTTGTCAAACGCAGCCGTCAAATCTTGGACAGCGACGACGATGACACGCCTATGGTGAAAGAGCAGGCCCCGCCCAAGGACAAAGACAAAGCGCCACCCAAAAAGGAGAAGGTAGGGCCGCACTGACACTGCTGACTTAAGGCTCTGACAGAACATACACCGTGTGGACGTCCACGCTGCACATTTTTGCCTTCATAGTTCATACATCATAGTCATCTTTGAGTGTCTATTTTCAATTGCATTTCCAATGCAAGGGCTTTCATCAGTGGGCCATAGGCTCAATCAATATTGTGCAACCTCACTCGGCGATAGTGAATTACATCAAAATCAAATATGAAGTGTATACATGAAGGGGCATTACATATTCAGAACAAAAAAGAGTGTTAATGAGAAAGTCTCGTGCTGGTAAGTGAACGCAAGGTACGCACGTCACAGTAGATGAGCGTTCACTGTGTGAAAAGAGGTTTATCAAGACAGGAATAATCCAGTATACTCCCGGATAACCGAATGTATCCGGGAGTTTGTCCGCTGTTACTCGGACTGGAATACGCCTGTGGCATTTTTCAGTTAGCGCTTTTGGCTGTGTTGAGCCGTACCGCACCACGCTGATTTGTGCTTCCACTACCAGTTTAAACGCGCCAAGCTTTGCCCGAGATGGACCGTCTCCAAGCGGGCTGTGGTGATGTCAGCCCTGTTGCTGTTCGGAGAGAGAGTTGTCGTCTCTCAAATTGTAGGAATATAGACCTATAGAAATACAATAAATGGTGTATTCTTGAGACATATCGCCATGCACGCAGAGTATGAAACGAGTTCTCAACAGCTTAATTTGTTATGATTCATTAATTCCTATAACCATATTGCCCAATTAAAAAGGTTTATGAAGGTTTAAATAGAAGCGCACCACTGTGTTTAGTTTGACGACATTTGCCACTGTATATGTACCAGGTTTAGGGGCCTACGCCTGCTGGGTGCTTGCAAGGGAACATTTGCATTTCACACCTTGGGCCGCAAGTTGCCATGGTGAATAATCCCCTGGGGGAGTTTGCAAGGTAACATTTGCATTTCACAGTTTTCACAGGTTTCCTTCAATTGGTCAAATGTTCCTCCTGATGTATTATTAGTTATATATATGAATTGCTAATATAAATATATTACTATTATTGGGGTTGTTTTGTGTTCAGGGGTAGATCTAGTGACATCTGAATCACTTTTATTCACCAAGGTACAAAACATGCACTAGGCAATTTACTTGCTGTTCTTCATGCAGCTCAGTAGAGTACAATAACTAAACACAATAAATACAATAAAGTGGGCAAAACAACGGTGGATACAAGACGTATGAGTGGAGTGGTGGCTGACGGAGGCAGAGGGGCAGACTGAGCATGCCGGGTTGGAGGTTTGATTCCCGTCTATTTTGTAAAACCACACATTCAACTCTTTGCTACGGGCTAGAGGTCGGATGACCCATACTGGCCTTCCATCCAAGATGGGGGCCTCCTCTTCAGACATCATATCCAGTGTTGCAGTCTTCTATATGGCAGCCTCTCAGTTTGAAGAACACTAGCTCTGGCCATGTGCAGCTGCATTACACAGGGATAACTGAAATGATACCACTGAAAACATAAAATTGGGAAAAACTCTGAGGACGACGGAATTATTATGTTTTGACGTACTCTTCTTTCTTTTACGCGTGCGAGCAGTGATCCTGCTTCTCTGTCTGTCTGTCTGTCTGTCTGTCTGTCTGTCTGTCTGTCTGTCTGTCTGTCTGTCAGAGACTTACCCTTCACAAGATCTGAATCCACATATGGAAAAGCCATCAAAACGTTGTTTATAAGATGTTTTGTTACCTCCTGGTTGTGTGGGCAAGATACACCGTGGAGAAGAAAGACCGATTGATTTAAAGTTAATTTAGAGTTCCAGGTACTTTTATGAAACAATCGTGATGATATACCAAAAAAACGTGTTTGCTTACCTTGTCTGTGGATCACCCAAACAGAGGTATTTCCCGCTCCTTTACTTTTGTCTTAAGAGCAGACTCCTCTTGCGCCTCGTTGAGCTCTCTGATGTCTGACTCCGTCCTGTCCTACCGCCGAATTACATTGTCCATGAAGGTTTCCTGCTGTTCAGAATCTTTTTCAAAAATGCATCTAACATGTTCGGATTTGGCGGTGGAATAACAGGATATTGCCGGCGCACAGGAGTAGCCTCCCTGCTCCGCTGTCCGTTTGAAAACTCAAGTTTTCTTTTGCAAGCCATCTTCAACATGCGCACTATCAACAGGATGCGATTTACAGCTTCTGTTAGCTTCTGTCAACCTCTGTAATCTTTCTGTAACTTGCTTCTTCTTTACATAGGTAACCCCCCTTCCCCAAAGCATTGGTTATTTGCTGTTGGTTACTTTCTTTTTTTTATTGGTTTACACCTACTTCCCTGAACTACTAATGGGGAAGCGAGAGGGGAATGGCGGAAGGCTTAAATAGCCAGCCTCCCAGACCATTGACTATTATTTGCATTTGAAACGTTAAACCATCAGCTGACTGTGGTCAGGCGGATTCTTGAAAACCTCTAACAGCTGTATTCTGACATTTGCGGCTGTTTGCAAAGTTCTGCAGGCATCTGAATACCTCCAGCAAACAGCATAAATTTTTTCCGTAGATCAATTGTAAATCACCTATTAATTCACATTTCTTACTGACGTATTTTAGATTTCAGTAGAGGACTTTGAGGGGCTGTTGACACTCATTACCCCTGACATTAAGAAACATCTGACCATGCCGGCTGCCATGTTTTTTACGTCATGTAAACCGCAGCAGGCTCACATGTTTTTTTTAAAGGTGCTGTAAGCTATATTTATTTGTTAAAATAAGGGTTAAATAGCTCTATATTTCGACAGCCATCACTGATATAGAGTGTTTTGTCAGTAACCAAGGTCTCCCAGTCCCTATGCTCTACAGTAAACAGAAAACAACTTTTCTGGTATCCCGTTCCCACTTTATCCAATCAGGAGAGAGATCTCCACCAAGAAGAGGCCCTCTCTGCGTGTTCATGTGCAGGCAGCAGGATTTCAGTGTTGACCGATAATGGCGGAACTGACAAAGCTGCTGATTCTTGATTTTTGGCTTTGACAGAAAGGACCTTAAGTCTGCCTGTAAGCGTCCTTGTGCAAGCTGTCCAACCCCTACCTGCCTTTTTTATAACCTGTATCCACTGTAAGTTGCATTGGATCAAAGTATCTACTAAATTATTCGAAAAATAAAAACACAAATTTGGAAGTCATTGGCATTAATATAATATTCTGCACGTGACACACCAACATATGTCCATAACGTGTTTTATAAATTTTCTTCCAACCAATAACCCTTTAGGCCAGCATTGACAGTAGTTCAATTAGTTAATCTATCATGATGTTCATTTTCACATAACATCTACCGCACAGCTGAAAGAAAACAAACGTGTTTTCTTTCTATTCAGTTCCATTCAGGCGAACCTGTCAGGTGCAACCTTTTACTGAAAAGTCCCTTTTGATAATTAATCAAAAAAGAGTGTACAGTCAACAAACATCCAACCTAATAATCCACAGTTTACTAGACTGATATTTCTCCACCTAGCCAGGTGTGGCCGGCACGATCCTGTGCACACAGCAAATCATGTTTAGAACAGCACAGATCCCGTTTACAAATCACTTTTATGAACACTGTCAAATTATGTTATTAGGCCACGATGTCCTGCTCACACAGCCCCGAATTACCATAAACATTTTTATGTTTGGCCTTTTTTATGATTTGTTCACAAAAATTCACTCCATGTAGAGCTTTTATCGGGCCTAAAAAGTTGAGTCCGACAAGGTCCAAGCCCGACAAAATTCTGTCCGACCCGGCATCCAAACCGCCCCTGTATAGCTTTTTAAAGACTGAACCTGATTACAGCATGGCATTTTCTGTAACAAGTTTTCTTTTAAGCATCATAGGTGAGACTTTTTCTTATAAAAAGAAATCATTGACAGGAGTCATTCTATTTTTCAACGTTCTTTATTTAAGAAAACGGCTTTGGAACAAATATATAAATAAAAATGAATAGAACAACAAAAACAATAGTGAAAAACCCACCCGATATATGCAACATAGGAGGATAGCCCCATTATAACCGGCTTATTATACACTCTAAAATATATATGTCCTTGCTCCTTTGCAATGTTGAATTTCCCGTCTCTTTGCTGTTGTATTTCAACAGACTGTCGCAACTTTTGCATCGTACAAAATCCAACTGTTCATTATTCTCGTTATGCACATTGTGAAAGTGTTAAAAAAAAAGTTTCCACACCGCAGACTTTCCTCTCTTTTTCTCAAACTAATCGCCTGAGGCCAGCCGCTATTTCACCTCCCCAGCATCATCCATTCTCACGTGTCTCTAATCCAAAACTGATAGAAGAAGAACAGCAGAAACCTCTGACGGTTATTGAATGCGAGGGGGAAATGGGGGCAGTGGGGCTGCTGCCTGCAAAAGATCTGACTGAGATATGACCCAAGTTGCTTATAGTGAATACGCTACAAAATAAATTGACCATTGGACCCGTCTTGTCAGGTTTGGGCAGAGATCTCAAGCTCTTATAACCCTGTATTCTTTTACTTCCTTTTTTAAAACTTTTATAAAAAGAAAAGAGGTGGAAAAAAGGGTAACTTTGTAGACCCGCGCGACCTGGCCCTGACACCGTTTGTTTACTCTTGCCTTTATTAACGCTGTCATACTGTGGTACCTATGAGGCCCTCTGTGCCGAGGCTAGAGGTGAGAGAGAGAGAGCGAGAGAGAGAGAGAGGTGAGAGATGAGTTTGTTCATCAGATTGCTTCATTCTTTACTTTCTGCCCTCTAGCGGTGAGAAACTCATTATTATGGCACTGAGTCGCATGAGGAAAACAAGCGGCAGAAGCTGCACTGTGCATTGACAACCAAGCATTGCACTTTAATTGCCTGGAAGACATTTTTGTCCTGGTTTCTTCTTCCTGTGATAGGCTACTCTTGTTTGTTTTGGATAGTATCAAGCATACCTTTCCAAACTGTTTTTCAGTAACTATACACTTTATATACAAACCATACACACATTTCCAGCAGACATTTACAATGTACTACACTGTGCACTGTGCTACATGGAAGAATCTATTTTATAAATAAAACAAATTCTTCTGGTACTTCTGCTATTAATAGCCTTGTCTTGAAACCAGCTTCGATTTTAAAAGATGCAGTAAACTCAACTCTTTCTCTCCCATCTAGGATGATGCTTTCAAGGCACTGCCCACCCCACTCTCTCCATCTCCAGCCCCCGCTACCCCGACCACTCCCATCACGCCGGCCACCCCCGCCACCTCAGGCACCCCGGGGACCCCCAGCACCCCCACCTCCATTTCTCCCTCTGGGATCCCGAAGCGCAAAACCGGTGGGTACCCATTGTTACTAGCTGCAAGTTCTTTCTGTCTTACCTTTTTTTATTTCCTTCATTCTCCCTCTTTTTCTGTCTGTCTTTCTTTTGCTGTCCGTCTTTCTTTCACTGTACCTCTCTCTTTTATGTCCATATATATATATATTTTTAATTACCTGCCCGCGACCCCCGTGTTGAACCGGACCACACCGGATCCATTCATTATTCAGTGTCTGCTGGTCCGCTGAGCGCAGCGTCGAGCCCATGGTGTTTCTGTTTTTTATTTATTTATATATTACCATTTTATTTACCTGGGTTGAGGAAATGCTTCTAATCTAGTCACACTGCACCCCTGCTCTGCTGACTCTGCAGGGGGCTGTGGCCGCGGTGCAAGACCTCCGTTTGCTATAATGTGCCGCGCAAAACACAAGTATCGCTTAATAACGCTGCGTTGCGCGTGGCCCCTAAAACGAGACGCTAAATTGAATTAAACTTGAATTAGGCAGCCATTTTGTGTCATTCGAGATGTGTATTGATATTGTTTTACGAGATTGAATGTCATCACCAGGCTTTGTGATTGATATAATGAAAATTTTCTTCTCCTCATTTTAAATGATTCACAAAGTGTAGCTGCGTGAACTTAATGACTCCGGGACTGAGTCAGCAGGGATTGCTGCCTTTCATATCAACATGTATTGTTAATATGGGCCGTATTGCACTAAATCGTGGTGAATAGCGTTTCACAATGTTGTTGTGTGGATGTGAGGTAAGGTTTAGTTCCATATGATGACCTAATCACTATTGTTATAATTACCCTATCTATTTACTTAAATCCTTCACTTGTGTGTGTTGGCGCCTGTGCGTGTGCTAAGCACAACGGAAAGGAATTTGCCGTTGTGCACTAGCGGCGCACAAAATAACGATGGACATTACATCAGCATCTTGGGTTGCTTTGCAGTGTAACGTTTTCCGGGATAGAAGGAGTGTTTTCATTAGCAAAGTAGCTCCTGGTTATGCAGTTTTCTCTCTCTCTCTCTCTCTCTGTCTCTCTCTGTCTCTCTCTGTCTGTGTGTGTGTCTCCTTGCCCTACTTGTGCAATGAGTGAGGAGTCGTGCCTATTTTTAATTACAGCACTCCTTTGCTTCGTAATCCCTTCATTTGTTCACTTGTAAAGGAGCCATTGGATTCAATAATTATGAAGAGCCGGGAATTAAGCGTATACCCGCCTGTTAGAGCGTACAAGGTAAATACCAGTGTAGATTGCTTCACTAGGGCTATCCTGAATACCTATTACCAAGCTCTGCATAATCCTCCCAGTTCCTTGACCATTATCCAAATTGCAATCCAATTGGTGCATACCGAGCCCCAATCTTTTGTAATTTTAAAGGTGCTGTAGGTAAGAAAACTATCCGTTTCTTTTTGTCATCTAGTCTCAAAATCTGGCTCTATTCTATTTGCAACTCTCAAATCTTACTTACAGCACCTTTTAATTATGTAGTATTATTAATTACCCTCCTTGTGTGTGTGGTTGTGTAGCGAGGAAGATGTTCCCCAAGCGGAAGCTGAATGAGAGCAGCAGCCCTCTGGGGGGCCAGGAGGCGGTGGTGGCCCCGGTTACAGGGTCCTCGGAGGAGCTGCCGGAGCAGAGCAGTGAGGGGCCCCTGACACAGCAGAGCAAGAGGCTCCGCGTGAAGAGCCCATCTCCAGGCGACGGCGGTACGTGTTGAGCTTCATTCAGTTGTATTAATACTGGTCCATATTTGGGCCGTCTTGCCGATTCTGATATTGTTACATTGATATTTTTATGTTGACATTCATATTTATTCCTAGGAAGGACTCGCCTCGAATGGTCGTTCTTGTAGAATCGGAGCAGATCTTTTTTCATTTCAGCTAGTTGTATTGTAAAAAAAATGAATAGGCTGATTTAAGGCAGACATAACGAATGCACCCAAGTTATTTTATTAAAATAGTTTGTGTTTTCGGAAATGCAAACATGAATGTAAATGTATACAATTTCTGAATTTAAGTCAAATGAACAAATTACCACATACATAAGTATATATATTGCATGATGACATGCTGCTTAATTACCTCAAGCTACCTATTATTTATTATGCCTAATTTATTATTCCTGGACAGAACTAAATTCTCACATCCTGCTGTGTTAGCGTGTGTGTGTGTGTTATGTCAATAACTTGGCCGTTGAACAAGCTCTAAAAGTCCAAAATGTTCACCGCCTGCACTTTAATTTGTTTTGCCCCCCCACCCCCACCCCCACTACCACCCAGACCCTCTTGATCTGTACCGCCACCCGCTTGCCCTGTTGAAAACAATAACCTCTAGAAAACCACAAGCCGCATTTAACGAGTGAACGCCCAGCGGTTATCTAGCAAAGCGATCTTTATACAACATCCACTCGCTTTCGCTTTCTGCCGAAAATGGGAGCAAAGAAAGGCAAAGCCCCTCAATGCTGCCCTTTTTGTGAAGCTCCTGGCATTTATCTTCCTCATTTTTTTCTTTCTTTACAATGTCTCCACTCCACCCCTTCGCTGTGCAGGAAAAGGTGATGAGCCGATGGAGGTGGAGGCCGCGAAGGAAGAAAAGACGGAAAAGGCAGTGACTGAAACGGATGTGCCAGCGGAGGACGGGACGAGAGAAAAGGGTGAGCTGGCGGCTGAAAAGAGGAAAGGAGAAGAGGTGAAGAAGAAGAAGAAGAACAAGCAACGACAGGAAGATGAAGAGGAGGAGGAGGAGGACGACGACGACGGGAAGCAAGCAGGCGGGGAAGAAAAGGCAAATGGAGCGAAGGATGAAAAGAGGACCGAGGATGAGAAAGGGCCCACAGACATCAAGCAGCAAAAGAAGAAGAAGAAGACGACAACACAGAAGAAGAACGAGGAGGAGGAGGTGGAAGAGCGAGTGGCTGAAAAGGACAGCTCCAAGACCCCACGGAGTCAAGCAGCCAAGGAGCGGAAGGAGGCAAAAGAACAGGGAGGAGATAAGGACTTGGCCAAGAAAGCTGCCATCAGCAGTTTCTTTGGTGAGCCAGTGGAATTAGCATTTTCCTGCACGGTTGCGCACATCTGGACACACTGCATGTGTGTTGCTGTGTGTGTGGGTGGGTGTTTGTGGGGACACACTGTGTCAGTTTATGTGGGTCTGTCCGTGTCCAGAATCAGGCTACACTTTAGAACAGATGGCACACACTCACACACACACACACACACACACACACACGCATGACCACCAACCACATTTTTGGTATTTTGTTTATTATTTTTTCCGTTTCATGTTCCACAGCACCCAGGAAAGCCGCTGTCAAGATGGAGAAGGTGGAGAAGGTGGAGGAGAGGAGCGAAGGAGAAAAAGAGGCGGGGGATGAGAAGAAGAAAGACGGAGAGAAGGCCGCAGTGGAGGATGCCAAAGATAAGAAGGGGTAAAACATGCATCTTTTAGTCTTCCGACACCTCTCTGATCCCTGACACTAAGCGTGCCTGTGTCTAGTTTCTTGTCCGTCTGTCTATCTGCTTTAGCAGACAGATGGAAACACGCTGTAGCAGCTGAACACATCAAAATAGTCTTTGTAAATGTGACTGTATGTATACTTGCAGTACTGTAACACAACTTTGTGGACAGTGGGTTGAAGAATTTCAATGATCACAATAATCACTATAATTGTAATATAATATTTATATATATATATACCAAGTTTGCAAAAAAAACGCCCCAAAAAAAAGATTTATTCATTTTTCTACATCCAAATCCAATCCGTACTTGGTATAATAAACCTGAAACGTTTTTGATGACGACCTGCTGACATGACATTTCCACTCCCCGGCCCCGTATAAAGCCCATCCCCCCTCCAACAGTCAAATCATATTTCTCTCACACCCATCTACCAGTCAGCAAAGCAAGAGCTACTTCAACTTCAATACAACCATGACCCCATTCCCCAGCATGTCACAGGTTCAGTGATATCGCCAAGTGACAAATGCAATTCCATGTTTGCTCTTTCCTTCTTTCTATCCTTCCAACTTCAAGCCTTTTTTTCCCCAGCTGCCATTGATTTTCTATGGTTCTGCTGTATGATTAATACAATCTACACTAATGCACGTGTTGCACATCGTATTGTCAAGTGTCAAGTGTGACAGGATGCAACAAGAAGGCACCTTCATCACCAGTTCAATAGCAGGAGGTCAACATCAGAGTGCCCGGAGCTTACAGCAGGTTAAATCTGGAAGCCGTAGTCCAGCCTTGCACCACTAATACTGTCATCAAACAAGACTTTTTCAAAAATATTGAACGCAAGGTTTGGCTGGAAGCCATTTTCTTTTTTCTTCCTCGTTCTCCTGCCGTACTTCTCAGCAATTTCACCTCGGTTCAATTTTCACACCTTTTCAAGCTGGGAAAAATCAATTTGATGTAGCACTCTGGGCAAGGGATGCTCCGATAAGGAGTTGATAACGATGAACAAAGATTTGGCCGATTGTTCTGGACCGCTACATGATTGGTAACTGATGGTTTTGAATTTGATTCTCTGTTCATGCCTAAATGGGGGGTTAAGAAAAGCTTTGATGTTGTAAAAGTTTTATCATATTAGGTCAGACAGTGAGGCGTCTGGAGTTGTGAGATATCCAAACATAATATTCTTTAATGGTATTTTGTGTATTTCTTTGCTTGTGATCACACTACTCCAGCAACATCTTTCGTACTTTCCATCCCTGCAGAATAGAACAACATACAGTAGACCACATTCAGTAGCAAATACGCCTGTGGCTGATGCTAGTTTCCAGCTACTAAACACTAAGGAACATCGCTTACTGAGGTGATGTTATATAAAAATGTTTTTTTTAGAACATTTTCTGACAAATGCAGAAGGTGTGTATATATGAATATTAAGCAGTCATAAACAAGAGACACTAGCTCAACTGACGGTAAAAACATCCCCTCAAACTGAAATAGACCCAAGTCACACCCCAAGTCACGCGCAGCCGAGACGAAAACAGTTCCTCTTTATAGATACTTTTCAGTTTGAACACACAATGTTCAGGATTGCCACAAAATGAAAAAAAATATATAATCTCCATCACAAAGTGGTATTCCACATATAGTCTACTTCCGTTTGGCTTGACATGACAAAGTATATCCAAGTATAACTTGAAGCAACACGAAAGATTCAATCTTTTACGATATTTCCCATGTAAGTAACGACACCCCTTAAAATCAAACATACTCTCGAAGCTAAAGTGTATTGGTGGAATACCATTGCCTCGTAAAAACATGGCTGATATACCAATTCAGCAAATTGCTTGACATAAAATATTTTGTTTGCTTGGCTGCAAGAGCACCTTGAAGGGATCCAACCACACTGTCAGTTTGTCCTTTTCAGACACACTCACCTAATTTAACTTCCCATCATGCTTCAGTGCAAGCACATCAACTCAAACAAGTTGTGGAGGGGAAAGCAGTGCTGTGACTTAATGATGTTTTCCATTTATTGGCGGATATTATCAGTCTGCTGATGAATCATGGTGCTCTGTTGGGGCCGCTTTTCGTAAAGTCACTCAGTGGTTTTGACTTCACTCTCTTTAAAAACCTTCTCCTGTCTATTCTTCCTCTCATTCTGGCAGATGCGGACACACAGTTCCACCCAGCGGAAACGACCCCAGATTTCAGATTG
This sequence comes from Lota lota, assembly GCA_026745465.1. Lineage (NCBI taxonomy): Eukaryota > Metazoa > Chordata > Actinopteri > Gadiformes > Lotidae > Lota > Lota lota. The sequence continues at coordinate 5,732,056 of JACYXH010000812.1, forward strand.
CATTTTGTTGTTTTCTTTCCTCAGGGACACAACATCAGGGCGGAAAGACTTTGACCCTTCCAGGCCCAACTACCACCCGATAGACCACGCCTGCTGGGGGCGGGGCCAGAAGTAAGCCACACCTACACTGTGTCGTTCCACTCACCTTCACCACTCTGGGGATTTCTGTTAAGTAGTAATGTGAAGCGAGGTGAAGAGATATTAATATGAACAGGTGTAAAAGGTTGTTAAATAGGTCTTCAATTTCACGGAAACCCAGGATGCACCATTACCACTTTTCTAACGCGATACCAATTCCAAGTCCATTCCAAGTTTCAAGACAAAATCGGGCTCACAGAGTCAATTATTGTACTGTAAATTCTGTAGAATGCAAAGAAATGTTTATGTATGAAAATAAATAAGAAAGGTAATGGAATGAAAGGAACCTCTTTAAACCTGGTATAGCTGACACCTTGAAAATGATGCAATCCACGTTTTGTCTTCCTTTTTATAGTCCCACTAAAAGAGAGCCAGGCCTACGGCACCAAGACGAGTAGAAACAAAGCAAATCTAATTAACCTAGGTTAATTGTTTTTGCTGTTGTCGTTTTGGTGGATAGTGTTGCCCCACTCCTAAAGAAGCAGAGGAATCTTGCTTTGGTTCTACATGGACGCACAGAGTCACCCTAACGACACTATTTATCGCACTATTCTTCCGTTTGTTTAGTGAGCGGAACAATCACTATTCATACTATAGTCTAGGTTTGTTATAGGTTCATTATTATAGGTGGGTATAGGGGGTTGGTGGTGAGAGAAGGATCTGAATTAGTTACAAATGTAAAGTCACACTTTAAAAAGAACCATGCACACGCTTCCTCTGATCGCACTGGTCCACTTGTGCCCTATACATAGGGCCTGGGGTGTCATAATGCACCGTAAAATAAGTACTGATGCACAGTTATTTCCGCACTATAACCCATGATGCATAGCGGTTTTCATTGTACATCCGATTCGTCCAATAGATATGCTCCGGCCCATACAGGTTAATTATGCTGTCACGGGTGACATCACACACCGTTGTGTCGGCTTGTTCATGCGACACGCGTCATGCCGATGCACTTCCGGCACACAATTAGCGCCCGAATTCCTCCTTTACTTGTATCCTAAATAGTGAACTAAATATAGCGTCTAGTTATCCCCAGCGCAGGTGATTAGGGCAAGATGTGAAGCCAGAGCTGTTGCTCATTGATTTCAGCAATGGTCGGTTTCCGTGCCGACGGCATGAACGTTAAAAAATGTTTTCCTTTTCATTTTTCTGAGTGATAACGACATGTGTTTTTCTCTTTTCTTTTCTTTTCTTCAGGGTGCCGTATTTGGCCGTGGCGCGGACGTTTGAGAAGATTGAAGAGGACTCTGGCCGGTAAGTGGAAGTAAAGGAGGTGAAAGTTGAATTAAATAAAGAAAATTAAAAGTTCACTCTCTTCTTCCATTTCTTCTTAGTCATTCATCCGGACGTAGTAAAAACGCTTCTCTGTGGGGTCCATTTGTGCGTTAAGCAGTGCTCCAACGTTTTTAAGTGCAAGCGAGGGCCTACCAAAGGGTCAGACGTCTATGCTGCATTAACAAGACGTCATGGCGATTCAAACCCAATTACTTCAAAGGGATCAGATGATGAACCGTAGCCTCTGTGTTACCTTCCCACCCCCACCCCACCCCCTCACACCCCCACCCCAGTATTTGAGATACGGATATGTATACAGATACATATATCTAATATACAGTGTGTCCGAAAACGAACTCGCAAAACACACTTTGAAGCGGCTCGTGTTTCCTGTCTGCTCATATCCTCCTCCAGACAATCTAATTTCCTTTCCCATACCACAACCCCTCCCCCCCTCACACTCCCACCTGCCCCTCTCCCCCCACACCCATCGTCCTCGATGATGGCTTCAAAACAAAGTTAGCCGGCCCTTCCATGGTCTCTCTCTCTGTAAGTGATCCGATCTGTTCCTGCTCTTGCTCTCCGTCGCTCCCTCTCACGATTCAAGGGGCTAAATTGGCATGGAAAACAGACATTTATGTTGCCAATGCACGAAAAGATACAAAAATATGATAGAAATTGAAGGGTCGAAAGATGGAACACAGTAAAAATCTTAAAAAAGTGCAAAGTGCTTGACTAGGACTATAATATTACGGAAAGGTTTGGGCATTTTAATTAGGGTTGTCCAGGAAAATGAAATGTGTGAAGATACGCCATTATGGTGTAGTTATCTCTCTCGCTCTCTCTCTCTCTCTCTTGCTCTCTTTCAGGCTGAGGAACATTGAGACGCTGTCCAACCTGCTGCGCTCCGTGCTGCTCCTCTCCCCAGGTAAAGAGACCCCCCCACCACCACCCACTACCAAGTCATAAAACGGAGATCTAAATGAATAGATAGCGCTGCCTCCCCAACCGATGGGAAGTCGTTATTCAAGGTAATATGGTGTAGAAGTACCACTGTCCCCTTTTGACGAGAGAAGCGTCCTGGTTGGCTAAGATGAATGCCCGGGCTGTCCATCACTCGGCTCGTTTCAATAGGGAACTTGACATATTTTATAACGTTTTCTTAATGGTGCACGTGTTGCTTTCTAGCGTCCTGTATGTACATACAGTATGTGTATTATTAGATTCCTTTTTTTGTGTCCTTAAAAGTCTGCAACAGTGAGCTTAATTATGTTCGTCAGGCACAGGATTGTAGGGAAGAAACAGCCTGTGTTGAATGTGTGAGTGTGTGCGTGTGTGTGTGGGCACTAATGTGTGTGTGTGTGTGTGTGTGTGTGTGTGTGTTGTTCCAGATGACCTGCTGTGCTGTGTGTACCTGTGTCTGAATCAGCTGGGCCCCGCCTACCTGGGCATGGAGCTGGGTGTGGGAGACACGGTCCTGATGAAAGCCGTTGCCCAAGCAACCGGTAATATGCACACGCTCGCACGCACACCTGCAGATAGCTGTACCAATAAGCACACGCCTCATTCATTCTTTTAGTCTCTCTCTCTCTCTCTCTCTCTCTCTCTCTCTCTCTCTCTCTCTCTCTCTCTCTCTCTCTCTCTCTCTCTCTCTCTCTCTCTCTCTCTCTCTCTCTCTCTCTCTCTCTCTCTCTCTCTCTCTCTCTCTCTCTCTCTCTCTCTCTCTCTCTCTCTCTCTCTCTCTCTCTCTCTCTCTCTCTCTCTCTCTCATGCTCACACACACACCTGGCCTTAATTGCCAATCACCGTTCCTGTCCTCTTGCTCGCAATCTGCCGGGCTGCCCGCGTGCTTACCAATCTCGGGATCTGGTTGTTGCCAGGGCGACAGTTGGACAAAATCAAGGCGGAGGCGCAGGAGAAGGGTGACCTGGGCCTGGTGGCGGAGAGTTCCCGTAGCAACCAGCGCATGATGTTCCAGCCGGCCAATCTGACGGCAGGGGGCGTGTTCGCCAAATTGAAGGAGATCGCTAGTATGAGCGGGAACTCGGTAGGTACTTTCATGAAATAGTTTTCATTTGAAGTTCCCTTGTGAGTTTTTTTTATATTTATCAAGGAAAAAGGATACAGTTGGCGAGGAAGTAATGGCTTGATAGCCAATTTACTCATGTGGAAATAGCTGGCCGTCAGTTTGCATGCGTTTCCTTTTTAGTCTTTAGTTCAGCAGGGAGAAGGAATGTGCCCAGAAGCGGTGTTAGGGGGTGTACATATTTACTCGTTTAAATCTCCGGGATGTCATGAAATGTATATTCCTCTGCTGTTAGTTTCTTTTGTCACTAATTTATTTGAACTCTGTTGAACGTGAAAATCTGTTCTTGCTGTTGTGGCATACAAACACTCAAACTCATGCTGTGCATTCTCCTATTCTTTTTCTCTCTGCTTCACTCTCCCTCCCTCCCTCCCTCCCTCCCTCCCTCCCTCCCTCCCTCCCTCTCCCCACTTCTTTTAAATCTCAATTTCCTCACTGCGACCGCAGGCCATGAATAAGAAAATCGACATCATCAAAGGCCTCTTTGTTGCGTGTCGCTTCTCAGAAGCTCGCTACATAGTCAGGTAAAACACACGCACACACACACACACACACACACACACACTGACTCCACTGCATTTCCAAGCACGCACATACACTTAAAACCACATATGCCTTTCTACATGCCAGTAAATCGCAGATTTCCTCATGACAGGCCAACCACACGCTCTCCCACGAGGAGCCCGCTTCTAACCTAATGCCTTCCTCTCACGTCCGTTCCGAAGTCTGCCCTCTGCTCAAGCACACGTTGTCATGGGTACCAGTTCGTTTTAGAAATGTCAGTGTTTGCCACTACTTATGTGTGTGTGCACACCTCTCCGTCTTTCTCTCCTTACGCATACCTTTTTGTGTGTGTGTGGTGCACCTCACCTTTCCTTCTTTCTCCATCTCTTTCTCTCTCTGTATGCATACCTTTTTGTGTGTGTGGTGTACCTCACCTTTCCGTCTTTCTGTGTGTGTGTGTGTGTGTGTGTATGGGTTGTGTGTGTGTGTGTGTCCAGGTCCCTGGCAGGGAAGCTGAGGATCGGCCTGGCGGAGCAGAGCGTCCTGGCTGCCCTCAACCAAGCCGTGTGCCTGACTCCCCCTGGCCAAGGTCAGACCCCTCCCCTCTCCTCCCCCGTACCCCCACCCACCAGCACATAGACCAAGAGGTGGGGTCCACGTTGCAGTCCCTCTTTTCGAGTGTTATTTCAGAAGCGTTTGTGACGAGACGACACAGAGGAATTGGTGATCAAGATAATCACAGGCCAATGCGGAGTGAGGTGAAGCTGTGTGCATAACGCGAAATCACCCCGCGCCGCTGAAATTGGGGCCTGTGCCCACAAGTGATTTGGCGTAAGTGTGTGTGTTTTGGGCTGTTGTTGTTATTCCGGAATGCTAAACAGCCCGGGTCGGCCCATCCCACCCCGAGCCGTCTTTCTTCCTGCAGTCGGCAGCGAGTTCTGAAACCAAACCAGCCAAACGCGGAGGGCAGCAGCAGCACAATGAGCCCAAACGCTGATTAATTAGCATGCGTATCTTATTCACAGACAGCGCCGTGCTTTAATTAGGGTCAGCCAGACCACAGACTCCGCCGGAAAATTTACATTGATCTGCGGTCTTGTCGGGGAAATGTTTCTTTTTATTTTTTTGTGATTTTTTTTTTCATCCATTTATTTAAGCAGGTAGGTTAATTAACGGCGTGTTCCCATTAAAAGCTGCATGGCGGCGGCTAGTAGCAAGCCCCCCCTATCCCAAATAATTTAACCAGGTGAAGCGGGAACACATTAAAAGCGAAAGCGGCTTTTTAAAAAATGCATTCCCCTTTATTCCGGCCAGGTGGGGCTTCTTAAATGAGGTAAAATCGGCCGATTTATCATCGTTGAATCCAACGACTTAATTCATCTTGTTAAAATGAATGGAACATGGAATGGCTCTTAACGAGCTCCATACGCAGTATCAATCAACAAGCGCAAGTACCACACACATCTTATTGTGAGACCCCGGTTAGATCTCAAAATAGTCTTATTCTGTACGGTGATGCCACTGGCATTACAGAACGCACGTTTAATGCAGAAGTTATTGTCACATTAATATTGCGAGTGTGTGGGCGTGGAGACTCTAGCTCTATTAGGAGATATAAATAGTGTTTCTGAATACATTTTTCTACCATCGACGGCATCAGATTTCCCCCCCGCCGTGCTTGACGCTGGCAAGGGAATGAGCACAGAGAGCCGAAGGACTTGGTTGGAGGAGAAGAGTCTCATTCTGAAGCAGACCTACTGGTAACTAGCGCACACTTTTGGTTGACTTTATAAGTTTGTTTTTACTATTGTTGTAGATTCATCCTTTCCTTTCTCTTTTTTTGATAACGTGTGGCTTAATCCCAGTCTCCCCTTTTCTTTCTTTGTTTTTTTTTCCTCAGCGAGATGCCCAATTATGATGTCATTCTGCCAGTGCTGCTTAAGGAGGGCATCGACCAGCTGCCCAATCACTGCAAGCTGACACCAGGTAGGCTGGCTAATCACTGCAAGCTTACCCCAGGTAGGCTGGCCAATCACTGCAAGCTTACCCCAGGTAGGCTGTTCAATTGCGACACGAAGGAGGGGAATTGGGAATTCAAAGGGGGGTGCAAAGCCATTTACCCTCCAATTAAAGAAGGAACGACTAAAGGGATTGTCTCCTCATTATGCCGTTTTTTTTTTAAACTGGGATAGCACCTGCTATATCCACACAGGCCCTGGGAAAGTGAAACACACGCAGTTATCCAAATGCCTGCATAAAAGAAATGTGTTTGAATTGTTCATGTTGTGACAAAGCACAACTCCTCGGTCCTGCTGCATCCCATATTTGCAAGCAGGCAGAACATTTTAGGTCCTACTGGTCAGTAAGCGCTCTCTGAGCTAATTAGCTTTATGACTACTCTAATATATATCCATACATTTTTTATTTTATTATGCCTTCTTCTCTTTTTATTGAAGCGTTGCTTCACAGAAAAGCCTCGGGGAAGTCTAAAAATTGCGCATGAGTCTGCAAAATGGTTTTGAATCAAATGCATCAAACCTTTGGTAGTAGCAAGCAGCAGCCATGATCGTTGTGAGGAAGACCCAAGCATGTAGTTCCTCTAACGGCCCTTTAGGTGCTATACGGTAGGCGGTGGCAGAGAGAACCGTCACCATTCCACGGGAAGAAATGTGATTTCATTAGCGTCATCCATAGCCAATAAAGTTTTTAGAATCTCGGTGGCTAGTTCATCTTGATATTATGTTTTTTGCGAGGCCCTGGGTGACTGTTATATTTCAATAAAAAGTTATTAAAGATTGAATATGAATGAGTTTCGGCCATTGACTAGTGCCAGGCGGCCATTCAAGCCCTGCCATAACTTGTACAGTTTCCACGGCAAAAACGTATACACATGGCGATGCAACATAGAAACTTCAAAAAAGCCCTGTGTTGTGGTTTTTATATATATATACACACACACACACACACACACACACACACACACACACACACACACACACACACACACACACACACACACACACACACACACACACACACACACACACACACACACACACACACACACACACACACACACACACACAGAGAGAGGTGCCTTCTGATGCTGCTCCCCATACAAAAGCAGTTTGTCCTGATTTAAAGCTAAGAACGATTTTGTTGTTGCTGTTATTATTATTTTTGTTACTTGGCACACAACCTAACCATTTTCTTAACCGTTTGCTGGTCATGAAAAATGCATGATCTCCCGGGCCGAGGCCTCCTGGTTGGAGATCTATAATATTCTCTGCTTCTATGTGCCTGAGCTGCTGTCTGGACTTGTGTTGTGACCGCAAGTCTGGGTTCTTCCATTCCTGTCCCCCTCCAGGTGTGCCGCTGAGGCCCATGCTAGCTCACCCCACCAAGGGGGTCGGAGAGGTTATGAAGAGATTTGATGAGGCGGCGTTCACATGCGAGTACAAATATGACGGCGAGCGTGCTCAGGTTTGTGTGTGTGTGTGTCCGTCGGTTTGTGTGTTGGTGGTTGAGTGTTGTCTGTCCGTCTGTCTGTGTGTGTGTGTGTGTGTGTGTGTGTGTGTGTGTGTGTGTGTGTGTGTGTGTGTGTATGTGTGTTGGTCCTTGTTTGTTGTCTGTGTGTGTGGTCAGACAGATGTTGGCGAGAGTTAGTTTTTCTCATCTTTGTTTGTTTTGTGATTGTCACCGAACATATGCCTGCTGAATTTTGTATGCATTGGCCTTTTGGCTGTGTGTGTGTGGTGTGTGTGGTTGGATGCGTTTGTGTGTGCCTCCTCTGCTGTATAAATGATCACTTAAGCTTCTGCTGTGTGTATGTGCGCGCACTGACACGCCTTTCCCTCCGAGAGCGGGTAAAAGCATTGCGTTCGCTTCAGGCTGTTGAGGTTAGAGCAAGCTGCCTCTCCTATTGGCGACTGGAGAGTAGTATGGTGTGTGTGTGTGTCTGTCTGCCTGCCTGTCTGTCTTTAGTAAGACGGGAGAGAGGAGTGGAAGAGAAGGAGGAATTAAAGCAACAAAGAGAAGGACAGTTGTGGACAGAGGGAGAGAGGCAGGTCAATACAGCGCTGGTAGACTGAATCCCCACTGGCGTTGTTGTTAATTCTGCTACAGTCATGCCAATTAGGTGTCTTTGAACTGAAATGAATTGAAAGAGGGGGGGGGGGGATGGGAGAGGGTAATGCATATGGTGAGGTTGTTGCGAGGGAGGGAGAGAGAGGGAGGGAGTGAGAGTGTGACAGACACAGCATGTAGGAAGGGAGGGGGGTTGAGCAAAGTAGGGTGACGTACTTTTCTGACTCCCTGTGGTCCACACTGCAGTGGTCATGACTCCACGCAGCCAGCAGGGGGACTCATGGCTTGCTGCTTAATTAAACCGTCTTTACTGTGTGTTTCTGTTGGTGTCTGTATTTTGAACATTACATCCACACCACCTAAGGTGTGTGTGTGTGTGTGCCCAACTGATTTCACATACAATCGAAAGTGTTGGTGTTTTGTTTTGATTGACGACCTTCGAATGGCTGCGAAATCGATGTGGTGTGTGTGTGCTTACTTCATCTCTGTGTGTGTGTGTGTGATTCAGACAGCAAGTTGTTGGTCTTCAACTGAAAAAATAAAGGGAAATGTCCCTCACTTGCCAGTAATTTGGCCTAATGCATGCGTCCTTGATGGATTCCGCAGCAGCGGAGGACTCATCTCCTGACTCAATGACGTAACAAATGACTATTTTACATTTAGAACATGGTTTTGAAGGGTTTGCCAGATGACACCCAATGTCGTGTGTGTGTGTGTGTGTGTGTGTGTGTGTGTGTGTGTGTGTGTGTGTGTGTGTGTGTGTGTGTGTGTGTGTGTGTGTGTGTGTGTGTGTGTGTGTGTGTGTGTGTGTGTGTGTGTGTGTGTGTGTGTGTGTCCCCCGTCCACCCTTTTCATAAAAAAACTTCACAAACAAACCCCAAACAGATCCATATCCTGGAGAACGGCGAGGTGCGGGTATTCAGCCGCAACCAGGAGGACAACACCAGCAAATACCCCGACATCATCGCTCGCATTCCTAAGGTACCCACCTGAGAGCCGGTCCAGCTGTGTGTGTGTGTGTGTGTGGGGGGGGGGGGGGGGCTAGTGTAATTGTCAAAAGGCCGCTGGTGAGGCAGGTGGGGTCTGTTCAGCCGCTGGTGTACTGAATTCCCCAAGAAAGCTCTCCCTCACGCACTCACTCACTCTGTTTTGCTCTTTCTCTTAACTCGTCTTCTGCTTCCTCACTGCCTGTATTGTGTGCTCATGAGTCTATGCATGTCTTGCACTTTCCGTCTCTCGGTCTCGCGTTTTCTGTCTGGTCCTTTGTCTGTCAAGGGCCGTTCTTCTTTCCCGTCTGTCTTATTTTTCCTCTTTTTTTACCCTTTTTTTCTTTGTAGTCCTTGTCTCCCATGGTTACCACTCAGCTGTCTCCCTACCTCTGCCCATGCCATTGTCCATTCTACTCCAGTTCTTTTTTTGCCCTCACTCGTCTGCTCTGGATCCCTTAATGCAACCCGTCTCAAATGCTAATGTACTCAAATTAAGTTTGGCGAGCTGCGCGTGTTTATCTTGGTCTGCTTGCTTCCATCATCTCTCATTTGCCTCTTGGCTTTCTCACTCACTCACTCACTTACTCACTCACTCACTCACTCACTCTTTCTCTTTTTCTCTCTCATTGAACAGTTGAGATACACTAAGGAACCTCAGAGACTGCACTGTATCTGGTGAAACGGTTTGCTTATGTTCTTAAAGCCACATTATATCTAGTTACAGAGTGGCCATGTTGCTTAATCACCTTGAGTTTACCTTCACCTGCAGCTAGGGCTGCACAATTAATTGCATATTAATCGAAATCGGGATTTTAATTAACTCATCTTGAAAGGTTGCAATTAATGTTTATAAAAACATAAATAATACAGATTATGGCCTGTTAACATTCAAATCAAATTACAAGCTTTGATTCATCAAATCAAACTCGAATCAAATCAAACTCAGCATTTGCTTTATTATTATAGTTTTTGTATATATTAGCTACAGAATATAAATGTAATCTATAATTGCAATAAGTGATCGCAATCACAATAGCGGGCAAAATAATCTCAATCATCATTTTTTTCATAATCCTGCAGCCCACAGCATAAATGACCCTATCCCCTCCTGACGCACTCAGGAACACACGCGCACACACTTTCTCAACAAACACACACAATATTTTACGGCACACACACACAAACACTCTCAACACACACGCATACTCTCAAAACTCACTCACTCTCGCACACACACACTCAACACAAACGCACAAACATGTGCTCAATATACACAAACAAACACTCGCTCTCTCCCATCACACCAGGTGAAGAATGCCTCCGTGGTGTCGTGCGTGCTGGACTCTGAGGCCGTGGCCTGGGACCGGGAGAAGAAGCAGATCCAGCCCTTCCAGGTCCTCACCACCCGCAAGAGAAAGGTACTGCAGGGGGGCTGGACAGGTGGATGAATGGGAGAGATACACGGGGGTTGGGTATTGTGTATGGGTGGAGAGTGCATGCAGAGATTCAGATTGGATAGATGGAGAAAGTTTGAGACGGATGATTGACGAACAGTAAGATAGTCTGGCGGTGGAGGTGTGTATGATTGTCTGTATGGATATAATGGGGGAGCTAAACAGTGGAGGGATTGTTAATTATATTACAATCTATTTGGGTGGGCTGGACGGATGGAGAGCGCTATGGACACACTCCATGTTGGTGGTCCTGGTCGCCAGCCACCGTCGCAGTAGCGCGTCTGAACTGCTGCGGCGTTCGTTTACAGTCGTAATGAAAATAGCGTTTGTTGGAATGGAATAACAATTAGAGAGGGAGATAAAGCAAGGCAAGGCAGAAGGGGCGAGGGAGGAGATGAGACGTGGGAGTGGGGGAGGCTCAAGATATGAGGAGAGAGACGGGTGGGGGGGATGGTAGAGAGAGCAATAGAGGAAGATGGGGGGGAGGGGGGGTGGAAAGAATGCATTGAAATTATTTCAATGAGGTGGTGTGTGAGAAACCTTAGATGGCGTAGGCATTTAATGTTTAGAGTAGGTTGGGGGGTGGGCAGTGCATCATAAAAAATGAAGGAGTTTAATTGAAGACTATCAAAGCGTGGTATGTTGAACGCATACTCCCAAGGATGTGAGTAAGACACTGTGTGTGTGTGTGTGTTGTGTGTGTGTATGTATGTATGTATTTATGTGTGTATATATATATATATATATATATATATATATATAATATATATGTGTGTGTGTGTGTGCTTGCATGTATTTTTTTTTCCTAATAATAAAAGTGGCTGTGTGTGTGTGTGTGTGTGTGTGTGTGTGTGTGTGTGTGTGTGCCTCCACAGGACGTGGATGCCTCTGAGATCAAAGTCCAGGTGTGCGTCTACGCCTTCGACCTGCTGTACCTTAACGGCGAGGTAAGAGCCGTCTCCTCCGCTCCGATTGGTTGAGTTTCCCTCTGTCAGCAGGACACTCCTCTCGCCAGCGTCTCTCCGTCTAATCGCATGCTCTCAAACGTTCGTTTAGTTCATCCTTTTTTGTTGCTTTCTTGGTCTGTGCACGTGCATTCATGCGTGCACGTTTGTCCTGCCCCGGCAACATCCCAAGTACTGCTGGTGGTGTCCAAACAATGCTGCAGTGAGGAGGCATTGTAACTAGATCATTCTCCCTCATCTCCCTTCCACTCTAGTGTGCTTGTGTGTGTGGTTATGAGTTTATGTATGCAATTGAAAGCGACATGAGCCTGTAGTTACATCGTTTTACTTACAGCAGTGCTTGTGTGTGCGCATGCGTGTGCTTGGGCTCATTGTCAACAAGCATCTTTGTGGCGTGTGTGTCTGCGTCGTGAAGTGGTTTTGTACTTGCGTGTGTGCATGTTTGTGTGCATGCGGGTCACTAAGCATTTGGCCCATAATGATTAGGATGCTTGGCGCCATGATGAGAAAATGATTATAATGGTGTGCAATTTGGCTGTTTGTTATAATGGTGTCTGTGTGTGTGCATGTGTGTGTGCGTCTGCGCGCGTGCGTCCAGTCCCTAGTGCGCCAGCCGCTGTCCCGGCGCAGGGCCCTGCTGAAGGAGAGCTTCTCCGAGACGGAGGGAGAGTTCGTGTTCGCCCGCTACATCGACTCGGACAACACGGAGGCCATCGCCGAGTTCCTGGAGCAGTCTGTACGAGGTGGGTGGGGAAGCGATCCCCCCTTTACGTACACGAATGTTCCCCCCCCCCCTTATCGCAACATCCATGCCCGCGGCGCCAAGAGGAACGCTGCACCATGTTTCGCTTTCGTATACGCAGGCGATGAATGAACACACCGGCGCGCGCAGAATGAGTCGATGCGGAGGTCTCGACTGGAGTCGCACGACACAACCCTCGAGTAATTTGGTCAGCCGCAGGGCCTGTCGCTGGGGGGGAGGCGGAGAAACAATCAGAACCAGTTTACTTCTGCGTAGCAACCCCACCGCCCTCCGAAGTACACAGCAGTGATGCCTGACAAGTTTGAAGATGCATCATGTTTAATTTGCACAGGAAATTTAACTGTGTGTGTGTGTGTGTGTGTGTGTGTGTGTGAGAGAGAGAGATATGGTTGTCTGTCATGTTTGTGTGACGGTTTGTTTCTTTGCTTCCCTTTTCCATTTGTCCCTAAATCTGTTTTTGCTCTGCGTGATTATGTGTGTGTTCTTTCTGTATTGCAACCTGCATTCTGTGATCATCACGTTGGCGGATTGCGTCAGTGTATGAGAGAGAGAGAGATAAAGACTCGCCACATATCTGAAACCTAATCTGTTAATTTCCTTTCTGTTCAGCTGGACTCGTGTTGTATAATATGTGTGTGTGTGTCCTCATTCAGATTCCTGCGAGGGTTTGATGGTGAAGACTCTAGAAAAGGATGCCACTTATGAAATCGCCAAGCGCTCTCACAACTGGCTCAAGGTAAGGACCAGACAGCCGGACACGGCTGCTAATGCTACATTGTGTGTCCCACATTGACCATTTGCATTTTATAGCACAAAGTATATATATATATACATTTTTTAACATATTTTAAATGTTTACCTCTTTCCTCAAAGTAAATCTCTCTAATTTCACTACAAAACACAACCATTTGTAACTTTCAAAATAACCCTTCCTTGACCTGTAGGTTAATGGCACACCTAACTTACATTTCTAAATTCAAATCCGAACAGTGAAATGAAAGCTGACTTTTCACATCATATTACTCACCTGTTCAGCAAAGCATGACGGAAAAGTTATCATTCGTTATATATTCCAACCCAATCTAATCATCGTAGCGCTTTCCAGCTGACGGCACTTCATGTAAAGACCCGGGATGGGCGAACACATGGCTGACGAGCGTGACTACACAATCGAATTACATTGCTCCTACCTGTTAAATACCGGAGCGCGGGGGCACGATCCTCTCCGAGAGCCGTCTGTACACATCGTCGTCTCTACACATGTATTCGCATAATACCCCAACATAACTATTTCTAAAATGTGCCCCCCTTTTTTCAATCCAAGATCATCATAGCCACTTCAAAGTACCCTCTTGAAACCCCCACTTTTGACGTTGTGTCAGCCAACAAACAGGCTGTCCACACTCGGGAGTGTGCGGCGACACTGCGGTGATGCCCATGTGTTTGTTAAGCCTCAGGGGGGGGGGCCTCTGGGTGAGGATGCCCTGGGCTCCCCTGAATAATCAGTCAACAAATGGTAGAGCCAAACGCTATGCTCCCGAGACCCTCGTCAGAGGATTAAGCCCTGTTTACATGTTGTTGGGATGCGTTTTTGTTTCGTAGGCTCCCCACCGTAATGCAGAGTCACACACACACACACACACACACACACACACACACACACACACACACACACACACACACACACACACACACACACACACACACACACACACACACACACACACACACACACACACACACACACAAGAAGAACAGCAATGGTTGACATGCGCTATCCTCCTATACACACACGGATACAAAAGCACGATTATAGAAAAAGGTCCGATGCATTCGTACGTTCACACCACACCGACAAAAACCTCATTAAGCACGTCCATTCAAAACGGCACAATGTGAAGCCCACAATACACCTGTGATGCTTACACACTGAGAGGGTTTATAGTACACTCATCCCCTTACTCTGCTAAAATATATACACACAGACACACAAACACACACAGCAAAGAATGAGAAAAGGGCAAACTGTAGACTTGTCACACATGAGTATGTGACTCCATGTGTGTGTGACGTGCGTGTCAGCCAGTGCAAATGACATTTAATTTGCATTGTTTGTGAACATTTGTTCTTATGCAGCGATGTGGCGCGGGCTGTTCACGCGGAAGAACTTTGCATTTAACCTTTTAACAAGGCGAAAACCGGCAGCCCTAGATATAATTATTTTCAACCACGCTAAGAAAAGTCAAACTGAACTCAGAGTGAAACTTTGGGTAAGAAGCGACGACGCGGCATTTTACAGTCAAAGGAATCCTGATAAATAAAAGTCTGTGCGCGAACAACGTCCCAATAAAAGCGACCTTGTCTGTAAATGTTATATATATTTAGACCAAAGCCTTGTGAAATATCTGATTCTGATTGGTCAATAATGCTCCAACAGTTTCAGGGTTTCCCACATAAAAAGGTTTAGTGGAGGGGGCAGCACTACCTCGTTCTCTGAAGAAAAAGGTTCCATATCAGTGCACTACTATTCCAACATAATACAATTGTTGAAATACAACTATCGGCCAAATACGGCAACGCAAACAAAAACGAATATGTGATCATTGTTGGTAACTGGTGTGAGCAGAATAAACCCAGAGGGGCTGTTTATGAGTGCCAGTGTTTCCCCTCCAGCTGAAGAAGGACTACCTGGACGGGGTGGGGGACACAGTGGACCTCTGCGTGATCGGAGCCTACATGGGCAAAGGCAAGCGCACGGGCACCTACGGTGGCTTCCTTCTGGCCTGCTACGACGACGACGGGGAGGAGTTCCAGTCCGTCTGCAAGGTGTGTGTGTCTGTGTCTGCGTCTGTGTGTGTGTGTGTGTGTGTGACCTTTTTAGATTGCACCGGGCAGAAAGGGCTTAGAAGCATGACTGTAGCAAAAGATAAGTCCTGTATTGTCCACGTGCTGCGGCGCTTCCTGTATGCTAGGCATGCTACCTAGTACATATCTCACTCCTTTCATTCTCAAGAGAACTCTGGGCGGTAATTGTTCAAGGTGTTGATTTTTTTTCTTTTTATACATACCCCCTTACCTTGCACCCTGGCCCAGTGCATCAGTGACGTTTAAGGGCCCTTAAACGTGAAAGAAAAACCAGAGAAATCTCAGATTGAGTCTCTATTTTCCTAGTTTCGTTTCAAGGCTTTCTGAGATGATGTTACGCTATGTATTTCTGGCGCCTCTTCGACAGAGTAAATAAATAAATAATACATATCAGAACTATATTGTTACGGGTAAATGGGTCCGGTCCAGATTCACTATGGGAAAGAATTGACCGCATGCAGACCTGGGGATAGAAAGGCAACTTTTCCAGAACAACAGGCATTCCTATAAAGGCCTTTCTACTACTCGAAACAAAAGGAAGTGGCCAGTGACCCTAGTGCCTTTGAGCCAGCCTGTAGGGAGACGGGGACTCCTGTCATCAATCAGACCCTCTATGTCTTAATTGCTGTGCTGTGTGTGTGTGTGTGTGTGTGTGTGTGTGTGTGTGTGTGTGTGTGTGTGTGTGTGTGTGTGTGTGTGTGTGTGTGTGTGTGTGTGTGTGTGTGTGTGTGTGTGTGTGTGTGTGTGTGTGTGAGAGAGATTCGGAGGGGGGGAGGGTTCAAGTCTTTGAGAGGTGATACATTGCTTGAGGCGAGGTAGTTCAGACACAGAGCATTTAGGCTCTGTGGGATTTGCGCACTTTGCTGTGTTCTACCGCAACAACAAAAAAGCCCACGACTGTGTGTGTGTTTTATTAACATCCTCATTTCATCTTCCCCAGATTGGGACGGGCTTCAAGGATGAAGATCTAGAGCAGCATTACAAGTTCTTAAAGGTACGACGTTTGTGTCTCGGGTTGTGTGTGTGTCTGTCTGGGGGAGGTTGTGTGTGTGTGTCTCGGGTTTTATGTATGTGTGTGTGTGGGTGTGGCCAATAAAGCAAACTAATCCAAAGCGCTAAAGCCACAAAGTAATTTCATCATGAATGCACAAGAAGCCTCTGAAGTTTAGTTTAGAGGCTTTATTATTTCCAATTTGTCAACTCTCATATCATTCAATTTGTTAAAAAACAACAACAACAACTTGACTGCTTGTCGCTATTCGTCTCCCCCGCAAAACAAATCTAGTAATAGAAAATAATTATTTCTTTACAAAGACTTCCCTCACAAAGGCTTTATGCTCAAAGCTGACGGTGCTGGAGACATCCCAGGAACCTAACAATGGTGCCCGCGTTGCAGGCCCCCCTCCTAATAAAGTCTTCCTGGCTGGAAGGGATGGGTGGTGCTGGTGGTGCTGGCGGGCGTGTGGGGTGAAGTCGCAGCCCTGCTATGCTTCCCTGTGCTTCATCGCAGGTCCAAAGACTTAAAACACAAATGCCCACACAAGCTAGTTCCAACGCACATATGCGCACACACACAGTGAGAGAGAGAGAGAGAGAGCACAACGTGGGCGCGCAAATGTCTCCATTATAAAGTAATTGTACACTCTAGCACTGCAACACTTACTTATTTACTAAGAACCTTTTTCCGGTCTGTCTTACTTTAAAGTGACCCTGTTTTTTCAGTGACGACTGCTGGTCGTAGAAAGAAAGAGGTTTGACTCGACAAACCTAAAGCGTTCCTATAAAAAAGCATATATATATATATATATATATAATGGGTTATATTGCGGATGTTTAATATTGTGCAGGATGTGGCCGAGCGATGAACCTTTTTAAGAGCCATCGTCTGCTCCTCCAGGGTCACCCACGGCCTCGCGCACTCCAACATAACAAGTGCCGTTTCCTGAAGCGCGGCCAAATGGACAGGGCCATGGGAGAAAAATAATCTTTAGTTGAATGCATCTCGCTGTTGTCAACTGCGTTTAGGAAATAACGAATGTCAACAAACTTTGGGTCAATAACGGTATGGGCATTTACAAGAGCATATGTCACATAGCCTTAGTTTCCTGTCCCTTAGCGACAAATTATTGCCATGTTCTTTCCCCGTCAAGAATGGTAGTTATTTCAGCTGTGAAGTTTGGTATGCAGGACTTGTGACTTGGCTGGAGTTTCGGTTTCATCATTTGAATACATGCGGCAGAGAGCTAAATTATCCCAAGGGGTGTGGGATGTGAACGGCACTCAAAGAACGCATTGTCCACTTTTATTTTCCTCCTCCTCTCTCTTGCTCTCCTCCTTTATTTTGGAATATTCTTTCATTCTGGATCGTTATCTTCTCTCCCACTCCCTATCTGATTCATTTCTCCTTTTTTTCTTGTTCTCTTCTTCTTTCCTTCCTTCCATCCTTTTTGTTCTGCTGTGACCCTCATCTCCCCTCTCCTCCTCCCCCCCCCCCCCCCCCCCCCCAGGAACACATTCTGCCCAAGCCCCGGGCCTACTACCGCGTCGACCAATCCACGGAGCCTGACGTGTGGCTGGACGCCGTCCAGGTGTGGGAGGTCAAGTGCGCCGACCTATCGCTGTCCCCCATCTACAAGGCCGGAATGGGATTGGTCAGTTGAGGATGACATTTTTTTCTTTCCATAAATCACAAGTGTAATTAGCAACTCTTAACGACAGTTATTTAATAAATGGCGGGGTAAAAATTGTTGGATTTAATGGCACGATCCCCGGCTATGACCCACGGCGAAGGCCGCGTGATGGAGGGAATATCCTGCCGGCGGCCTATGGGAATAACTTTTGATACACGTACCTACATGAATGGCTTAATATCTGTGTGTGTGTGTGTGTGTGTGTGTGTGTGTGGGGGGGGGGGGGGGGGGGGGGGGTGTTCCAGAGTACTTGCACACTCCGGTACAACTTCTACCTGCTGTCGCTGTCGTCTCATCTCTTCCTGCGCCGTCCCCTATTCACCATCCTTATTGTGCCTCTTTCTCTCCCCGTCTCTCATGTCTCATTTCTTCTCCGACCGCTTGTCATTCCATCTGCCTCTTGTGTTCATCGCCCCGCTGTCCTCTATCGCTCTATCTGCATCTGTCCGTCTCCCTCCCCATCCGTCTTCATCACCCCCATCTCTGTCGCCGGCGCCTCCGCCGCCGTTCTCGTCTGTCATCCATTTCCCATCCTGTCACTCCCATCTCCACAGCTTCCCATTGCCGCGCCTCGATCCGTCTGATAACTCTCCGCCCATCTCCACCTGTTCCCTCGTTTCTGCCACCAGGCGGACCCAGAGAAGGGCATCTCCCTGCGCTTCCCGCGGTTCCTTCGGATCAGAGACGACAAGAAGCCCGAAGACGCCACGAGCAGTTCGCAGGTGCGTCACAACCTCTGCACTCTCTGTCCGCTCCATGTGTGCGAGGAATAGACCCCTTTACACCAAGTCATCGTCGTAGGGTAGACACAGGCGTCGCTCATAACACTAATTATGGGGCTGCTCCTTTTATGTACTAGGGCACAGGCAGTAGACTACCCTTGTGAAGATAAGTCTACGAACCGTGCCTATCTGAAGGTTATAAACCAGCAGAAGTAGAAAGCTAGGGGATGCTACGCAGCATCTAGCTATCTGAAGGTATTATACCAGCAGGGGTAGAAAGCTAGTGGCTGCTACGTACGAGCTAGCTATCGGAAGGTAATAAACCAGGAATGGAAAGCTAGTAGTGGCTACGTAGCATCTAGCTATCTAACTGTAATAAACCAGGAGTAGAATACTAGGGGTGCTTGCATAGCATCTAGCTGTCTGAAGTTAATAAACCAGGATTAGACAACTAGGAGTGGCTACATAGCATCCAGCTATCGGAAGATAATACTAAACCAGTAGAAAGCTAGGAGTGGCTACGCAGCATCAAGCTATCTGAAGTTAATAAACCAATATTAGACAGCTAGGAGTGGCTACGTAGCATCCAGCTATCGGAGGATAATAAACCAGGAGTAGAAAGCTAGTAGTGGCAACGTAGCATCTAGCTATCCAAAGGTAATAAACCAGGAGCAGACAGCTAGGGTAAGCCATGTTTTTATAGCGCTACAAATTGAGCCCTGCTGAGCTCAAGATGCTCTAGCAAACATTAATGCACATTTTCAGCCCAAATGGCAGACGGAATGAAGGATGAACCACTGAAAACATATGGAGCTACGCTCACGTTACTCCTCAGAGACCAGAGGATCTCTCTTACCATGGTGACAAGTTTAAGCTGTGTGCTATTATAGCATGCAGGGGGTCCAAGCGTAGCCCTATAGACCCCATGGCGTCAACGCAACCACAGCTTTGATTAGCTTGAACCGAAGCTCTTACCTCCAAGTCAAGCGGCGAGGACAGATTGAGACTTCAAAGCCAGGGATATGAATAATCAGACGGCTATATTTAGTCCGGGCTTTCCCACGTCTGTTTTTATATTTATTAATTTTTTGTCGCTGACCTGACTTTATGGTGTGCTCTCCTCTGCATCATGTATTATACCACTTCTCTCTCTCTCTCTCTTGTGCTAAGAAATGAGAGGGGTAACCTGGTTTCTCTCTCTGGCTTTCCTCGGTCACTATCTCTTTATCTATCTCTGCCTTCATGTCTTACCATCGTTTTATTAAGATTTGTGTTATGTTTTGTTATGTTATTGCCAGCTCTTTATGCTTCATGCTACGGTTTGCTAATTCCATCTCTATTTCTTCCTAATTACAGGGTACTGACTTGTTTAGCAATGAAAAGAGTAGTTAAAAAACATTTGTGGTAACGGCAACATAAACTAAATGTGAACAACAATGAAATGCTAACAATGCTAACAACAATGCAAATTTAACGCTATGGCCAACATTTATGGGTATCGAATGCAATAAAGGAATAGGACAGAGTGAATAAAACATATCATATCTTTCACTGGTTCTGTTTATCTCTCTGTAGATCGCTGATCTGTACAAGAAGCAGCAGCAGATTCAGAACCAAGGAGAAAGGGCTGACCTAGAGGACTACTACTGATTGCCCACTTCATGCGGAAACGCAAAGTAGAATAGTTTCCATGCAATTGTACATAGATGTGATTCCTCCTATTTTTAAAAATTCCCCACTGAATGATAATAAAAAATAAAAACAATAATCCTTTGTGTGTGTGATTTATTTGAAGGACAAATGTATGGATAATACCTAAACCGACGATGAACGTTCTTGGAAAGAAATATTGGCAATGGATACTTTCAATTTCACATACACTGACACACACACACACACACACACACACACACACACACACACATTGATGCAACTCTACCTTCCCCAAGGCAGCATTGTGCATGCTCACGTGCACAGCCAATCAGAGAAAACTCCCAAGGACGTTGCCAACTAAAATGATGAAAGCAAAATAGGATGACTTGGGAGATGGTGGCTACTGGGGAAATGTTGATATTTGGATATGTGTGTGTTTTTGCATGTCTGTGCATCTGTGTGTGTGGGATGGGTTGACTGACAGTTGCTCAGGCAGCAAGACAAAAGACAAGGACTCGTGGACAGCATTAGATGATGGAAATCCACTAACTGTCTGGATCCCCAAATCAATGTGGGAGCTACTTCAGATTGGTGTGTGTGTGTGTGTGTGGCTGGCAGGCGGTGGCGACATTCATCATGAGAGCCAAAGGACAGGCTGTTATTACGCCAAGAAAAGTGAAATGGAATTTCACTTTTTTTTTATGATCCGCTCATGTCATTTTGTGTGTGTGTGTGTGTGTGTGGCCAAGTTACTTAATGTTTCTGTCTATCTCCATGGCTGTGTGATATTTCTGCTGTGTGTGTGTGTTTTGATTGAATGTGCCATAGTTTAATCAGCATCCAATAACTTCCTAGCTGCTCTGCAATAAATGCAATAAAGGGAGTTTTTCCTTGTGCTCCAAATCGTCACTGAACAAATGCTGACAAGCTGAAGTTTTACAGAAAATGACAATTGTGAAAGGGAAACATGGTTCTTCCACTATGCGGTTATGAGACTAGATTTCATTACGTGATTTTTCATGGAATGAAATTCAAAAGGCAGGTATGGGTGAGTCATGGTGGAAATTACTCAAATACAACTCTGAGCTACCCAAGCTTTATCAAGTTGATGATGGAGGGTGCAGGAACTGCCAATCATGCATCCCTGCCTGGCATACCAGCACACTGAATTGGTCCATCACCATCGAAAAGAATATACACTGCTCAAAAAAATAAAGGGAACACTTTTATTTTTAGAACACTAGTGTGGTTTTCCACTTTAATTTTGAGTGTGACTCCAAATCCAGACCTCCATGGGTTGATAAATTTGATTTCCATTGATAATATTTGTGTGATTTTGTTGTTTGTGATTCAACTATGTAAAGAAAAAAGGTTTTAATAAGATTATTTCATTCATTCAGATCTAGGATGTGTTATTTTAGTGTTCCCTTTATTTTTTTGAGCAGTGTATATTCAACAGCAGAAACTGGCCATATTTGAATGGATTAATGGGAGGCTGTTGCCCTATATGCAGTTCACTCTTGTTGGTAGGATCCTGTACAAGTACAGAGATCAGACATTATGGGCTGCCATCTTACCTCTGAAGACTTCCCTGCACTTTCACAAAATGCAGGCTTTGAAAACGTTTGACATTCTTGTCACGTCTTTAACCTTTTATTAAACCTTTATCAAAATGTGATTTATTTAATCATGTATATTTTCTTTCCGGTTTTTATACCCTTCTCAGGGGGTTATATGGTGTTGGCATAAATAGGCGTTTGGTAACTGTGATAGAGTGATGCAGATGGATCCCACGACTTGGTCTTTAGGTAGTGAGGTAAGAGCAGAAGTGCTCTGCAACCAGAATCAACATTCCCCCGAAAAAAATCATTTTATCTCATTAAGTAACGGTACGGCATCTTGCTCAAGGGGGGCCCTACACGAGGACTGGTGCGGACATAGTACCCACAACCTTTCGCCCTGTCCTTAATTGGAAAACTCCAGCTCGACTCAAGCTTTATGGAAGGCAGTCTATACACTAGGTTTAGCACACAATCCCAGCACGCAGGAGGAATCCCATCTGAATGAGTTTGCGTTGCGGTTTGAAGCCTAGGTCACGTTTTGTATGAAGTACTCACAGGCCACTACATGCATTCGTCTGGCCTGTGTGTGTGTGGACATGGCTCTCTGCGTGTGGGACATTTGTTCTTTCCTTTCATACTTGAGAGAGCGAAGAGCTTGTTAGTCTGACATGTTATGGAGTTATTGCTGTACCCTGGGAGGCTATTTCCCAAGCTACTGGCTTGCCGTCTTGTCTGTGTGTGTGTGTGTGTGTGTGTGTGTGTGTGTGTGTGTGTGTGTGTGGCTGTGCGCTGTGCGCTGCCTTGCTGTAGGCTTGTTAGAGAAAGACACCATTGTGGCAGAGGAAGTATGGAAATTTGGTCAAATTTGGTTGTACCTGTCCTTGCCATCTGCCACTGTTGTTTATCTCTGTGTCCCATCCTCTGTGCATCCATCCATCCATCAATCCATTCCATTATATCCATCCATTTCAACCATACAATTTGTAGTTGGAATGTATTATATTGTAATTCTGCTCAATTTTGTCTTTGAAGATTTTGAGTATGCATTCTCTCACTTGTTGGCTGTTGGCTGGCTCTTGTTGGCTGTTGAATAAAACCCATTCTTTGTTTTATTTTTTCTCTTCTCCTTGACAGTGTGGCTTTTATTGGGTACCCGTTCTGTGATGCTCGTTCAGTTTTTATTTATGTATTCAGTTTAATATTATCAGTACATCTGGTCCATTTTTATCAAGACAAAAGAAGACCAAAAAAATAAACACCCACTATAAATCAACATGAGGAGAGTCATCGTGTTGTTTGCCAGGAATCAGAATTTCACTAAAATTGTCATTTACACAGACTCTTAAGTAGTATTTTAAACAGCCTTAGCAAATGATGGAGTGTGTGCGTTTGTGTGTGTGCGTGTGTTGTAGTGTGTGTGTGTGTGTGTGTGTGTGTGTGTGTGGGGGGGGGGGGGGGTGGTGTTAATGGGAATCGAGGCTGGAAGTATTACATGAGATATTGGAAATGTAAATGTGTCATTAAGTTTGGGCGCCATACCGTGCACCCTACCGCGGTGCGATATGATTCAGGGGGGCTCTTGTGTTGTGTAGCAAATTACGCCGAGGCATGTCGGCTGTGGCTGCCGCATTGTCTCAGCCCTCTTTATCTCCCAGCCTGCTGACTGTGTGTGTGTGTATGTGTGCGTGCGTGCGTGCGGGCCAAGGCTTCTGTATGTGCGCACGTAGGCAGTGTGAAAGCCTGTGGCCCCTGATGTCTTTGTGGGATTGTGTGTGTGTGATGTGTTAAGGACTGCCTGCACCTCGGGCTGTTGTCTGTTTGCTCGAGTGTGTGTTTGTGTGTGCACGCGTTGGTGTGTGTGCATGTGTTTCTTTACGCCGTGTTAAGATTTCGAAAGTGTGGGTGGAGGATTGATGTCTAGGTGTATGCTGCACGTAGTAGTGTCTGTGTGTGTGTGTGTGTGTGTGTGTGTGTGTGTATGTTTGAGTGTCTATGTGTGTGATTGCATTAGTGCTGTGTGTGTGTGTGTGTGTGTGTGTGTGTGTGTGTGTGTGTGTGTGTGTGTGTGTGTGTGTGTGTGTGTGTGTGTGTGTGTACGCGTGCACGCGTGCCTGATGTTTACCAAGTGTGAGGGAGCAGAGGAGAGCTGGCTCTCACAGCAGGTGGCCGTGGGGCATGGAGGTGCGTGCTGGCCTCGGTCTGGCTCGAGGCGCTGCTTACACACCCCACCCCACCCCACCCACCTGGCCACCCCCTCTGCCCGTGTGCATCCATACCCAGATGCCCAACCACAAGCCTGGGGACGGGGTTGAACTATAGCAACCCTGTCGTATACCTGCTCCATAGTCCTTGAATGCAGAAGGACCAGAAGAAAAAAACAACTGCCACATCAGATCGGGGTTCCAGCTGCCGTTCGGTCTGAGGTGGTGGCAAACAAACATGGCACCGTCCCATTTTCCTGTCACTTCCTGCAAGAAGGGGGAGGACATAGCTGCAGCCCAAAGGCTAGACAAAACCAAGCCGAAAGAAAAGGAGATCTTTTTAATAAAAGCCAGCAAGCAAGACTTCCATGACAAATATCAAAGTTCACCTCTTGCCATTCTCTCTCTCTCTCGCTCTCTGTCTCTCCTCTCTCTCTCCTCCCAAATGAGTGATCTGTCTTCTTCACAATACCCTCTTTTCTCCGCCCCGAGAACAATGTTTTTGTTCTCCTCCCTCATCCCTCTCTTCTTTCCTTCTTTCTTTCTCTCTCTCTCTGTATCTCCCCATCCATTTGTTTGGTGCTCTCTGTGACATCTCTGCCATGCAGAGGCATGAGGGAGGGGGGGGAGGGAGAGGGTAGGGAGAGAGGTGGAGGGTTGGGAGAGAAAGAGAGAGAGGGAAAGAGAGAGAGGGAGAGCACAGACAGGCTCGGCCATTGTCTCGCTGGCAGAACCCACAGAATATCAATTGTTTTTTTTCCACAGTGCGTTGGCCACCGACCTTTTGGATGTGATGATGTCAAGGCCTCGCCACTTTTAGGCTCCCTTTATATGGTTTCTGGACCCTCCAGTCGCCACTCCAAACAAAGCCATGTTTTCGGCCCTTCTGCGACGGGAGACACAACGCCGCGCCTGTGCGCACACCGCCATGACTCACGCCACCGCTCGCCATCAGCTCGGTCAGAGGAGATAAACGATAATGAGAGCTTGTGCCTCTAGCTAGTGTGTAGATACTATAGTTGGGTTCAGAGGCTCTATGTTGACTCACATTTCACAGTTTCATATGTGTATAGTGCCTCCAAATACAGTGTCTTTTTTGACTCTACCAGATATTTGCCCCTTGGATAAAACCGTCCACAGATGATTGCCAGATAAAGAGTCCAAAAATGCCCCTATGACATCCCGTACATTGTTTTGTATTGTATTGTTTTGTATATATTTATACTCCTGATGACTCATAACACAAATGCTGGGTTGTCCAATGGAAAAACACAAACAATATTTATTGTTTGAAGTTTATCCCTTTATCCTTTTATATTGTTAAGGCAATTAATTCAACCATCCAATCAAAGGCTATGGTTAAATGGATTTTTGCAATCCTTGTGGAAAGTTTGGTGATGCCACTGTTGATACTTTTATAGCTGTCCTTTCCATTATTTTATAGCAGTGTTTGTTGAACGCTATTCTCTACCACACACACAGACCCACACGCACACATGCACACTTTTAGTTTTGGCCTGCACTTAGAGGCTTATGCTTTTGGGAGGCGAAGAGTGCAGTGCAGTCTATTGGCTCATTACTACAGTCATTAGAGTTATGACCCTAATGTGAACCAGCTTCTATTATGTGTTATCTGCTCTCTTTCTCTCTCTCTCTCTGCCGCTTTTGCCACTTCACTCTTCATACTCTCTCTTGCCCTCTCTTTCTCTATGTCTCTCTCACTGTGCCTCTCTCTCTCTTTCTCCATTTCACGCTCTCTCTCTCTCTCTCTGTCTCTCTCTGTCTCTGTCTCTCTCTGTCTCTCTCTGTCTCTGTCTCTCTCTGTCTCTGTCTCTCTCTGTCTCTCTCTGTCTCTGTCTCTCTCTGTCTCTCTCTGTCTCTCTCTGTCTCTGTCTCTCTCTGTCTCTGTCTCTCTCTGTCTCTGTCTCTCTCTCTGTCTCTCTATCTGTCTCTGTCTCTCTTTCACTCTTTCACTCTCTCTCTCTCTCCCTCTGTCTCTCTTTCACTCTGTCTCTCTCTCTCCCTCTGTCTCTCTCTCTGTCTCTGTCTCTCTCTCTGTCTCTCTCTCTGTCTCTGTCTCTCTTTCACTCTCTCTCTCCCTCTGTCTCTTTCACTCTGTCTCTCTCTCTCCCTCTGTCTGTCTGTCTCTCTCTCTCTCTCTCTCTCTCTCTCTCTCTCTCTCTCTCTCTCTCTCTCTCTCTCTCTCTCTCTCTCTCTCTCTCTCTCTCTCTCTCTCTCTCTATCTCTGCCAGCGTTCCATGTGATCAGTCCCGGCGCTCACCACTGTGACAAATGTACTAAACATCGCCGACAAATTAGACACGGCTAGAATTGACGAGATTCCTCCAAAAAATAAATGAAAAAAATGCAAGGCTTGGGCTGACTTCCCAGACAACGATTATCCCCGGCCCATTGAGAGATGCATTTTATTTTGCTCGCATGGAGTGAGAGAGAGTTAAAAAAAAAAATGAATTTCACGTCAAACAAATTACAGTATCACAGGGAAAGACACTCCGCAAATTCCACGGGGCGTCTAATGACACGCCCCCAGCGAGAACGGCAGCGAGGCGGGCATCTTTAACCCTGTGGGGGCAGAAAGTGGACGAGGTCCGTGACGTGACGGCCGAGGGAGGGTCCTGCAGAAGCGGGCCTGAACCTCGAGGTGATCCTGTGTATCATGTCCTATTAATAACTCTGTCTCATAACTCCGCTCCTGTCCTATCAAATATCCCTCATGAGCTTGTCCAGGACGCTTGCCATTTTGCTACACCCCCTCCCTCCCTCTGTCCTCCATAAATGACATTACAGCTCAAATTTGCTCAAAGTCTGTCCCTCCGCCCCCACCCTCCTTCTCCGCCACTCTGCTGCTACCTCCATGGCTGTATAATTTAGTAGGAGGCCAGGCTGCCCTCCTTCATTAGTGCACTATATCAATGCCAGCCACTCTCTCTCTCTCTCTCTCTGTCTCTCTTTGTCTCTCTTTGTCTCTCTCTCTCTCTCTCTCTCTCTCTCTCTCTCTCTCTCTCTCTCTCTCTCTCTCTCTCTCTCTCTCTCTCTCTCTCTCTCTCTCTCTCTCTCTCTCTCTCTCTCGATCTGATACAGCTCATGTCTGCCAGAGATTAGCTTGCCTGCTGCAGACACACTCGTGGCCCTGCTGACGAGTCTGGGCGCGTGCCATCCTCTGCACCTGCCAGCCTCATAAAGAACCCCCCTGTTCCCCTGGATAGATGTGGGGGTGGGGGGGGGGGGGGGGGGTGCTAGAGATTCTGCCGTAATCGTTACGGATGTCGCGTTTTAGGTGGTTCAAGCCAAAGCTTAGACAGGTGACAGTGCCAACAAGTTGGCAGATGGTCCCTTTTTGTTCAGCTGATCCGACGGCGAGGGGGAATTCGCAGGCGTTAGGGCTGCTGTGTCACCGGTGAGCAGCGGCTGAGTCTGTAACGGAGTGTGCGGCTGCCCGCTGCCATCGTCTTGGGAGGATCTGCCTCTGGAGGGGGGGGGGGGGGGCAAAAAAAAAAGGAAAAAGGAAGATTCAAGATTTCGACACGAGAGAAATTGAGGCCAAAGGACGAAATCCCACTTTCAGCTGGGAATTAAGTGGCGGACAATGGGCGGCCCTGACAAACTCTTCCTCCTCTCTCAGTAGACGGGGGACAAACAAGACACAGTGAAGACGAGAGTACAAAGAAAAAAAATTGGCACGTCCTTTTCAGCAGAGCAAATAATCCCAAAAGAGAAGAAACCTTGGACAGAAATAGGAGTGACGAAAAAAAGAAAGAAAAGATGCATGTAAACAGCGGACAAACGTTACGTCACGGCAGACATGAAGTCACACATCATGACGGGAGTGAAAGAGTGCTTCCTGTAGCCAGAGGGGAGGGGAAGTCTTAACACAGACTTATCAATGTACTCCCATATTCACCATTACCCCCAGCAGCACCGGGGCGCAATGCATATTTATAGACGCATATTTATTCAAACATTCATGAAACATGACAAAATGATAAAATGAGCCGTGTAGAAATGAGGCCTTTAGGCCCCCTCTCCTCCCCGTCACCCCCCCGTCCCCTGTCCCCTCCAGCTCCCTTCTTTCTGTGTGTGTTTCACTTGGATCTATTTCTCTGCATGCATGCGTGGGCCCCATCTCATCCCAAGCCACCACCGCCACCACCACCGCCACCGCCACCACCACCACCACCGCCACCACTGCCTCTGCTGCTGCCGATGTGTTGTGGAGCTCACAGGGCGGCATGTGTCCCTTGTCCTTGCATCAACCCGTCTCTCTCTATATATATATACCACAGACGCTGGCCCACTCGCCCTCTCTCTGTCTGTCTGACTTACTGGAAAACGCCTCAAGTGTGGGAGCAGCCGGAGAGAATGCACGTCTTTGTCCGTAGAGGCAGAGAGAGAGCAAGAGCGAGGGAGGGAGAGAGAGAGAGAAAGAGAGAGAGAGAGAGAGAGAGGTAGGGCCACGGCGAGGGCAAGAGGAAGAGAAAAAATAAAAAAGCAGCCTCATTGACAGTGGTCCCATGCACATACACACCTCTCTGCGATCCCCCCCCCCCCCCCAGTCCCATCCCGTCCTGTCCCGCTCTCTCCCCTTTGTCTCCAAGTGCCCCACGTCAGCAAGCAGCAGAAATCTGGAGAGGAGGATGATTAGAGGCAGAGAGAGAGAGAGAGAGAGAGAGAGAGAGAGAGAGAGAGAGAGAGAGAGAGAGAGAGAGAGAGAGAGAGAGAGAGAGAGAGAGAGAGAGAGAGAGAGAGAGAGAGAGAGAGAGAGAGAGAGAGAGAGAGAGAGAGAGAGAGAGAGAGAGAGAGAGAGAGAAAAGGCGCAAGGCTGCCATAGACTGGAGCCATTGTTTCTTTCAACTGGTTTGGAGACCCTGGGTGAGAGGTCGGGGCGGGGGGAGATGGAGATGATGGAGATCCCCCCCCCCCCCCCCCCCAAGGGGTTATTATGGGCTTAAGTTTAGGAAATGAAAAGGGACAAAGGGGGGGAAATACTGAGGACATGACCTTTATTGTCTTTAGCGGTAGTGACACTTCTGAAAGCTGCTGTTGCTATCGGTGACCTCAATACAAGGTTGTGATGGGTCACAGCCCCCCCCCCCCCCTTCCCACCATCCCCTCCCCTTACTGTACATTGTACCACCTCATTGCTCACATTGTCATATTTACATACAGCAAGCATGAACAGTACAGTCCCCCCTCCCCCCACCCGTGTACACCCATACGATCAGCACTCATGTGTAGATACCGCGGCAACCATTTGTTTTTACTCATCAGCGTTTTCTCCGCAGACCTCCCGCCACACGTGGCTCGTAATCTATCTTATTATTTCCATCATAATGTAATAGTGCACTGATTCGCCGCTAATTCGCCCCAAGTCGCTCCTTTTGTTTTGGTAAATTAATTCACAACGTAGGCACCGCAGTGTTTGTTGCCTCTCCCCGGCATTTAATCTGGTTTCTTTATTTCTTTATCTATTTATTCATTTGAACATCTCGCCCTTCAAAAGAAACACCGCCATTTGTTGTCAAAAGAGGCGATCAACTGAGATGAGTGGAGGGGAGGGGCTGGGGGGGGGGGGGGGGTGGGAGGGGAGTAGTGGTGTGTGTTGGTGATGATGCTGGTGGCGGGTGATGTGTGTTGGTGATGGAGATGATGTGTGTGGGGGGTTGCTGTGTGCTGGTGATGGAGCTTGTGGGGGTTGAATGGGCTGGGCCAGGCCTGTGCTACAGGGGTGTGGTTGGGTATAAACCGGGACACAGTGAATTTTCTGTTTCTGTTGTCCCGGTTTTGATGCCCTTCCCGTTCCTTCTTCGCTGCTCTTGACGCCTCATTCTCCCTCTCGCTCTCTCTCTCTCTCGCTCTTCCTCCATCGCGGATCCGGGACCCCTTGTCCACGCCGCCGCACGTCTGGGAGCTCCGTAGAGGTCGGCCACCATGTTGACTTTCCTGGCCTTGGCAACCGTCGCCTTCCTGGGAATAGGTAAACAAAATGGGCCATTTGGTTCCATGTGTTTGTAAGCCTCCTATCATATGCTTGTTTTGAAATAATAACTCTTCTTTGGTATGGCAGTAGGTCAAAGTGCAGGAAAAGTTTCAATTGTTGTTTTTTGGGGCCAGACATAAGACCATTAAGAGTATGGCAAAATTTTAAACAGGTTTAAAAGTGTGATCTTTTTTGTGAACCATTTCTTAATAACAACTTGGGCTGGAGTTGAGTCACAACATCTCAACCCAATGTGCTTGAGTTTATTCTCAGGGCTGTCTTGCTGACTTGATGTTGTTGCTGACATTTAGGAGTCAAATCAAAATGGCTTCATTCACATTTATTCATCCACTTATTAGGACTTCTGTATGTATTCTATACAAAACCTGCGTGCATTTCCGTTTCCTCCTCCCGCCCCGCACAGCGTGCGGTTCGCCCCACATCCCTGCTTAGCCTGGTCTTGTGTGTTATTTCTTCTCCTGGAGCACGCCACGGACGTGTGCGCGGCATTGCGCGTAGTTCTGACCGGTCACAATGACCGCTCAACAGCGCTTCACACACAGTGCCCCTCGTTCACAGAGCCGTCGCTGCTGCTGCTGCTGCTGCTGCTGCTGCTGCTGCCACAAAAGGAGCTCTTGTCTGTTGAGAGAATATAGGAGGTCAGGGGTTGTTTTGCTCAAGGACACCTTGACAGTAGTTACGAGGACAGGGGTTGCGGGAATATCACAGACAACATGGCTCTTCTTATTCTCTTGTGGCGCTACTTCCCGGGCCCTTTCCCTGTCATCTGCAGGGTTGAAGGATGACTGCATTTGAAGAGGAATAACACACTTTGATTGTGTTTTTGTTGAAGATGACAGCGGGCAGATTACCGCTACTGTAATATATCAGATGCTTTTCCTTCACCTTCAGCTTGGTACGCACAGCGACAGATAATAATAACCAAAGCCTCTGTTTTGATTGGTTGCATTGCTTCAGTTTTTTATTGAAATAGCAAGACGCAAGAACCCGAAACATTAGAAAGCGTTGTGGGTCGGGTGCCCTGAAGGAACTCACTCTCAACATCTGTGCGTGCACATGGACAACCACACACACATGCATGTACACAAACACACACACACACACACACACACACACATACTCCGTCTGTCCTCCAGTCCTCCAGTCTCCAATATTGTGACTTTCTCTACAACAGAGCGTTGGCAACACTTATGCTTTCCAGCAGAGAGATTTTTCTTCCTTTTTTCCCTGTCAGATATTTGCGGATTTTGTCAGAATTTTAATTAAAAAAACGTCAAGCACGATTTCATTGACAATTTTTTTAAACTTTTGTCCTCCTCCGTATTCTTCATCTTCGGCAGACTGGCTGCTCTGCTCGCTCAAGGACACCCACGGTAAAAAAAAAAAAAAAATGAACTAAAACCAAAGCACTGCGAACCGTTGTGTAATATTGTGAGAGACAATGGAGTAGGCTTTGGCATTGGTGACGTTTGACAACACAGTCGGGTATGACCATTGTGGTGGCTGTTAGGTATGCTAGCCTTCGCTCAGTGTAATTTAAATAGAACACAATCCTTCGCTTCCAGACAATTAACACAAAAGGCCCTTCAAAGAAAGTTGTGTGAGTGTGTACATGTGTGTGTGTGTGTGTTTGTGTGTGTGTGTGTGTGTGTCTTAGCGTTGTGCGAGGGGACCTGCTGCCTTTTCAGGGGAACAGTATAAATATTGATCTTAGAGCCACAAAAATTAATTAGAATTAAATATTGATCTTTCAATTGATTGATCATTAGATATTGTTCAAGCATACTGGGCAAACATGATTAAACCCCAAATGAATCAATATTAATGATCAGAAAATGATGTTACCCCTTGCCTCCTGGAGTCTGATATTAATATTCCTGACAAAACTCCAAATATTTACAGAGGCCTTGTTCACTAGGGAGTGCTAGGTGTGTGTGTGTGTGTGTGTGTGTG
Source organism: Lota lota (assembly GCA_026745465.1). NCBI lineage: Eukaryota > Metazoa > Chordata > Actinopteri > Gadiformes > Lotidae > Lota > Lota lota. The sequence goes on from JACYXH010000812.1 coordinate 5,763,987, forward strand.
TGTGTGTGTGTGTGTGTGTGTGTGTGGGCATCCGTAGGCTTCAGAGTGTGTATATTAATTGCTGTTATTACCATCATCAATATAATATTCCTTTGCTTCACCACTTGCTAAATTCAAGTTGAAGCTGGGTTGCACAAAGACTTAAGCAAGCAAAGGATCCCTATTAATAAATGATGAAATCCAGCAGTTTAGTTCGAAAAGAGAGAGCTTTTTGCAGCCAGCACACAAGTAAGTGGGTCTTTATACGTCTGGAGAATAGATTCACACTGTGCACAATATATATTCTTCTTTGTGCAAGGAGCATTGTTTAGTGTGTCTGGGAAGATGAGGGGAGGATGGAATGTGTGTCTGCTCATTTTTGTGCGTCGCTTTCTTGCCAACCCCTTTTTTTTTGTGTTGTTGACATAGTTTTACATATTGCAGAGCTCTTTTAAAACAGAAGCCAACTAACTGCCATCCAATATATTCTCTGCGGCAACCCTGTGTGGGAGAGGACTTACAACTGCTCTGCTCGGAGATGGTTACTCGAGCGTGTCCATGTGTGGTGGAGCTTGTGAATTCTGTGCTGAATATTTCAGCACATATCACTCCCTGCCTCTGTGTGCAGGTTTGTATGTGTGTGGGCGTATATGTGATGTCTGTATGCACATTTGTGCGCAAAAGCACATGTATGTGGGGAGTATGCATAGGTGTACATGTTTTCTTTTCGCTCACAAGCTTTGGCTTGAGTTGACTAAAGCATTTCAAATATGTATTATGTATGTCAACCTTTTATTTCTATGGGTACATTTTTATATACACAAACAATATTAAAATATACACGTACAAAAGCATTACAGAACTATTAATAGGGATGAATTGTCTATAAATGCCTTTTGGACTGTAAATGTGATTAAGGGCTATCCAAATAAAATTGACTTGACTACACACATTAAATAATCAAGATCTCCATTCGATTTTGAAATCCAACAAGTTAACAAACGAGTTTTCAATGGAGCATGAAGGCGAAATCTAGACTGCAAAACAGTTTTACATGATGTTCATATTTTTATGTATTTAAGGGTTTTTCTGATGTAGAGAATCAGCTATCATCATTTAGAGGTTTTGATTCTGCTTGCATTACAAGACACTGTATATGTGTGTGAAGCACATATGCAGGGCTTTACCAGAAAACAGGAATTGAGTTCGGGGGGAAAAGAATGGCTTATAGCCTCAGGCACACGGATTCCGTTTCTCGTCCAGTTGGCAGAATTTCTCAACCGCTTGTGTGTATGTGCGGGTAAATAAAAAAAGAGCTATAAAGAAGGGGGGAAAATGAAAGAAGAAGAAAGACAGAAATGAGAATTGTTGACATTGTAGTCGTTTCAACATTTCCACTTGCTTTTGAAGTGCTACTTTGGGAAAACGGAAATGTGATCTGAACTCATAACAATCTGCCCCCTTATGTAACATGGGTGGATGTGTTGTGTTCTGTCCCAGTGCCCCAGCAGTCCCAGTCCATAGTGATCTACACGGGCTGGGAGCGCCATGCCCTGGTGGGCTCCGATGTGAGGCTCTCTTGCTCCTTCTTCTCCTGGCGCTGGACCTCCGAGGATGTCACCTTCTCCTGGACGTACAGGCCCGATGGCTCCCGGGACAGCATCTCTGTAATGCACGCATGCACACACACACACACAAAGAGATACACACACACGCACGCATAGACATGCAAACAAAGAGACCCACACACACACAGACGCACACACATGCACACACACACACACACAAAGAGACACACACACACACACACACAAAGAGAGACACACACAGAAACGCACACATGCACACCACACACGCACACAAACGGCCAAGCAGACATGCAGACATGCGCACAAGCACACACACACACACACACACACACACAAACACACACACACACACACATACAAACTCACACACAAAGACACAGACTTACACACACACACACACATACATTTGCATCTTGTCACTTTACAATATGCACATCTATACAAAGCAGATTTACATATGCTTTCTTAATGCAAAATATGGATTCAGATGTACTGCAACTTCTAATAGTGCTAGATCTGGGAGATAAATACACAAGGCTTATTTCTACTTTGTACTGCTGTTTGTACATGAACACAAAACGTATGCATGCATTTAACACTGGATGCGCTTCCACACACAATGGTGAACATATTTGTATGCAAGCATCAGGAATCTTGCACACACACACACACACACACACACACACACACACACACACACACACACATACACACACGCACACATTCCCCAAAACACATGCACCCCCAAACACACATCCACACTCACAATTCTGCAACGTATTCATAATCCTCTTGACAGAGCAATATACAATACAATACAAAATATAACCATGCATTGTACACAACAGAACAACCTAGTAAATGTATACTTTCTAACAATGCTACATATATGCTGAATGCATGCTCCAAGGACACAAAAAGCAAGTACAAGTAAACAACACTACGCCTACAAGCGCTTATTCAGCACAAAGCGCAGTTTAATCCAACCGAAGTAGTGTATGGATATTTGGAATGGGATCACGCACACGCACACACACACGCACACACACACACACACACACACACACACACACACACACTGGGACACAAGCGGGGAGACAGACATACGCACGCACGCACACACACCAAACTACTGGTTAATCTACTATGCACAAGAGTAAGGTATGCATGAATAAATTAATTTGCGGTAGGCATAGGGCATAAACACATACACATGCGCGAACACACACACACACACTCCCACACTCTGATTCAAAATGCATTATGCATGCACTAACTAACTTTGAGAAGCCACACACACATACACACAGGCAGAAAGTTTTCCTCTCCTGCCGCCACCGTCCTGCTGCTCTTTAATATCGGTCTCCGTGCCCCTTATCTAGCGCCAATCTCTCTTTTATCTCTCTATCTCTCCGTCCTGCCCTCCTCCTCTTAATCTCCTTCTCACAGACCCGCCCCCCCCAGTCTGTCACTCACCTTCCCATCTCATTACCTCCTCCTCGCCCCCCACCCCCCCCCCCTTCGGAGACGAGACCTCCCTTTATTTCTTTCTTTCTCTCTTCCGGGCTCGAAGGCAGGTTTGTGGCTTCCTATTCGTCTCCATGTTGAAAAATAGGTCCCTTCAAAAGATGTCACTGCCACAGGTTTTTTTCACTTTGTTTTCGGTTTGGTTCATTTGGACACATTGAACTGTGCAACAGGGCCTCTATAGACGTCATGGGCATATCTTGGTCACGATAACCCAAGGGCTGTCCACCCCCCCTCCCCCCCCTGGTGACTAGAACCCCCTCCCCCCACCCACCCACCCACCCTCCCACCGACCAGACGCTGACACCCCACCTCCTCCCAGTCGGCCGCGTCTTATCTCCCATGGCCCACGACTCTGAAGCAATTGCTTTCAACATTGAGCGGTTCAGGGTCAAACCTCTGTGTCCCCCCCCACCCCCCCTCTACCCTCCACCATCCACCCTCCCCTCTCCTCTCCTTCAATGTAATAATAGAAAAAAAGAATCATCTCTCCATCTAAAAATAATAATAAATACAGTCTGTATCAGCATGTGAATCATCTCTCCTCCCCTTAGTCACCCCACCCACCGCACTCCGCCCACCCCCCTCCAAAAAAAAGAGAAAACAATCAATTCTTCAGATGGGGCACTTAAAGAGAGATTGCAGGCCTAGTTCGAGCTACTATGTTTCATTCCTCAAGATCAGTATGGTGGGAACAGTTTTTCAGACGACAGATCCAATAATATCAACTAATTTCATCAGATTTTCATGTTTATACTATTTTTGTATCATTCGACCACGTCCAATTAAATTCACTATGATTACATATGATTATAATAGACCATACTTCCACAGCTAGTTAATGAAAAAAAATCCAATTACATTTCTCCTTAATTTTTTCCTCTCCATATTCCCCTCAGTATTCAGATCACCATTGTTTTTAAAGTGGTAAATAAAGCTAAAGCAGATCCATGCTGTGTGCCATTGAGCCATTGCGCCACCCAGAATATGTCGTATTTGTTTGGAGTTTAAGTTTGCAAACACTGCACTCTAACCGTAGTTTCCCTCCAATAGGCTAGAATTGCCTTCATATGAAATATATGCATATATAAATATGTATATATATATATATTTCTGCATGGTTGATATCTCACGGTCTCTTCACTTCACTTCTCCTCTCTCCAGATCTTCCACTACACCGGTGGTGCTGCCTACCTCGACAACAAGGGACCCTTCAGAGACCGGGTGGAGTTTGTGGGTAACCCGGCCCGCCGCGATGGCTCCATCGTGCTGAAGAACCTGGACTTCAACGACAACGGCACCTTTACCTGTGACGCCAAGAACCCCCCCGACATAGTGGGCCGACCCTCCAGCGTGCGTCTGCTGGTCTTCGAGACGGGTGAGAACCAAGAGGAACTGAACTGAGAAAAACTGCTGTTTCTGTTTGGGCTCACATGAGTGCCTATTGGTTGGACACTGTCATTGGCGCTGGAAGTCAGAGCCAATTTCGGCCAATCAGAGAAAGGCAATTGTAATATGAGGTGTTAATTGTGTATGCGTGGTAAGTGTTTAATGTGTGTGTTGATTGTGTATGTGCGGTAAGTCTTTAATGTGTGTGTTAGTGATGTATATTCGGCCTCTCTTAAATGTTCATTCAAATTTGTGCTTTCATGTTATGTGCCATTTTCTTCAATTCAATTTTGTTTTCCCATTTAGAAGCCGCACCCTGTTGAATGTCGTCTTAGTTGTTCTGAAATACAATTTGCGGTGTCGCCGAATGCTCCAGGAACTGCCTTGTTAGAATTCTTCTTAGCACCTTACCGTTCTAAAATCGATAGCAATCTTTATCTCTCTTTTGCCATTTGAGATCACTATCAGTACTACTCTTTCAGATGCCCTCTCACCAGTTTCACTTCTTCCCTCTCTCCTCCCACCTCCTCTTCTTTTCATACCTCCCCCCCATGTCCCCTGTCTCTCCATGACCCCACCTCCCCATCTCTTGTCTCTTTCTCTCATTCTGCATCCATCGCCTCCCATCACTTCACCTTTGCGCAACAACCTTTTGTTATTGCTCCTCCATCTTCCCCACCCTCCATTTCTTCACCCTTCCCGTCCTCTTGTCGTCCATTCTTTCTCCACCCTCTCCCATGTCCTTTGTGCTCCAAACCCTCCCCCCCCCCGCCCATCAACCCTGCCCCCTTTCCTCCCCCCTGGGCACCTTGTCTCCCTCCCCCCTCCCCAACCCCAACCTCCAACCTCCATCACCCACCCACCCTCCCACTCCACTTCCTCTCCACCCCCACAGTCCCCATCCAGGCCGGAGTGATCACAGGAGCCATCATCGGGGTGGTGCTGGGCCTGCTGGTGCTCATCGTGGTCATCTACTACCTGATGAGGTTCCTGGTGGCGCGTCGTGTCTTCAACCTCAGCGTCAGGTCAGTGTCCGGGGGTCTCTGCCCCGCCGTGCTGTGCCACGGGCTGCGGCCGGAGCCTGAGCCCATCCCCGGCACGGAGACGTGCGTGGCCAAGCAAAAGTAGAAGCAGCGAACAAGCTACACGTAGCCGCATCGGTGACCAAGCTAAACGTAGCAGCAGCAGCGGTCCTAGTAACACCACACCCCATGATCCCTTTATAATTTCTGGTGGTGGATCAGTTGGTACTAGGGTGGGTGGAGAGGGGGGGGGGGGGGGGGGGGGGGGGGGGGGGGGGGGGGGGTTGGTCAGGCTGGAGGGTTTGTCTGAAGAGATGCACCCTCCATCCTCACATCCCTCCGCCCCCACCCTCCAACAGTGAGGCAGGTGAAGAAATATTCCTTTGGACCCGTGATGCCCCACCTCTGTTCCGAACACGCCCCCCCCCCCCCCCCCCCCACCCCTAACCCGCTCCCCCCGCCGATTCATATTGAAGGAAACATCAAGCGCTTTTCACTGGGTTTGAAGTTCAGCCCGTTACCAAAGGCACAATGAAGTTCCTCTAGTTCTGACAGTTCTTCAGCGTACGAGCGGGGGAGGGGGGGGGGGGGGGGGGGGTTATTTTATTTTGATTTCATGCCGTGGTGCTCGTTTCATCATCCGGCCGCAAACCTCTCAGTCCCAGTCAGACGTGGACATGATCCACAGGCACCCAGCAGAGCCCTGGAGGAGCTCCCCCCCCCCCCCCCGTGCTCCAGACAGCCCCAGTAGATTAACTTGACGGCAGCCTGATGGTGCTCTCTTGCGCGGTGGCTGTGCAGCCCCGCGACCACTGGAGGGAGAGATAGATTCGACATCCTGACATTGTCTCAATTCTTTCTTCCTTTGTTCCCTCCAGCAAACATGGCAAGAAAAAGAAGGAGGGATCGCAGCAGAGACAGGCAAGTTTCCTTGGCTCCTTCCTCCTCCCGCCCCACCCTGCGCACCCACCTCCCCGCCTCCTGCGCCCTACCGCCCTCGCCCCCACCCACCACCACCTCCACCATCACCCTCGCCGCCTCTTTCTCTCTCCCACCCTGCCTCCCTCACATTCTCCCACTCCCGCACAAACATCGGCGACTAGACAGTAGCCCGCTGGATGCTACTGCTATAGCACGTGCTCAATAGGAGACCCAATGCTACCGCTATAACACGTGCTAAATAGGTGACCCGAATGCTATGGCAGATTCAGGGATTCGGGAAATACACCTGCCACTCACCTCTGTTTGTTTTCATCCGTTGCATATGAGCAGGGCAGGGTGACCCTGCACAACAGCTTTTATTCTGTATTTTGCACACAGCACCAAAACCACAAAATAACACGTCACTCAGAAAAGCGCCCCAATTGCTAATGCTAATAGCAGTGCTAGTACACTGGGCTCCCTTTAATAAAAACAAAAAACAAAAAAAGACACACACTCCCGCTGTTCTGCGTGCCCCATTTCACCCCACACCCCCCTCCCCCCCGCCCCTCAGGCCTTTGCCTCCCCCTACCCCCTCCCCTCCGCCGAGACACTTAACCCTCTGGAGAAGGCCAAACCCACCCTCCCCCCCCACCCCGCCCCTCTCAGAGAGTAAACAGCCATGAGGCATGAGAAATAAAAATGAGAGGAGGGGAGGAAGAAGAAAAAGGAAAAAGAACAAATCAAAGCAGTCAGTGTGAAATAGGCGAGGCCCGGGCGCGGCCCTAATGCTATTGCCACAGCGAATGGGCCTGTGATTTGCTCACAGTCGGGGGGAAATGGACTACAGCTACCGATTCCCCTTGCTGGGAGTCAAATGAAAATCACTGGGCCTATTATGGGCCTTCACTGTTATCAAGAGGGGTAGGGAGATGAGGGTGGGGTGGGGGGAGGGGGGGGGGAGGTCGGTAGTGCTGGTGTTAAGAGTTTCCTCACCTCTTCTTCTTCTTCGGCTCCTTAATTCCTGTCGTTTCTCAAGGGGAGGGAGAAAGAGGCGAAAGTGACGGATTAATCAGAGGTTTCTGCTCTCGTGCCGTTCTTTCGTGCGAATACAAGATGGGTGTAATGACATGGGGGGGGGGGGGGGTAATGCGAGGCATGTGTGTGTGTGTGTGTGTGCGTGTGCGTGTGTGTGTGTGCAAATATTCGTCATGATAATAGAAACAACAAGGGGAACCTGCACCATACATTCACATACACACACACTTGGGGTGACACTTGGGAAAGGGTAGTGGGAGAGGTGGAGGGTGTCTCTAGTGTCTATCTGGAAAGATTCTCTCTCTTTTTCTCTCTCTCTCTCGCTCTCCCTCTCCCTCTCTCTCTCCCTCTTGTTTTCTCTCGCTCTCTCTCCCTCCCTCGCTTGCTCATTCTCTCACTCCTGCTCCTGCTCCTTTTTGCTGTCACATGTTCGTGTCAGGTTCCTCTTGAGCTGCTGGTCCTTGGCTCTTACAGTCCCCCGAGAGATGGGTGACACTGCATATATGAATAAATAACCCCCCCCCCCCCCCAAAAGAAAACATGCAAAAGAACTCTAAGAAAAACAACAATGTGACCATGTTGTCATTTACAGTGAGTCTCTCCCCTGCACTCTGGCTGTCTGAGTCGCCAGTCTTAAGAGGAACACACTCTGGGAATAGGGATGGAAGTTTTATTTGTGTGTGCTATTGCCCCCACCCCCCACAAACCCACACTCACACGCACATTATTTGTTATTGTGCTCTTTTTATTCTTCCCAAAGAGGGATCCAATTCTTATCTTTTAGCCCCCCCCCCCCCCCCCACACACACACACACACACCTAACAGAGCTGTAGGGATTTTCACTGTATACTCATAACGTTTTCTTTTCTCTTTTTTTCATCAAATAGTCCTTATTAGGAAGACTGTGCTGACACGACGCAATTCACTATCAGCCTTCTTGGCTTATGCTCTGTTTGCTAGCCTCGCACTACAGCGCTCCAAGTGTGTGTGTGTGTGTGTGTGTGTGTGTGTGCGTTTGTGTGTTTGTGAGAGCGAGTAAATGAAATGAGATGCTGGAGGAAGATGGAGAGAATGGACGAAAGTGAGAGAAAGGGAGAAACCCCACGGTGTGTGTTGCTGCCCATTAACTGGAAGTGGCGCAAAGTCTAGCACAAACACACACACACACACACACACACACACACACACATGGTATCCACAGTGCGCACACCAGAATGCGTTGTAATGATAATTGAGTGCACTCGCTATCGATCCGTAATAAAACACGCACACACAGACACAATTGTAGTCAAACACACACACACACACACACACACACACACATGTGTGCACATGTGTGCTCTCACAAACGCACAAACTCGCACACTCACACAAGCACGCCAGAGCTATTCTCCCCTCTCTCTATAGCACTCCTCCTTCTCCATCGCCTTCATTCCCCTCTCCTCCTCACCCCCCCTCCTCCTACTGCTCCCTTCTCTCCTCCCTCCACGCCTCCTCCTCGTTTTCCTTGACTTCCTGACTGACCATGAAAAGCATCTCTCAGTCTCTTCTCGACACCCCTCCCTCCCCCCTCCCTTTTCATCCCTCCTTCCCGCCTATCTCCCTCGTTGCCAATTAACTCTCTCTCTGTCTCTCCGCCTTTCCCTCTCTCTCTCTCTCCCTTTCTCCCTCTCTCTCTCTCCCTCTCTTTCTCTCTCTCTCTCTCTCTCTCTCTCCCGTCATGCTGTGTGTCATGTCATCCTCAGTGCTGTTATCAGTCTGGGTTCCGAAGGAAATCTCCTCCACATTATCTACCTCTTCATGTACCACTCATTCTTTCTTATCTCTATCTATCTCTTTATCTCTTTCTCACTGTCTTTGTCTCTGCCTTGCTTCTTCTCTCTTCATCTCTCTCTCTCTTTCTCTCTCTCTCTCTCTCTTTGTCTGTGTTGCTCTGTCTCCCATCACACTCTCAATAGCTGTCTCTACACGTAGTCACTGCTCCTTTCTCTCTCTCTCCTTCTCTCTTCATCTCTCTCTCTCTCGCTCCCTCACCCTCTCTCTTCCTTTGCACGCCCGCCCGCCAGCCTCCCAGCCTCCCGTTTATGTATGCAGCAGGGGACCCTGGCCACTTACTTACCGTTTCTACCTTTCCCCAAAGACCCCCCTCCCCACACAGTACCACCACCACCACAGCTCTCCATTTTCTCTTTTATATTTGTTCCGCTGCCTGCTGCTACACTGTGGTGCTGGCGCTATGCTCTGCCTTTTACTTAGCTGAGGGCTAGCCCTGTTGTTTAGCTTTATGTTAAAGCCACAAAGGCACCACCACTTGTTTTACTGTGGGGGGTGGAGACTCTGCTTTGGTTTGTTGCTGTGTAGTAGCAGGTTAACATGGCATACTGCTAACCACGTGGCTAGCGGTGGTAGCCACTCGGAGAGGTGGTTAAGTTTAGATATAAGGTTAGAGGTGGTTACGTTTCGGTATTATGTCAGAGGTTGTTAAGTTTAAGTATTAGGCTAGAGATGGTTATGTTAAAGCATTAGGTTAAAGATGAATAAGTTAAGGTGTTGGGTTAGAGATGTTTAATTTTAGGTATGAGGTTAGAGATGGTCTGTTTAGGTATTGGGTTAGGGATGGTTCAGTTGAGGTATTAGGCTAAATATGACGTTTAAGTGTTAGGTTAGGGTTAGGGTTGCTTCTATTTGTAAAAGTATGGACAAAAAACAGGTATAGCTCTTTAAGTTTATTATAAGGCATTTACCAGTATCCATACTTAATGTCATGAGAGACACCTGAGTTCGCCCTTATAATTTGCCTACACCTCCATGACAAAGGCCTATAGGTTAGAGACTGTTAAGATTAGTTTTTTGGTTAGAGATGGTTAAGTTTAGGGAACAGGTTGATGATGGTTAGGTATTAGATTAGCGATGGTTGAGATTAGTTATTAGGTGAGAGATGGTTAGGTATTAGATTAGGTTAGCGATGGTTAATATTAGTTATTAGGATAGATATGGTTACATTTATGTAACAGGTTGAAGATGGTTAGGTATTAGGTTAGCGATGGTTGGGATTAGATATTAGGTTAGAGATGGTTAGGTATTAGATTAGGTTAGAGATGGTTACCCAATGGCTTTCTGATCTGTGCATCATGTCCCATTTGGTTCAGTTTGTCATGATTGTTTTTAGCGAGAATGTCAGTGTGGACTCTTTTCTGTTAAAGAGGCTGCTCCAGCTAGCATAGCATGCTATCCACAAGATTCCAGAGATAATGCTAAGTAGAAAATGCGATAGCCAGGAATGTGCAGCCCCTCGTGTATATGCGTGTGCGTTTGTGGTTGTGGTTGTGTGTGTGTGTGTGTGTGTGTGCTGTTTAAAAACTGCTTTACTGCTTTATTTCATTACATAAACAGGATACGCAGAACGCATGGAGCATACTTGGTTTATATATATATCAAAATGTTAAGAGTAATCTTTTGTGTGTAATAAGTTTAGCGAGTTAGTGGGTGGAACTGGCCTCTAGTGTGTTGTGTGCATTGTGCACTCTATGTGTATTGTGTGTATTGTGTGTGTGAGCGGCTGCACGGTTTAGTAAGAGCAATGTCTCTGGTTTCTTGAGCTTCCTAAGCTAGTGTGTCCCACACTTCCCCGCTGCCTGCTAATACCTCTCCCTAGAAAGGCTCCACTCTGCGTTTTTAATTGGCTGTGTATCGATGCGGGGGAATGGAAAAGCTCCTTATGAACAAGTAATTATAGCGCTCTTCTTCAGGTGATATCTAGCAGCTCTGGTGACGCCTGGTGACGCTCCCCCCCCCCCCCCCCCCCCCCCCCCCCCCCCCCCCCCCACACACACACACACACACACACACACACACTAAATGCTATAGGGATAGGAGCTAGTGATTTCAGCTTAAATGATTTTCTGGACGACCTAAAAGACTCTTTCTTACCCCCCCCCCTCTCCGCTCTCCCCCCTCCTCTCAAGGTTAATGCACAGGTTAATACAATGGAATAGGGCCATTTGTGGTGTCTGTCTGCTCCCTTTCTCTTTATCTCACTCATCCTATCTTGTATCTTCTTGCTGGTCGCCCAGGGATGTGCCAGGCTAGGGCTGAATTGAATCCCTTTTTTGTCTCAGTCCCTGTACATCCCCTTCCCTACTAGAGTGTATGTAGAATAGAGTGTATGTTGCGTTTCAACCATAGCACTGTGTGGACATGAACGCATGCATTCCGAGAAATGCCCGATCCTGTGCGTGTGTATGTGTGTGTGTGTGTGTGTGTGTGTGCATGTGTGTGTGAGAGAGAGAGAAAGAGTGTGCGAGAGACAAGCGAGAGCTCAAATATATATTTGCTGATAAGTGAGAGAAATAGAGAGTGTGTGCGTGCGTGTCATTAATGGTTCATGCTCATGTCAGTTGTCATCACAGGTGTGTGGAGTCCCATTGCTAACTCTAACGGGTCACCTGTTTTGTCATCCACCCACCACAACCCTTGCCCCGCCCACCAACAGCTCTGGACACCGCCCCCACTGACTTGCTACCCCCTCCCTTAAAAGGACTCTCTACCTGTTACGCTCTACCTGCTCTCTATCCCTCTCTCTCTGGCCTCTGGGCCCCACCTTTCTCTCCCTCTCTCTCTCTCTCGCTCTCCCTCTCTCCCTCTCTCTCTTTACTTCTGTCGGCAATCTCTTTACCTCTCCTCGTCCCGCATCTCCGTCTACTCTCTCCCTAATACATCTATCGTCCACCATCATTTCTAATGTCTAACCCCCTTCCTCACCCTCCTGAGCCCCTCCCCCACCCCCACAAGTCAAGGGCGTAACGTTTTACTTCTGAAGGGGTTTAAGGCCGCAGACTGCGGTGTATAAATGTCAAACTCTTATCTCGCTCCGTGATATCCCAGATATTCTCCCCGACCCCAATCAGAGCCTTTCTTCCTGTCGCTTTACTTTAATGTGTCCGATTATTTTCCTATCAAACCACTTCCTCCTCCTCGTTCGATATCCTCGGTGGGGAACAGGGGGTAGGGTTCCGCATTCTCCGCTGTGGCAATATTACAAAATCCTCCTCCTAAATTACGCCCTCGACCAATCCCCCTCCCTCCTCTTCCCAAGTCCCTCCCCCTTTTCCTCCCAAAGTGACTCTCCGCCTCCTGTTCTGATCTGCCCTATCCAACCCCTTGCCCCCCCTCCCCCACCCTTACCAACTATACCCCCCCCCCTCCCCCCGCCCCTCACACAGGGTCCCGCGGCGTCCGCCGAACCCTCCAAGGCGTCCTCCGAGAAGAAGAAGCAGGAGTCGCGCAAGGATAAAAAATAGGACGCGGGGCCGGGCTGGGGGTGGGCTGCTATCGCCCGACGCCTCCCCCAGCCCAGTAGCCCTGCCGTGGGGGTGCCCGCCCTCACATCCTGGTTCGCGCGGCTTCAGAAACAACGACAACTACAACAGCAGCAGCAGAAGAAGAGCGTAGCGGAGAAGGCGGGGGAGGCCGGGGGGGGGGAGGCCGGGGGCCGCGTGCTGATGACCATCGACTTGGAGATGACCCGCCCGAGGGTCGACCCAGAGGGAGGCGTCGGGGCGGCCGGGGCCGCGGGGGGGAAGGGGGCGAAGGGCTTCCTCTCGCGCCTCGCCGACAGGCTCCACTTGAAATACTGAAGGAGAGAACCAGAGAGGAGGGAGGGGGAGGGGAAAGAGAGAGAGTGAGGGAGGGAAGTTGTTGAGGTTTACAGAAATCATCTGAACCAAGGATCAAAACCGCATATTTTAGCATCCACCATTAGACGAGCAATGGAACCGCCTATTTTGGATTCATTACTAATTGATGATGTGCCATGGTGTTCCTCGCATCGCCTGTAGAGGGCAGCAAACTCACCCAAGCAGCCTTGTGTGTAGATACCCTTTAAAAAATGAATAGAAAAGTAACGTGCGACAGGGACGGGGACGGGACAAAAAATATAAAAAGTTTGTCCCACGGCGAAGATCTCTGCCGTGCTTCATGACCAGCCCGAAAAATGACAAGCCCAGCCCACCGGCTAGATAAATGACTTCGAATCGTATCTCCGCTCCGTGTCCCACGCAGCCGAAGCGCGTACAGACACGCCAATACGAGGCCCAGGATCTGAGATGCAGAGATAATCTATTATGCTAGGCCGGCCACCCCTCGAGAGCTCTTGGCAGGTCATAAGATATGCCACTTGAAGCAAGAGAGAAAGAAAAAAACAAGTTTGATAACAGAACCTAAAAGCTTGGTCCCTGAGGTACTTCTTTTTCTTTTTCTTTTTTTGGAGTGTGTGCCTTTTGGTTCTTTTCTGTCTGGTTCTATCTACGCGGGGGGGGGGGGAGAGAAGGCTCACTCGGGGGTGAGGCCGATACGGATCGCGACATCTCGGGCAACAGGGGACAGCGTGTTTGCTCTTTCAGCGGATGCATTATTCCGAGCTGTCTTCCTTCCTCACTCCCTTTCTCCATCTTCCTATTACTCCCCCACCACCACCATCACCACCATCACCACCACATGGCCTTCTCTCCTGTTATTTAACCATAACACCCCCCCAACACCTCCCACCCCCATCAACCACCACCCTCCACACACACTCACACATACACACACACACACTCCTAACCCTTTCTTCTGGCACTTTTTACGTCATTCAGTCCTGACGTCGAGTGATCTGAACGCTAACGGCTCTATCCTGTTTCTCGTTTTCTTCTCTCTCTCTCTCCCGCTCTGTCCCTTTCCATCCTCCTCTCCTCTTTCTTCCTTCTTGCCGTGCTCTCCTGTCTGTCTTTCTGTCTTTCTCCTGTAGATAAAGGTCTGACTTCTCCGCGGCTGCCTCCACTCCCCTCTCGCTCTGCTCCCTCCCTCCCTCTCTGCCCAGCTCGCTGGGGCCCCACCCCACCCATTATTCCACATTATCTCTTCTCTTTCCACACGTTACTGGCTGTAAGAATAGCATCCCCCCACCCCTGTATAAGTAGCTCCAGCATATAATTGCTTCACCCAGTCTGAAGATAATAAAAAAAGCAGAGGAGAAAAATGTGGAGGGGGGGGGGGGGGGGGGGGGGGGGGGGGGGGATTGGAGGTGGTGGTGGAATTGCTGATGGGGGGGGGCTTCTTTATGAACTGTAAACTCACTGTAAGAAACCCCCCCTATACATAGCGAGAAAGGCCTAACTGCACACACATCTTCCCTTGTGAAAAAGAGGCACTAAATGCATCTTTTCCAACAGTTCATCTCGTCCCCCTACTTTAGTGTTTACGGCCCTGCGACAACCGGCCCCTAAGTGGCCCCTTTAAGAGCACACGACTCTGGGCCTGTGACACACACACACACAGGGAAAAAATACAGCCAGCCATCAAGGGAAGGGAAACGGAGGGAGAAAATGGAGGGATATAAAGCCAGAGAGAGAGAGAGAGAGAGAGAGAGAGAGAGAGAGAGAGAGAGAGAGAGAGGGCTCGGGGCTCTTGAGGTGCGATGCATAGCTTGGGGTTTACGCCCTCCCCATCGCACCCAAGGGTGACTCGATCTTCTTGTGGCTTTGTGACTGATAGGAAGCTGGCATATCGTCGCGACCTGGCCCTGCTCTGAACGCTGCGGCTATTCCTGACACCCCCCCCCCCCCCCTTCGGCCAGAGCAGCCGGGCTTAAGGAAACAGCTGCACATTTCTGTCCAGGCCCCCCTGAGTGTGTGTGGATGTGAGTGTGTGTGTGTGTGTGTGTGTGTGTGTGTGTTGGGGGTGGTGGATAAAAGAGATATGGGAAGGGAGAGGAATAGTCAGAGACAGAGAGGCAGAGACAGAGAGCCCCTATCAAACATTCAAATGGCCGCCGTGACGTTTGAGGGCGTCCGTCAGTTGACAGAGGGCGTGTGACCGACAACCTTGAGAATGACGTCAGCGCTTTTTTCCATTTGTTTTTCTTTTGCCTGTCCTGTGGACATGCTCAGTGGGACTGCGGACAAAAGCACTAAACCAGTAGGGAAGAAGGCGTTGGAGCTTTTGTGCTTTTGATCAGAGTTATTTTAAGGCCCTGTTAATCCTCTGGCACGTTTCTGCACTGCCTCCCGCAAGCTCCATCACCACCTCCACCACCAACACCACCACATTTTTGCACATACATATTCGCTCCCCTCTAGCACCTCTTTCTTACCCAGGGCTAATTATTTTAGCACACACTGGAGACAGGAACCCTCTGTGTTTCTCTCCTCCTTCTCCTCCTTTCTATTTTCTCTGCAATCTCTGTTACTCTATCTATAGCTCCTTTCAACTTGCTTTCTGCGTCTCCCCATTCCCTCTCTCACTCTGTCTCTCTCTCTCTCTCTCTCTCTCTCTCTCTCTCTCTCTCTCTCTCTCTCGGTCTCTCTCTCCCTTTCTATGGTTTCTTTTTCATTTATCTCTTTCTCTTGCTGTTGTCCAGAGGCTGAACCTCCTCCACAGCAAACACACACACACACGCATACACACACACACACACACACACACACACACTCTCTCTCTCTCCCCTCTTAAGCCTGGTCTTATCAGACTAGCCGGCTCAGAGCTCTGCTCCTCTCCTCTACTGCTCTTCCTTGTCCTCTTCTCCTTCTCTCCTCCTCCTCCTCTCTCTCTTGCAAACTGGGTGATTGACATATCTGTCTCACCCTCCATCGCTCCTCCCTTTGCTCAAATCCTCCTCTTCATGATCGACAAACGCCCTTCTCGCTCGCTCTTCAAACGCCGCCTCATCGCTCCCCCGGCAGAAAAGGGCCCCTCTTCGGAATGCCCCCCCCCCAACCTCCTCATCCCCACCTCACCCCGCCTTAGTGCCCCCTACCCCACCCCCAGGCCCCCTGGTTCTTCCCGTACTGGTTAGGGATCCCACCCCACCTCTACTGCGCCCCCAACTGGCGAGGGAAGGAACAGATGGACTGGGCTTCTTTTTTTAATCCACATTCAGTTTTGACACTTTTTAAGATGTCAAACTTTTTATTAATTTCTCTGCGTAGCTCTATTCTAGTAGTGAATACGACGCTTGTTGTTTGTATATGTGTGCCTTGTGACAAAGTAAGATATGATTTATGTGTTCAATAAAATAACTAAATAAATAAAAAATATATGATTTCCCCCCCCACCCCACCCACCGAGACATGTTGTTCACATGTGTTTAGTTTGCCGAGGTAGAAATAACTGCTGTCAGAAACAATTGCACCAGAACATCCCATTATATTTCTGACCTCGTGTCACGACAGACCGTCTACAGCTGTTGCTATGGTGCATACTCATACCATTTCCATATCAAGTTTCATTTTTCATGCTGGCCACAACAGTGGTGCGTTGATTGGAGGGAGAAACTAAATGAGGCCAATTGAAAACGGCGAGAACCAACGGAAAGCGTGCGAGATAAGATGTAAGAACAGGTTTTGCTCAGAAGCAGCTCTTGATGTCACCGTTGAGAGTTCAAGGAAGGAAGAAAGAAAGGGGAAAAAAGCAACATGGGGAAATAGCAGGCAGACACGCCGTTCTGCGTCACTGTGGAACATGCCTATCCGCCCACCTGTCCTCCAAAGTCTTCAGAAGGTGCTCCATTCCCCTTCCCCTACCCCCAGTCACAGACTATCCATCTGTGAGCGCTATATATATATATATATATATATATATATAGAGGGCGGTCGGTGACAGTCGAGTTGAATGTGTCTTTTATAAAGTCGTAACTCAAAACCGAGGTGCTATAATCCACACCTTGGTAACCAGAGATGTGTGTCCCACCACTAGTACCCTGTTAAACTGTCCCAGAGATCACGGGACTCGTATTTCATAGACAGAAGTCTTCTAAACATGTGTTTTGTTTGTATGATATAGGTTGTACCGTATTAGTAGCCGTGTAGCTGCACAGTAACATCCCTTTGTTTGAACTGACCAGAAGCTTATTACTGTTTATTTAGTATTGATTTGTTTTTAATACGTGTACACTAATGCTGTTTGATTATTCTGTATAATATGATGTAAAGAGGGCATGCATACAAATGTACGTGTCAAAAGCTAGCAAGAAAAGGCCATAAGTAAAAATGACAAATGATAATGCTCTACAGTCTGTCGCCTCTTTATTTCTGTTCTCTATTTCCTTTTTTTTTTTTTACTGCTTTCGGTTCAACTCATTAAAATGTTGTTCGGCCATTGTGGAGGTGTCCACTGTGTGTAGGAGCCAAAATGTTCTCATCATTCATTCCGAGGGAAGACAACATTTCTCAGCGTTTACCAGAGCTCCAGGCCAAAACAATCTCCCCGCAAAAGTAATAAAATACAATTCAAGCAAAGTTCACGTCAAACACATTTTTGAGCTTGTGATTTTAAACACATGCCGAGAATAAACAGATTTGCATTGTCGAATCCTTTTTTTGCAATTATCTGTGAATTAACATTAGTTAATGCACATTAAACATGTCAATGTTAGAAAGCCTATTATGACATTCAATAATGTTAATTAATTGTTAATTAATGTACCCTTATTGTAAAGGGTTACCCATGATTCATTATAAGTAAGTATGGGGCACTCAAGAAGTATTGAATAATGAATGCCTTAAATTCCAATCTCAGTGCTAATCATGGATACTTAAGTTTTCAATACATTGGAATGTTGCCATGTAGAGCTTTATCTCTGTTGAACTTCACTACCCACAATTCCCAGACAAATTTACATCAGCCTGATGCAAATTACATCTAATTACATCAGCCTGTGCTGGAACCTCCAGAGTCTAAAGAGCTTTCTATTGGCTCATAGTCACACCCAATCACTGAGATTCTCTCACAGATTCTCTTGTGAGCTTTCAACAGGCCAATTGATATTTGTCATTGTAGCACAACTGCAGTCTCTGCCGTCCTAGTAAGTCATGCTGACTCATGTATAAACCACGTCCCCTCCTATTTGACAGAATTATTTCTCGCCAGTGTATTACCCGGAACACTGACACTTGTATCAGAAAATCCATAGGGTCCTTACTGTCTTTTTAAGTTGATAGAGTCAGACCCATTCCCATCGGCGAGTGTAGAAAGATTTGTTATGGCGCATTCCGGAAGCAATTACCTCACAGAGTTCCTTTTTGTTGTTGTTGCTTGTTAACGTTGTCACTGTTTTTGTGCACATGATATCAAATATGGTACAGTATCTCATTAGACATAGATAGTTATATTTTTCTCTTTGTCATGTTTAATGATCATGTTACTGATTGTTAGTTTTGTTATACCTTAGCAAAGCTCGTTGTCCAGAGGACTTGACGATATGCAGTTTGGAGTAACCGGACAAAAAGGAAACGTCAAAGGTACACGTGTGAATAAACATATACAAAGTAAAGCCTTGCTGTGAGTGTGTTCACCAGCACAGACTCAAGGACACTTAGTGTACTGTGTGTGTGTGTGTGTGTGTGTGTGTGTGTGTGTGTGTGTGTGTGTGTGTGTGTGTCAGACTGCACAAACAACAAAGTGACGCTGTGCAACCTAACAACAACGTAATTAGCTTCAGACAGGTCTAAGGTAATTGAGAAAAAAAATATATAAACAATGCTACGCTAAGCTGTGTGACAAGGAGACCAAGTGGCCTAGTGTGTGTGTTTTGTTTAAGTGTTCACCAAGACTCGTATGGCATTGATGAAATTCCGTGTTAGCTGAGGCACAATTGATGTATCCGCTCATTCCGTTGTAAGGTTTGAATGGGAAAATAAATGGACTGAATTGACATAGTGCTTTTGTAACCTCTGTGGCCACTCAAAGCACTCTGGAGTGTGTGCCTCACATTCCACCGGACACATAGACATGGAGTTTCTGGGGGGGGGGGGGGGGGGGGGGGGGGGGGGGGAGTGCAATTACAAATTGCCCAGTCATGGTAAGTAGTCAGCTTGACTATGACTGAACACAAAACACTGATTTTATTTAAGCTATACTATCTATATTATATTATCTATCAGAAGGATTTCATGTGAATAACAAATATCAAAGGTATATTTGTTAGCTTCTACTAGCTACAAGTAGCTAGCTTCATGGCCAGACAATTACATGTCTGTATCTTCAATGACCTCATTAGGCTAGCTAACAAGTTGATACACAAAATGAGTAATAATACAATAAGTGAACCAACATGCAGGTTCATAATAATATAATAAAATCACGTTTGTGCTATGAGAGAATCCTCTTGCTACTAGCTTGCCTCTTCACTAGGCATTAGTGAAACTAATGCCATCAATTACACATTGTAAGCAGGAGCTGTGGAAATAGATATCTCATCCCACAAGCACTAGGCCTATTCTACCTAACCACGGTGGTTCAGGCCATTACACATTGTAGACTTGAACGTTTTGAGCGACAACACGTAACCGGGCATCATATTTCAGCACTTGAAGAACCATTTGGCTTGACTCCCACTCCTGCAACAGCCGGAAGTAACATGTCACAATAAAGAGGGTAATATTCTTCTGCGGCATTCTGTTCAGTTCCTTTCCAAATGTCACGAGTCTTGTTACCGGCCAGGGAGGTTGTTCCTGGGTTAACAAAGGTGGCCCAATTTCAAGCCAACATATTTTTTTGCTCATGCTTTGCATTCTGTGTGTGCTCTGTAAACGCCTGCTTCTGTGCTGCTGCAGCCAGTCAGTGCTCAGGTGATTGATGCCATTTCGTTTAGGGGTGGCTGTGGTGCCTGTGTGTGTGTGTGTGTGTAAGTGTGTGTTTGTGTGTGTGTGTGTCTGGGAAGGGGGGGGGGGGGGGGGGGGCTGCTCTCCGAGGTGTGATGCATGTGTATTGTGTTGCCGGTGAGAGTGTGTGTGTGTGTGTATGTGTGTGTGAATTTGGATGATGCATATTGAACAGGTGCAGCAGACTCATAGAAATGCCACTGTTGCGTGTGTGTATGTGTGTGTCTGTGTTTGGAGGGCATGTGGGTGGATTGGGGGGGTTGGCTTGGGCGCCATCTGGGGGGGGGGGGGGGGGGGGGGGGGGGGGGGGTGGGTGCTTGGTAACCAGGACTGCGGCTCGGGTTACCTCTGCACAGGAGAGACTCTGAATGATGGGGGGGGGGGGGCCTGTCTTTTGGCGGGTGGGCGGGAGGGAAGGAGAGAGGGGTGTTAGGCCCAAAAAAAGCCAGTGTCTTCTACACTCTACACGTGGAGGGGGGTGGGGGTGATGTATGTGTGTGTGGGGGAGGGGGGGGGCTCAGCTGTCCCAGACCCTCCACCCGCTCTGTCCTTCACTTATCAGCCCCACCGGCGAGTGGACATCAACCATGGGTAGAGGGGTGAGTTCTGAACCCAAAAATATGTTTGTGTGTCGTTCCGTTGTATTTTTCTATTTCATTTATTTATTTTTGCACGTTGCGTGGGCTTTTTTTTTATTAACCGGCTCAAATTCGGTCCTACCTGCGGCCGGGCTTATCTCAAGCACTCAGGGGGCCTCGTTTGAGTTTCAGTTTGACTACTTCTGACGTCGACAGCAATGGCGGCCTGGCGTGGCTGCTATGCCAGAAGCGTGGTGAATCAACAGCGTCAGTCCTCTTGATTGCCCCTGGCGCGCCTGATAACTCTAAGCTGAAAGCTCTTTAATAGAAACGTCTCCGTCTTTTGTGGGGAGCGTAACGAGCAGGGCTGATAGATTCGCTCCTCCGTCATTTTTTTTCTCTCCCTCTCTTTCCATCCTCCGCGCTTGCTGTTTATTTGGGTAATTACGCCATTTAGTTTTTAACGCCCTGCCATCAAGGCTTTTCTGATTTTGCTTTATGGGTGCAAGAGGGTGCTGGTAATCTGCCGCTCACATGGCCAGGCAGAAAATGCATTAAAAAAAAACGGACTCCGCTACGTCAGACACATTTCAGGCACTCCCATTCGCTGCTTTGCTGTATCTTTAGCTGCTTTTGATTACTTTTTCAATGTGTCGCTTGCTCGCTCACGCAATCTGCCCTAGCTCTCTCTCCCGCTCACACACACACACACACACACACGCACACACATACACACACACACACACACACAGAAACACACACACACGCGCACATACACCGACTCACACCGACTCACACACACGCACACAAACACACACACACACACACACACACACAAGCACAGCTCCTCTCTTTGCCTGACGTGCACACGTGTTGCCGAGGGCAGAGTGACAGTAGCAGATGATTTCCATGATGCAGTGTGCTCCCAACTGTTCCCAACAGACACGTGCATGGAAACACACACACTAGCACACACACCTACACAAAAAAAGGGTGATTCAGACTATGAAAATGTTGAATATTTTATGTTCCGTCCCCATATTCAGTGAATGGCGTGTCACATTTTCCAGGAGATTGAAATGAACCCAGCACGCATAGCTACACACTTGATTGTATTTGGCTGCGACTTGCAATAGGGAGCCGGCTAATGCAATGTGATGTGAACCTAAATGCTTCGCTGTACAGCGTCATACAGGCACAGACGTCCAAGCCTGACTGTGTGCATGTTTTGTTTAAGTGTGTTTGTGTGTGTGTGTGTGTGTGTATGTGTTTGTGCGTGCATGACCAAATGTGTGTGTCTCTGTGTGCATTCCTTCCTATGTATATGTGTGTGTGTGCATAGTTTGTGTGTAGTGTAGTGTATGTGTGTGTGTGTGTGTGTGAGTGGTGTTGACTGTGAGTGGTGTTGACTGTCGACTGGTTGCAGGGATTATGTATGGCTAATCTCTCTTCAACCCCCCCCTCCACTCCACTCCATCCCCTTCTCTCTCTTTCTTTCTTTCCTCTCTGTTCCACCCCCCTCTCTTTCCCTCTCTTTCCTCCCCCCCTCTCTCTCCCTGTCCACCCTCTCTCTCACTCAATCTCCACCCGTCTCTCTCTCTCTCCCCCCTTTTCACTCACTCTCCCCCCTCGCTCTCTCTCGCTCCCCCCTCTCTCTCTCTCGCTCCCTGTCATCCCGACACCAGAGCGGTGCAGATAGCACTGCGAAGAGGAACAAGAAGGACAAGGATCTGGATGAGCTGAAGAAGGAGGTGTCCTTGGTGAGAAAAACAGACTGTCGGTCGCGAGCCGTGCTGGTCGCTAGCTAGCTGCGGCCGCCGCCGCCACCGCTGATTGATTTGCTGGGAGCCGCTCTCAATTGACCCTCGCTCGCCCGAGCAGCCCATGACTCGTGCTTTTATTTAACAAGGTCATAAACGGGAAATGGCCGCCCGTAAACAAAAAGGAGGGGTGGGCGTGGGGGACGGGGGGTGGTTCTGTCCCACCTGTTCACATCAACGTGATGTCAGACGCGGCGGGGCGGATAAGACAAGACAACGGCCCGGGTGTGGTGTGGTCTCATGTAAACAACCCTTCTCTCTCTCTGTGCATGTAAGAGCGGCTTGTGGGTCAGCCAGGGTCAACTTCTTAAGAAGAAACCCTATAACTCCTATAATCCCCCTCCCACACTCACACACACACACTCACACACTCAGCTAGGATAATTCATTGGGTCTTTGCTTTGTTATACGTCCTCAACGCGTACTTGGATTGAAGGATCCTCCTGAGCCCATGTCTGATCTCAA